>CM073771.1:7181565-7396565 GCA_037158775.1 Hetaerina titia
GCAGTGGATGATGTAGTTCCAGACCCACAGGAAGAGGCCGATGGGATTGGCGGGGTGAGGTCACCAAAGAACCTTTGGTCAAGCAGTTGAAGCAGCTGGAGAGCAGTTTCATGGACAGGGGCACGTGGGCAACCAGTGCTCAGCAGAGTTACATTGATGATTCCAGTGTAATGGTCGCATGGGTATTCCCTAATGATAGTATACATATGTTTAGAATGACTAATGGTCAGCACTTGAAAATCATCATATGACCTGAGTTTTCAGCGCATCATTTTCAAGTTGATATTTGTTTGGGCCCAAGAAATAATATCTTGAATGTGGGTGAATATTAAATGGGAGAACGTAAAATTGCAACTCCACTGTATTATGTTTTCAGAACCATGGATCAAAAAATGATATTTTTTGTTATTTCTGATCCTAAGTTCTCTTCAAATAACATTATAAGATAGCCCACCATTCAAGCTAAGTTTTGGATGGACACAGAACGAACAACAATACATTTCTTTTCTTCTCCTTAATAAACACAACCAGGAACCTACACTACAACAGGCCCTTCTTCAATTCTGCATTCTTCCTTCATTACTTCATTCCATCCATTATGCCTCCTCTTTTCCTATCCCTTCTTCATTTGCCTAACATTCTCCCCTCCATCACTTCCTTTATATAGCTGGTAGCATAAAGGGCACAGATGACTGCCATGATTCAAAATTATGAAGAAGATCCTGGTGTAAAGTTATTTCAAGTTATGCGGTAATAAGCCTACACCAAAATTTTCAGGAGGAATTGACTGCATAAGTTTGCTGCGTTACTGCACCTCTGCTTTGAAAATATGTTACATGAAAAACCCAATTTTTAGTACTGTACATGCTGGTGTATAGGGAGTATTTTTTTCTTCCCTCAAAATATGGCTAAATATGCACCAGCAATCAAAATTATGAATTGAAATTTTAGTCTAAACATCTGGTTTACAATAACATATTCAATTGGATTTGTCTTTTTTCAAAAAAGTGGTTTTGAATACATATTTTCATAATTTTTTTCTGTTCTGCAAAAATCTAAAGTTGTGTGATCAAATGTAAATTAATATTTTATCTAAATCTAAAGGAAGCATTAAATGAAATGAGTTCAGATGCACAGACTTCTAGAGTTATTTCCTTCGATACATGCACGAACATGCTACTTCTTTAGACGAGAGATGATGAAACCATGTACTCAATTCGGGAGTGAATGGTGCAACTCCCAATTATAAGCTCAGCTTCCATCTATGGATTCAGCTGTCTGGTTAATGTATGAGTTTTAGTATAGGACTATCAGCCATATCACACTCTAAAATGTGAGTTTATTGTTCAAAATTTGAGGGGGTGAGGAAGTAGCCAGGATGGCCATTACCAGATGGCCATGTGACTATTGTACATGCACAATCATGGATAATCGCAATCATCACATTCACACCTCAACAAAAACAGAATCCACAGGGTGTGACTTCATTTTCATATATTGATTGGCATGCATTATTTTAAAAATCATCGAAGTTATTTTTATGTTGAAATTGCATGGCATAGCTTACATGGCATGGCTTACATACAACACAGATTCTGCTATAATATTTTGCAAGCCATGGGCGACTACATATTCTAAAGAACCCATAAATGGCAGGGGAGAGAAATTCTGGATCACCACCAACAAAAAAGATGATATGAACTTGCAGAAGATGGGAAGAGTAACAGCAAAAAGCTATGCGTAGTAAGCATAACCTGTGACATAGAAATGTAAAATGGCCAGAATTAGAAACTTGGATACTAGACCACAAGATCAAGATGCTCAGTTTCCACAAATATGGCCATTCAAGGGCATGAGTGATTGCTACAAAGAGAGACATTGCTGATTTTACAGGATCAACAGCATGGTGTTCCATAATCTCCTAGAGAAGAAATGACCTAGATATGAAGACTAAAACTAAAATAATAAAAAAGACACCACCAGAAAATGAAAACATGATTATTGAGTTACATAAGCGCCTTATCAATGCAAGAAAAAGAAAACATTTTGAACTTTCACTAATAAGAAACATGAATAAGATCCTACAGATGTTCAATGTGCCTTCAAAGAGAACATAAGATTGTAATGGTACACAAAGCGTAATTGTTAAAACTGTCAGGAAAAAAAAACACACAACATAGTCGTGCTGTATTTCTCTGGCAATTGAGCAAAATTGCCACTTCTTTTGACTTTAAAAACCTTGCCCAAGTAAAAGCTACACACAAACGTGTTTGTGCACTATTATTCTAAGGGTTGCATGGATAAAAGGAGGAAGTCAAGAAACCTGCCTTGCTATGATGGGATCAGTTTCACAGGATAGAAGCTGTGAAAAATACAATCAACCAACTTAAAACTCAATTAGCTGTAGTTCCAGGTGGCCTAATAAGTCAGCTGCAACTAATATATGCATGCACTTATAAACAATTTTAAGGATTAATGAAGAGGAAATGGAACAGTCAGATATAGTCTACAGATTCTGAAGTGACACTTTCAGGAAGGAGAAAGAGGCTTAGCATTTCACAGGATGCAACACAATTTTAGGATGCACTTATAGGCATCCCATAAACTGGCAAATATGGTAATTTTGCTGCCTTTTTGACATTATTCATTCATTCATCTATGTCATGGTTTTTACAGTTTCCACGACTCTGCCTTAATTTTAGGGGTGAAGTTGAAAATTGCATGATTCAAGTTTCACTGTACGTGACCTCATCAGTTTACTTTATTTCTAATTGATGATTTCTGGTGTAACTTCATGGACATTTGATTCAGTAACTTTGTGATTCCACAGAAAACTGTGGAATCACAAAGCTACTATTCTTTCATTTCCTATACTTTATGTCTGTTATTAATACAAAGATAATAAAAAAATGTTTACATGATACAATTCTTCCTGAAATAAGTCAATAAAGTAACATTAATAAATTATGTCATGAAAATTAATGCACAATTAAATTTGTGATAACTAAATGCACACCGCATTCATATTGTTGCTCTCACAAGTGTACTTGTCACATTTACCTGAGACTGAATGTGGTTGCAAGTGCAAGAAAGCACGCATCTGCCACTCTTGGGGGAGCAGTGTAGCACCGGTCGACAGCCCAGTCCAACAATGCCCCTATGTCTGGATTGCACTCCAAGAGCAACACCACTGTCTCACATCCAACACCATACACCTATAATGACAGAGATTTTATTAAAAAAACTATGAACACAGTAATCAACCCGAAGTTCGGTTTGGTAGGTAATGGTAGAGTTCTAAGCATGATGGCATGTGAAATTCACACATCAGAGTCTGGGGGCCAGTGTCTTTCCCTGTGCCGGTTATGGTTTCCCAGGAAGATCTGGTACCCAAAAAATAACATAGCTTGGGTGGAGCTGCAGGTTCCCAGAGAGGCTTGCCCATTATTATTTATCCAAAAATTGAATCTGTCATTTTCACATCATTACAAAGCCTATTCAGAATAAATCATATTTATGTTGGAAACTGAGTTATTAAGTGATTTTCCATTCTACAATTCCTTTCATTGGATGCATGAGAGAGCAGTCGGGTATATCACCAATCTACAGGGTTCGTCCGGAAAATAAGTGTACTGAGCTCAGGAAAAAAAATTTATTACACTTTTACATATCTTAAGCTAATATTCCTCAAAATAGGACCCTTGTGAGTCGATACACTTGTTCCAGCGGCGTTCCCATTCCTGGAACGCTCCCGCGAAGGCATCATCGGGAACCTCTCGAAGACACGTCGTCACGGCCTCTTTCACGGCATCCAAAGTCCCGTATCACGTTCCTTCCAAACTCGTCTTTAATTTCGGGAACAGAAAGAAGTCCGGTGGTGCCAAGTCCGGGCTGTAGGGCGGGTGCGGCAGCGTTGCCACGCCGTGCTTGGCCAAGAAGTCCGACACGACAAGCACGGTGTGAGACGGCGCATTGTCGTGAAGCAGCCGCCAGATGTTTTTGATCGCTGGCCGGACGCGGGCGACTCGTTTTCGAAGCCTGTCGAGCACTTGGACGTAAAATGCAGCATTTACAGTTTGCCGTTCAGGTACAAATTCGTAGTGGACAACTCCCCTTTTGTCAAAAAAGACTTATTTGTCGAGACACTTATTTTCCGGACGAACCCTGTAGACAGCTTTGCATCATGTCTCCTGCCTTCAGTTCTTTTTTTAACCCCCCCAACTTCAGACAAGCCCTACAATGGGCCTCTCATCAGCAACTTCTTTCAAGTACTCATTCCCTGCAAGTTCCAGGTCTCCTCTCTCACACTAATACACATGAACAGATTGCTAGACAAATAAATCTCTTCCGGTCAAAAGTTTATCTTCCTCAATTTTTATACTACACTGTTATAGGTAGTGGTCACACAAAGAAATCATTTAATAAATAATAATATGTAACTCCATTAGGAATGGAACAGATTAAATTATACCAGCTTTTAAGATTCACTTCTTCCCAAAATTGTTTTAATCCAAACATTTCTCAAAACATTTTTTGCAAAACCACCATAGCTGGCGATGCACCCAAAAAACCCAAACCCCATCCAAACATTTTGATCATTTGCTCTCAAGTACAAATCTCATTTTATCAAATCAAATCTCATTTTAGTCAGTCCAATCCACCTTATATAAGAGCATACTGTTGATTAGCTTGATCTTCCTCAGTATAAATCTAAAGATTCAACCAGAAATCTCTCCTCCCCCTTTCTTACCTTTTCATCCCGAGAGTGAAGGAGCAAGTCCAGCCAGGGGTAGAAGTACCCACCCTCCTCCGCCAGCCCCTTGGGATCAAAGCAAGGACCACAGCAGAGCAGAGCGCTCATCGCTTGGAGTGCAGAAAGCTGCAATTCCGTGCAACTCTCCGAGGCTGAACCATGAGAAGATGAGGTACCATGAGATCCCGAGCCGATACCTCCTGACCCACTGGCCCCAACTCCAGATGAGGAAACAGTCGAGGAAGAAAGCAGGTGGGAGGAGCCCTCGGACCCAGTGGCACTTGAGGAGGATGGCCCAAATCCATAGCCATAGAGGGACATGGACATTCCTGCAGAATAGCCACCAGCGGCAGAGCCAGACATGGCACACCCATATCGCCCACTCCAAGCAGAGAAGAGGGTGAAGAGGTTTCGACGCAAATCCCTCTTGAGTAGTGTGTGCCGACGCTCCACTGTGCAAACATAAATGACTTAAAAGCCTTCTCGTGATTATTTTACTCACAAATAAATAATCAATCATGATTTTTGAAACAATGGTAGAACTCTGGATAATATCTTACACATGCAGCACATGTTTCCATTAATGCCTAAAATTTGTATAACGTGAAAAGTATAAATGTAATAAATTAACAATATATCATCATTGACACGTACTATATCATATTTTTACCATAACATCCATAAACTTTAGCATTGGTTTTGATTAATAAGGGTGGAGATCATGCTGAACTAAGCCATAATGGATGCACAAATCATAGATTACAGGCATGCTAATTTCCCTGTGTAACCATTCAGTTTTCCACAAATCTCTTCTAGTCCATAGAAAGTCACACCACTTGGATTCTATTTTCAATTCTATATTCAATTTTTACCGGAATTTTAATTCAGGAACCTCTTTTTAGCAGCAACAAAAGATCTACCCATTGAGTTATCACATCACTACATAATTATATTGTCATTACTACACAGAGAAATTTGATAAAAAATTTTTTTAACAAGATTTTAATAGTAGTTTTGTTTATAGTTTTAAAGAAATATTATCAACTATATAAATAGTGTAATGGGAAATAACAAAGCATCCATGTTTAAAAAGTATTATATTTCAAATAGATAATCTAAAATTTTCAACTTGCCCAGACTGACTAATACATGCTACGATTGTTTTTCTATAATTCTGCAAAATTCTAAGCTGGCTCCATTTTAAATTGAGAAATTAATGGCTGAACAAAGTAAATTTCAAAATGAAGAGACAGCCAGTTGACAATGCACAATGCAAAGAAGTATCCACTCATGATACTTACACGGAAAACTTCTGATCATCTTCCTCACAAAGTTGCAGAAGTGCAGTCTGAGGAGGGATGAAGAGGATGAGGAGTACGAGGAGAGGGACGCAGAGGAAGAGGTGGAGAACGTGGCCGAGACGGCAGCTGCAGCCCCGCCCACCATCCCGGCAACCGAAGACCCACTCGTCCCTCCTCCACTCCCACCGCCCCCACCACTCATGCCCCCACCACCCGTGCCCCCCGTTCCTCCCCCACCGCCCCCCATCATCCCGCCACCCCCTCCACCGCCCCCTCCTCCTCCACTGCCTCCCCCTCCACCACCACCGCCACCCCCCTCCTTTACCTCCTCCGCCTCCAGGAACAGCCTCGCTCCCTCCACGTACTCCACAAACGTTGGGTGGAGGGAGTGGGTGTCCCGATCCAGGACGCAGGGGCTGTACGGAAGAATGGCACAAGCACATGTAACAACAGGGACACATACGACCCCCTCCAAGTCTCCACAAAATACATTTCCTGTATGCAATGTACGTATTCCTATTTGTGTGCATAGTCATATTTCTATTTTACACAAAACAATCGTGGAAAATTAAGTGCATTGTTAGCACAATAACGTTCATTCATTAGACTATTCCAAATAAGGAGTTCCTTTTTCTGTAGTTTCTAGTTTCCACTGCTTTATACAACAGTTTTATAAAAAGTTTTCAGCCCTCAATGACCTCGGCCTCAGTCATCTCCCATAGTTCCGATAAATTATTTATCAAAAGCTATTTGAATAAAATATCTCGAATTTCATACCCACCTGCAATAAGCAAGGCAGAATATTATGTGCCACCCTTAACAGCTCCTTAGAATGTATATGCTTAGCAGAAGATACTCCTGTATTGACTAGGATCACAGGGGAAGTAAAACTTATCCTTATAACATCACAAAACCCCCTGGCAGATATGCCCTGGATGATAAATTGATGAGGTAAGTTTCTGGTCCACTAGATGCTCTTCTATATGCCGTACCATGCCCCCATGAAAACATTAAGATGCCTTATGTTTCTTCACAGAAAAGGACAGAAAAGTTTGGAGTTCATCATTCCCTTTTTCTCCATGAACTGACTTTTGTTGTAGAAAAACATCATTCAGAGGTTTTAAGAAACCTAGGAACCTCCCGTAAAAGTGTTGGCTCTAATTCTCATCAAAAGTAGAGATGTCATGAAAGTATCCATGATACTACACCATATCTTTAAACATAAGATATTATGAATCTTGAAATTGTTAGGAACATTTTGTCCCTATGCCTATGAAGTACATAAAACTTCAAGACATCATGCCAATTAGCCAAGACATAGCCAATTTTCTAAGTGATTAATCCATCCAACAGAAGATTTGTAAGATAAAATAATACTCAAGTTTTTCCATTATAACGAAAAACACAAAAGACGTCTACTGCAACAATACATGTAAACAAACTACTAGAGAGAGAACAAGTTGAAACTTGTCTCACGAACTAATGATACGTGCACCCAGGCAGAAATCATATATTTTCTCTAATTAAAATGGCATCTCCGGTTCAGGCTGAGAACTTTTCACCTTACCCTCATATGTTGCACTCAAGAGAGACGAAACAGTGCACAGAGTTACTGACTTTTGTCCTCTGTTTTCTGTAGTCTTTTATCATATTTAAAATTAATTCTGTAAAGTTCACATAACACACAAAAAATCATTTAAAAAAGTATATTTTTACATGCAAATCAACAGATGAGGTTTTACTCTGCATGTACTCTGTCGGCATTGTATAAAGAATAAAACATGGACTTTTTGGTCCAGCTGCTGTATTTTTAGTGAAATGAGGCAACTTTAAAAAGCTATATTTTTAAAAGAAACAGGTAAAGCAGCCACATTTTAATTTTGATTTAAAACCTAATTAAATTCAGCCAATTCACATTACATAAATTAAAATACAATAAACCAATAATTATCCAGATTAGTATTTTTCTAAAGACTTGAATACCTAGATGTTTTCATGACCCTACCGTGGAATTCCACAGATTGCAGAATAGCTATATGCAACAGATGTTCAATATTGCATGAAAGGAATTGTATGCATGTAAAACATCAATATAGCTTTGTCGTACAATGCAATTACCTGAGGCCAAAGGTTGCATTTTCAGCAATCAGTTCAAGGACACGGACAAGTTGCAACCGCAGAGCATCCCTTCGCCTTCTCCTGCGCATGTTTTCTTGTTTTCGGTCCACAACTTCCCTTATGCAGGGCACTAACTCTTCCATGACATCCCTAGGCAAAAAAAAACTCTCAATTAAAAAATTATTGACCTTTAAAAATGTAACACTATTTTGGCAGGTTCAGTTATCTGAAATTTCAATAGAACTTAATTCCATCATCATTCTTTTCAAAAATATTGTCACCAATTTGTCATTATGTTGCATCTGGAGCTTTAATATCAATCCAAGCAGCAAAACTAGGGAACAGGGATTCTAATTCGATGGAAATACGAAAAACACTTTACAGAGCGGAGTTTATGGTTACAAGTAACAATCATTGAACTGGTGTCACTGCAGGTACTGCATTTAAAACTCACTTTATGATTATTAACTAGACTATTTGGATCACTGATGAGCAGTGGGATGTCAAAAAAATATAAAACATTAAAAACAATCTATAACAGACATTGTACATGGCAGAAAGTTGTCCATTGGAGAAAATTTACTTGGCCTGGACCTGCAGCATTGGAATTTCCAAATATTTGAGCTTGTGTTTCACGGAACCTGTCTTATACCACAACAGAACTATTTTCGATCAACAAACTTGTCAATCAACATTTTCGATCAACAACTTTGTCACCAATTTATTATGGAATTTTAAACTTAACTCCATTACTACTATGGAGTGTCAAGTTTAGTCTTCCTGGAATGTCATTTTCAAGCAGAGGAGGAAAGTGTGGTGAGAGTTGAATGAAAGGGAGCACCGCCACCCAGTGGTGAAAGGCAGGACGGACGGCCCCCCACATTTCACAAAAATACTTCCTCTTACCCTTCTCCTTCTCATGCTTCCATTATTTTCTGCTCTATTGTTGCCTTGCCACAGGTCACTCAGGTTGCTGAAAGCACCTGCAGAGAGCAGGTCCTTGGATAGGGTCACTGGGAGTCTCTGCCTGCTGCTTTTGCCTCAGTTATTACAACTAATCTGACTCACTATTCAATGATTTCCAAGATCCTTGTTTTCTTCCCCCACGATTTCTCTCCCATCGAGCCCATTCCAACTGGCCAAATGGCATGCACATCCACACGAGCCCTTACCCCTCACATTTTCCACTAAATTGAATCAAATAAATTCACATCTGTCACTCTAAGTTTGGCACATTCTTTCCCTTTCTTGGTGCCTTCATTGAATGCTTCAAGTGGTTTAGTAACCATAGTAAAATGTCTAAAAGAAGCGCATTGAGTTTGCAGAATGAATTGGACATCATAGACCTCATTGAACGAACCGGTGCAACATAAAAGAGGTGCAACATAAAAGAGTTGCACATGAAAATCAGGTGTAAAAAACACAGGGGTACAACAACAATAAGAAAAAAAGCATTTGAGAGAGAAGGAGAAGTAATATGTCTATTTTGGTCATTACCTTGAATGAAATATATTAAATAATTTGATTTATACAATGAATATGTAGAAAGCACATGAAAATGTTTTACTTATTGTCTAATATTCTATTTGAATCTTAAAAGTAACAAAATATTAATTTACTCACTGGAATTTCTCAGTACAATATTGTCTGTGATACTGTTGTGTATTATTAATATGTCATTAAAATGCTCAAATAATTGCTTTCTCTAAAAAATATATCGGCCCCTAAACTTTTATCTTACAGAAACTTGTCCATAGAGGAAGGTTATTCCAATACTGTGTGATTCCAACGTGGATAATTTCACTGTGTAAAAGTATTAATCTACATTACGAAGCAATTCATGAAAAAATGTCTTGCAACAAACTAACTATGAGCAAATTTTTAACTTGAAAGAATTACATACATTATGTAGATATTTTCCAGCTCCAATATGTTTTAAAATTCATTTCATATTTTTAAATATAGTGGTTTCTTCAAAAATTACATATGGAGATAAATTACTTATTTGTAGACTTAAAAATAACCAGGGATGAGAGTTCTAAAGAATTCCCAATCTTGACTTTTTGAAAAGGTAATAGGTCCATCAAAAAATAAGCCTCAATATGTATACATTTGTTTACTTTCCACAAAAAATACTTGCTTAAGGAATTCAAAATACCAGGACAATTTAGATAACCCAGGAAGAGAAGAACACAAAATTGAACTTTTTAGTTATCTTTGAACTGAAGTCATAGATTTTCCCAAAATTATTTCATTCTACAATTTTTTTTTTTTTAGGTAATCTACCGGTTAAGGTAGGTTTTTGGATGGACCCAACTATCAAATAAACATTTTGTGACTCCCCACCTAGCAAACTAATCTATATCAGGTCCCTCTTCATCTCGGTGTACTTCTTTCCTCCCTTCATCTCGTCCAACATCCCTATCCTGTTCCTACCCTTACCTCGCTTGCCCAACATTCTTCCCTCTATTACCCTCTTCAACATTCCACTACCGCTCAATACGCCCTTCATCCATTTTTCCTGCCTCCATAGGATTTCTCTCAACAAACCCCTCTCCTCCCCCACCATTTCTAGTACTTCCTCATTTGTTTTCCTTTCGGTCCATTTCACCTTTTCCATTTTTCTCCACACCCACATTTCAAAAGCCTCCAATCTACATCTATCCTCCTGCTTCAGCGACCACGTTTCCGCGCCGTACATAGCTACGCTCCATATCAGAGTTTTTACGAGTCTTGTCTTAACATCCCTACTCAACGTCCCCGTCATCAACTCCCTCCTCCTTGAGAAAGCCTCCTTGCCTAGCGCAATTCTTCTCCTTACGTCCCTACCACTTTGACCGTGTTGGTCCAAAACACTTCCGAGATATGTAAACTGTTCTACCTGCTCTATTTTTTCCCCGCCTATTTTAATATTTAGCTTAGCCTTTTTCTTTCTGGAAAATCGCATAACCTTTGTTTTATTAATATTTATTCTCATCCCATATTTATCGCACTAAACCTCCAATTCACTCAACAATGCTTGCAACCCCTTGGCTGACTGAGCAACTAATGCTTGGTCATCAGCAAACCTAACCGATTTTACGAATTCCCCTCCGACTTTCATTCCTACCTCCAGTTCTTCCCATGCCTCTTTAATCATTTCCTCTACATATACGTTGAACAGTACCGGTGACAATGGGCAACCCTGCCTTACACCTCTTCCTAACACTGCCCATCCGGACTCTCCGTTCCCCACTCGCACCTGAGCAGTCTGAGACATGTACAGGTTGCGGATCAGTCTCCTGTCCCTCCAATCCATTCCTATTTTCTGCAATACACGCATTAATTTTTCCCAATTCACTCTATCAAACGCTTTTTCGAAATCTACAAAACAGGCAAAAACGTCCTGATTGTATTCTATATTCCTCTCAACTAGTGATCTCATTACTGCAATAGCATCACGCGTACCTCTTCCTTTCCTGAACCCAAACTGATCATCCCCTAAGTAATCATTTGCCTTACTCTCTATCCTTTTGTTGATGATCCTGAGAATAACTTTAGATGCACGAGATATCAAACTTATTGTTCTGTAATCCTCACATGACGAAGCCTTTGCCTTTTTTGGAATAGGAACTAACACCGATCTCACAAAATCTTCCGGCCAGATTCCTTCCTCATAGATACTACGAATCAGTCCATATATGGCCTTCTTCCCACCTTTCCCTAACCATTTCAACATTTCTACAGGAATATTGTCCAGCCCCACAGCCTTATTTGCTTTCATCTCCTTTAATGCCCTTTCTATTTCATCGTCGAGTATGTCTGGACCTAATCTATCTTCTTCTACGTCATGTTCCTTTTCTATGTCTAACCTTGTCGGCCTAAGTTCTTTACCATACAGTGTTTCTATATATTCCTTCCATCTCTCTTGGATTTTTCCTGGTTCAACTATTATCTTACCCCATTTATCTTTAACTGTTAGCACACATCTTGCCTTCTTACTTCCCGATAATAACTTAACCTTGCTGTATAGAGCACCAATTTCACCCTTCTTCTGTAAACTTTCCATATCCTCGCATTGCGTTTTCCACCATTCTTCTTTTGCTTTATTTGTGACCCTTCTCAATTTATTGTTTAACTCTTTGTACTTCATTTTGCCTAACTCTGTGCAATTCTACAATTATGAACTGTGAAATGATACTCCAGAGGTTCATCTTCCATCTCTAAATATGTTAAATTAAGAGCTTAAAAACCAGTTTACTAACTTCAAAGCTTCCGGGTTGACTCTTCCAATGGCGTTCACGGCAGCATCTCGAACGTCAGTGGCCTCATAGCGGAGCAATGGTATCACTAGCTTGTAGAGAGAAGAGGGTGGTGATGTGGCACCCATTATGGATGAAGGCGTGAACCCAGGTGCTGAGGAAGTAGCAACACCAAACCCAAATCCTGTGACCACATTAATAGTGGCTGCTGCCACGCTGCTACTTCGGTCCACACTGGATGATGCCACGGCTGGTGACTTGCTATCCCCTCGATCTGAGGTCAAGCTGTCAGGGGACGAGCTGGTGGGCAGAAGGAGAATTAACCTTGCCTCCCATCATGCATTGCCTTCATGAAAGCCACTGACTAAGCACAGTTAAACCCATATTTGCATTATCGGAATTTATGTTTTCCCAAAATGTACAACAATTTTATCAGGTCCCATAACATTTCATATTATTCCAATGATTTTGTGGATTTTGTTCATAGGATTTCATTTTAAATGTTCCCCCAGTCTGCACCACTATGTGCTGGATTAAACAAATAAATTCACATTCTAAAACAGTTATTCATGTGCATCAATCTTTATTAAAAAACTTTTTTGACTTTGTATACGGACATATGTATGTTTTGTATACAGACACCGAAGCACTTAGACACAGAAAGCAGTAATTTGAATGGTTTTAAAAATGAATTTTAATATGGCAGAACCTAGTGCTGGAAATGTGAACTCATAATCTTCGTCTGCCAGGAAAAGATTTGTGCAATGAAATGAATACTTTGTCTGACTAGAAGTTGGTTATGTAATTTATACATTGTCAGAACATATGAGGGAGACCATTCATATTGCACAAAAGTTGAAATTATGAGGAATGAAAATGAGTTTGACCCAAACATCATGAAGCATGAAAAATGCAAGAACTGATGGTTATTGGCACTATGTTAGGAACATTAGTAACTAGAAAAATAGCAATTAGAATGATTTCTTTTCCCTACCCAGATACTAAAGTAACCTCAATTTTACAAATTTTGGTGGTTCCTTTCCAATTATGAACTTTAGGTTTTACTGTACATCAATTTACAATTATATGCTTGCAAGTTGACATAACAGGTAAAATCATATCATTTATGAAAATTATAATAAGTCACCACTTAAATATTTCTCTTTAAAATTACTAACACACTTCAATATAATCTTTTTTTTCTAGTTTATATGCTTTTCCGATTATCATATCCCCTTCTAAATTATTCCAATTTCCATTGATTCGGAAATAACTTATCACCTTCAATCCATAATGTTGTATCAAATTAATCCTTAAAATATCACGCAGTGTTCCACAAGACTCAATCCTGGGGCCACTGCTATTCTCATTGTACATTAATGACATTTCTTCATCTCTTCACTACTCCAAATGTCACCTGCATGCAGACTACCTCCAGATATATCAAAGTACCACATATATAACATTCCTCTCACTACACAAAAATTAATGCTGACCTCAATAACATAACAAAATGGGGCAAGCAAAACTTTGTTTGCCTAAATTTACATAAAATGCAAGCTATGGTGATTGGATATCTTAAACTGATAAAATCTATCGCTGTATTTCAACCACTCAACTTGTATTTTTAAGTCACACTCATTCCAATTAAGAATCCAGATCTATATCTCCTTATAGATGGACATTTCTCATGGTCTTCACAAGTTTTTAAAACTTAAAGAACTGCGAATCAGTCTCTCCATTTGCTTAAGAAATATCAGTATGTTATGCCATCACATAAAAAAGCAGATAGTTTCCTCTCTCATTATTTCTCACTTTGATTATGGTGACATGGTGAATCATGCTTTCCTTTAAAATGAGCTGTCGGTAAAACTAGAAAGGCATTTAACTCATGCATATGCTTCATTTACAATATGAAAATTTCAGGTCACATTACAGAATATTTTAACAAACTAAACTGGCTATTTCTGGAATCTCGCAGGAAACTCTACGTGCTGTCCTCACTCTATCAAATACTTAATTTTAAACCCCTCAGAATTTTACCAATGACTTCAATAGCCTTGATAGAATACATGATGCAAATACCAGGGGTCATCATAAACTTGTTATCCCTAATCACAGAGCAACTACATACAACCAGTGTTTTGCAGTCAGGGCATGTCATCAGTGGAATGAGCTATCATCCTTTATAACTAAAGCACCATCTCTCCCATCATTCAAGCGTGCACTTTTTCTTCTGCACTTTCGCTCCTTCCTTTTTCTTTTACAGGAGCATCATACTTTTTATTGGCATTTGTACATATAACCAGGAATATTGTTTTACAAGTATTGTTTGCATTTATTGGTGGGAGTATGTAATATGTGTATGCATTGTATGTGTGTATGTTGTATATTTTGTGTTATAGTTATTAATTAACTAGGCAACTAATGTAATGTGTTGCTGTATGTTAGTCCTAAGATATTGTATGTATTAATTTTATTGCTATTTATATATAATTTTTTAAATTTATCATAATTCTAATATTGTTTATGTATGACAAGGGGTTAGGGGCAGAAGAGACTCCATAGACTCAATCTCGCCCCAAAATAAAGATGACTATCTATCTATGAATAGTGATCACTCAAATGTGCCGATCTGCAAATTCTTAATGTGAACTGTTGAGATTTTCATGCATGAATTGTCTTGACTAACCTCAGGCTGAGGTCTGGGGAGGCTGAGCGCATGGCTGCAGCCGTGGCGGCAGCACTTGGCTGTGGGGGTACAACTCGGAAGGCAAAAGCGGCAAGGTAGCGCCACGCAATCATGTGCACATCTCGTTCTGATGCAGGCTTCTTCACAGCTGCAGAGCTCCTCAGGAGCGAAGCCCGGTTGTCACTCACAGGGCTAGAATCACGAGGATTGAAAAAAAAACAATCTGGCTCGGATATAGGTGACACTTCAACATATTAATATTAAAAAAGGTTGGGATTCAATTTTTGAAGGGGTCCATGTAATATCACATAATGAACTCAACCAAGACAAACCGTCTGGGTTACAGTACATCGACGAACAGGGAAGGATTTGAAAGTGAGACACTCAAATTAGCAAGTGAGCCTGTATGCATTTACTGACATATGAATAGACAAATCGCTTGTAATTTCACTAAAAATTTATTATTACCAGCAATTGCACATTTTCAGTCAGAAGTAATTCATTGGTAGTAACAATACAGTTGAGGTGGAAATCACAAGTGTTTTGTCAATTCCTTTTTCCAAAATGGAAAGCTTCAACAAATGAAACCTGTAGCTGAACAAATTGTAAACCCTTGATTATTTCAATGGTCAAAAGTAAAAACATGGAAAACAGAGATTTTCATCTTATTAACCTACCATTTGATATCAAACTTCATTAGCAAATTTCAGTATTACATACACATATACACTTCTTTTAAACATTCCATATTACACCAAAATGCTGTGCAGAATAACTTCAAGAGAATCTTCAACCGGGAATTATACTAATCACCTTGATGATGCTTTATTCTCACTTCTCAATAATGAATATCCATTTTCATAAACTTGGATATCTAAAATTAAGTACAAAAATGCTCTGACAAATATCATTATCAAAAAACAACACACCTATGATCAATAAATGCACCCTAAATTATTCTCTCATTTAGATAAGAGTATCAATAAATTAGCTTTCATCAGATTAAGCAAGAGAAATTTAAAAGGCCACATTTTGGTTAAAGGTTTTATTTACTCACGATGGATCTATCACATTGAACAATGAATGAAGACGGGAAAATGCTATTGGCCAGGAATAGTTGACAGCTGATGAACACTGCCAAATGAGCCCTCCAACACCAGTTGGTGAAACACCAACCCCCCTTGACACCAGGAATCCCATGAGACAAGCAAACCAAGGATCACTATTCACATCCATTTGGCTGCCTGTTGTCCCACTGCCTGCTACTTTGGGTTGCCCCTCCTCTTGGATCCCTGCAACCAATGGGAGAGATTCTATTTGTCATTCATACAAACCAACAGTTTGCATACATCTAATTATAATTAGTACTTTAAATTCCTTAAAGATCACTTGCCTTTTCTCCGATTATTTTTATCATATGATCTAGTGTCAATTTATTAAAACAAAATGTATGAAAAAGGAAGTTAAAAACCTAAATTTTTTTCTAATCATGATATGCTCAATAAATATGAATCACTTTAGTGCAATCTTTTTATTGTATTACATAATCAAAATCCTTATTTATCAGATAGCTACATACCACAATAGATATTGTCAAACGTATTTAAAACAGAATACCTATATATGTTGCTAAAGATATTTTATTTTAATACCAAGTCACTGGTGCCAGCATCAAAAAGTTCATTGACAGAGTAAAAAGGCATGGTTCAATAATAAAGTTTGGTTTTGGATGCTGAAACGGTGTAATATGCAGAAGACGATGGCTTGTTAAATAATGCCAAGCCCATGTATTTCATAGAGCCTTGGTAGTAGTTGCAGTTTTTAGGGGAGGTGACTGACAGCTGAGGTCATTTATACCATAGGGGGTGGGTGGGAAAGGAGGAAGGATTGATGGGCATGAGTCTACTCAAAAAAAAAAAGCATCATGGGGTCCACATCTTAATGTGCCATCTGATGGTAGCATGCTCACACAACGTGGTCTCCATAACGCATCTCAAGTAGGGATCGGGATACCACTGAAAAATATCTGCCACCTCTGAGATTCGAACCCAGGTGTCTGGGTGGGAAGTCAGCATGTAAGCTACCACACCAGCCAACTCAATTTAAACTCAGAAAAATATTACTGTAGGATCAAGGACAAATAACCAATAACTAATGGCATTTGAAAATTAAACAACTTGGCTTTTCTACTTGAAATTAAGTGGAAAAGCCAAGTTGTTTAATTTTCAAATTTCAACATGATGATTCTCCACCAAGTTAGGCCAGAAACTGTTTTATTTATTCAATAACTAATGGATAATGGATTGACATCCTAATTAAATGTATGGGATAGCACAAAGACCTTTCTTCCACAAATACACATCCATCATTTCCTTTCATTTATACATTTTCTGGCTTGTTGGCATATTCCCAGCTGATTCTTGAATTTTATTGTTATTGGAGACCTTATGAATAAGAAAGAATCCATTCAACAAATAACTGGGTATATATAAAGTTCCATGAGCCTATTAAATACTGAAGGAGCTTACCAGCTGTCCAAACGCTGGAACTTCGTTCTGTTAACCACTGAAGATCAACGCAAGGGGCAGAGAGCGCAGCGGTCTTCTCAGCAGGAGGAAGCAGACTCAGAATTGATTCCACCAACTTCGGACAACAGCGATCAATGGCATCAATTACAGCCTCTTCATCTAAGCTGCAACCTGAGGGCAAATGTAGAAAAGGAAAAGAGATGCAATTAAAAATTAATTTCAACGCTCGCCACTGTTGCAGATGAATATACCCACAAATGGGTCCACCAACATTAGTGTAGAGTATGAGTGAATGTTTTTATATCTGTGCCTTTCTTTTAGGACCATCTTACAAATATGGTTAGCAGTTGAATTCATCTACATTTTCCATTTACTTAACCAACCAACACTTTTTGACAAAATGAATGGTCTCATGATGATTGAGCTAAAGAAAAAATATAGTACCACCACTAGTACAATTTAGAAATGACAGATAATAGTGCAGAATAGCATCATTCAAATAAACTGAAAGTAACATGTTGTTTTTCAGGTTTCCACAGCATTTCAATTGAAGTGATCGACTTTCAGGTGTACTACCACACATTGATATCCATTAGCGACAACAATTTTTTCAGCCATCTGCTGGCATTGTTGGGTCAGAAGACCTGAACCCCGGGAAGTACTACTAGGATTTAGGATAAACTCTTGTCAGCAATGGACGTTTCAATGCAAAGGAATACTTGAGAGCTGATATGCTTTGAATAATATTTAATTGCAAGTTGTAACTAAACCAGCCCTCAACCTACCTGTTATTTTGAGCAAAGCTTTGACTTCCCTCAAAATTGGTACCACCAATCGTCGAGGAGTGGGTCTGCATTGGCACAGCATCACCAGAGCAAAACCTTCAACAAAGTGGAAGACACCACAGCCAACAGCTGGAGTTTCCGGCTTTGCTGGCACCTGGTCCAAACGAGCTTGCTTCTGTCGGCAGGCAAGAGAATGAAACAATGCAGTCACGTTCAACATACATGAGTGACCCACAAAATAAGACTCTTGAACATAAAGTGCTTTTAAAATGCATTCAAATGAATCCAACAACATTATAAGATCACAGAAATCAATCCAAAGATCAGTTTGGTAGGTAATGAATAGATTTCACCCAATACTAAACCCAACAATGTGTGAAACTCACACACCAGGATGGGGAGGCCAGTTCCTTCTCCTATGCAGCCTGTTGTTTCCCAGGATAACCTGGTATCCAAAAAAAAATCACTAAACTTGGGTGAAGCTGCGGTTGCTCAGTGGCATCACCAGGAATCAAACTGAGATCCTCCAGTCAGTAGCCCAGTGCCTCTTAACCACTGATACCCACAGTAGCATTATGGCTTCAGACATTTCAAATATTTAAAAACAATTAAAATGTAGCTTAACTCAATCAGTCAATTAAGTATAACTTACAGACACATCTCTCTGCATTCCTCTAGGGCCAGAGTTATGTTGTTGAGAGGCTGAAACTGTTGCACCAATCAAGGCATTCTTCCAGCAAACTAGCAACTGCAAAAGCATTCTAATTCCATTATCTAAAAGCTGGGGAAAAGTATCTAGGACATCCCTCACTAGGAACTGAATAAACCCTGAAAAGAAAAATACATTACTTGAGAAGATGATGACAAAATAATGTATAGACTTTTACTACTACCTGTTTCTCATGCAACTGCAATTAAGAAATAAAAATGTCAAAACAAGAGGAATCTTCAGGACAAAAATTAATAAACCCATTCAAATTACTTAAAAGATGATTCTTTTAAAGATTTTTTTAAAATTTCAAATTAACTAAATTTTTTATAGGTCAATTCCCAGTTATCTAAATTTGAAAGAAAAAAATTTTGAATGCAATTTAACCAGCTTAATCAGAAATGGAAAGAGATACATTATAAAAGAGTCATGCATAGGCTTTAGATAATAGATTTAACATAGACTGAACATTTAAGCACCACCATTAATCAGAAACCATGTTAGTAATGCTGAAACAACCTCAAAATTTCCAGTTTCAAAATGTTTTTCTACCAAAAACATCAATGTGCACAAATCTTAAAATAGAAAAATGAAAGAAAATTAATATGCTTAGCAATGAGCTCATAAGACGGAATCTCATATTTGCTCTGGAGTGATAGTGATTTGAGTAAGTGAAATTCTTCCTTACCCACCCTCAACAGTTAGAAAATAGAAGGAGGATGCAAAGTGATACTGACCACATATGACATGATGACGCCAATCAGGGAAATCCATTACGAGTGTCTGAAGGCTGTGAAACGCAAGGGAAGCAAGCTCTGCATCCAGGTGAGTCGTGAGGCGGGAGAGGAGATCCACTAGATCTGGACTGCTCATGCCATCTGGTATGAGGCGAGGTACTGCAGCCACACAAGTACGAAACAGGTCAATGCGAGGTTTGCGCTCCCCACTCATCATCTCGTCTGGCTCCTGTGGGCAATCAAGGACTCCATCACAAAACACTTCACCACACCCTTCTTATTACATCTGGGAGCCACACCCAGAGTAACACAAATGGCAAAGATATTGACTATTAAAAAAAAGATCATTAGGTGACAATGCCATCCCTTGTAAAATTTAAGCAGAACAATAATTAGGCGACATAACACAGTTATGTTGTTTCCGCCATATAGGAAACATAGCCACATACCCATCACATTGGCTGACTGTTTCAACCACAGAAAAGGAAGTGATGCTAGATCCCATAACCCTTTTTAAAAACCCTGAGTTGTTCATAACCTTTGAAAAGGAGTCTCGACCCCTTTTAAAAGCTTATGGGAAACTCACATTTGTGAAATGCCAAATGATCACAAATGTAGAATCTAACAAGAAAAACAATTCACCATGCAACTTTTCAAGATGTTACCACTAAGAACTGAGAGGCTTCATCGACTTCTTTGTTTTTTTTTCAAATTGGTCGACTTTGAAATGCAGGGCTACAATAAAAAAGGAGGAGACATTGTTTCTGCTTAACTTTAAAAATGGATTTCTCAATTAGACAAATTTATTCCATAGAAGTACAGACCAATAAATCTCCAATTCCCAAATGCTTTATAGGTTGACTAACTATTATTCCTTCAATGTCAGGGTTTTTCAGGAGCCTAACCCCTGCAATTGATGATGGATAATAAGAATCAGTAATACTCTAAAAATGACGACACTCAAATGAACAATAAAATTGAAATAGATTTAATTCTTCAATGAAAAATGGATAATTTATTTTGTTATCACATATTTAGCATTGGTAGTCTTGGATGAAAGCATTTCACTCCTGAAGTAATGAATTCAAATTGTATTTCATGTGATTTGCAGAGAGAAAATAAATAAACTATTAGTTTTTTCAAGGTGAACTCATTTGACTTCACAACAGCCCAACTCTTTCAATATACCAAGAGCCACAAACATCAAAGTAATCAAGCTAGAATGGCTGCCCAACTATTTATCCAGTGTTGGGAAATACAATTAATCTAACCTAATAACTTATACTTTGTATTGTACCAATATTAATTCGAAAAATTCATCTCGACTATTCTCAACAAGGAGATATTTATGTACTTGATGGTGAAAGGAAAAAAGTTTCTCCCTGAAAAATAATGCCACCTTCAACACTCAATACCCCAATATTCTAAGAAAAAAATTATGCACCAAAAATTAAAATGAAACAACACTCACCTTATTAACATTCTGAGTGTTGGTCATCATCAAAGGACGTCCATACTGCAAGTCCAAAGCCCTGAGAATATCATCAAAAATTCGACGGACATATGGAAAATATGGAGACATTCCAATGCTTCTAGCCGTTTCTTCAGTCAGCATCTAAAAGAGTAAAAACAGCATTAAAGGAGGAGCATCAAAGCAGTGTCATAGAATAGTGCATTCATATTGTCCGGTTAGGTTTTGTTAGTAGGTGCTAAAAAATGAATTATTGTACCACTGTACAAATTTTGAAAAATTTGAAAAACCTATGAAGTGGTTAAAGAAGGCTGCTTAGAAAATAAACAACTTTATCCATACAACAGAGTCGCAAAATTTACTCCTTGCCACAGCAATGCTTTCCTTTGTTTTCACAGAGTGGCAACTGATGACATGCTTATACTAATTCTATGATGATGATTCCTCTTCTCAGCAGCTAGAGAGGTAAGGAAGTACATGAGATGTTTGCTAACTCATATATCACTCTTTCTCCCTCTTTACTTTGCTTCTTAAAGCTGATGCTTCTAATTGAAACTATGAAGTATGCGGAAAAGAGTTACTGATACACTGGCAACATTGCAAAATGGAGTGATCATACATATGTATTTTGTGTCCATCCAGAACCTACCTAAAAACCAGTGAAATGATAATAATAATAATAAAGGAGGGAAAAAGCAGCCCTAGGAAAAAATTAGCTTTACAATTTTAAGCTCAAAATTTATCAACTTCTGTAATATGTTTTGGATAATTGCTCAAAATCAAATTAGTTTGCCTATCAGACTTATTATTCATCCAGTTTGATGCAAAAGGGAACTTATCCCTAAACAATAAATAATATTAACACACCTTCCTCTACCACAACAAATATTCTTTAACTTTATTAACCATAAATTGGTGTCCACCAAATGAATTCTTTCATTCCTGTAAATAACAAATAAGAACCTGGAGATTATGCTAATAAACTGTGAACTCATATACTGAGCCAGAAAAATGATTCTTCGAATTTTATCGAAGAGGGGCCAACAGAGATTTGGTGCCAGACCGTTACCAGGAACCAGTTTCTACCTCTACACCTCATAGATTATAAGCAAAGCACATGTTTTCAGCCAGAGACAACATGACATGATTTTATAGAAAAATAAATTGGACTTGGGCAAATGGAAATCATCAATAGTACAGAAAAATCAATGCAATTATTTCAAAAAAGAAGAGTTTCAGTTTTCATTCCAGTTAGTTAAATTTGTAAGACAATGGTTTTGCAAGAAATCCAGCTAGCTTCTTCAGTTCAGCAGTGCTGGTGATGTATTCTTGACTGCCTCATATAGGCCTCTTCCTTTCACAGTACTCTCTCAAAATCTGGTTATATCGATTCCTTGAAAACCCATTTCCATGAGCTGGTTGGTTATGAAGCATTTTTATGATTTAAATTATTTCTGTTTGGCCTGGGATAAAGTTAAATAAGCACTATTAATGTACTTCGATGTCTGAATTAATCAAACATAAGCTGGCAACCAAATTCATGCACCCATTGCTGTCCCCAAAAGAAGGAGCATTAAGCCAATTGCCAAAGCTGAAATTACATTTATTTTTATTTCCACCTTCTACAAGGACAATTTGAAGTGTCGGTGCAAAGTCAAAGAGTAGCATTGCTGCTGCGTAACAAGTTTATTCAGTTATTATTTCAGTTTATTTCAGTTAATCTTGCTCTTTTCGAAGCAGTAAATTTTATAATTCAAGAAATTGATTCTAAATGTAAGGTCTTGGGCATTTTCTATGACTTGAGCAAAGCATTTGATGCTGTTGATCACGGTAAGCTGATCTCCAAATGTGAGCTATTGGGCATTAGGGGGGTGGCATTAAGCTGGTTGAAGTCCTATCTTGCTAATCGGCACCAAAGGATGGCCTACAAAAGTGATGGGAATATATACCTCTCTAATCCCTTGGAGGTCAACAGAGGGGTTCCCCAGGGGTCAGTACTTGGCCCAGTATTGTTTTTGACCTTTATTAATGATCTTCATGGGCAGCTGCAGATCAATGGTACAAAAAAATGTGTTATGTATGCTGATGATGTGAGTGTAATGACATCCAGTAAAAATTTATGTGAACTGGCTGTGGCTGGTGACCTGCTGATGAAATGTATGTCTACATGGTGCGAAGGAAACACCTTGCTCCTTAATGTTAAAAAATCTCAAGCAATGGTCTTCTCGTCTTCACACAGCATAATTGACACTAACTCTTTAACAACATATGGTAGTAACTTAAACACAGTAAATTATTTTAAGTTCCTAGGCATTCATATAGATAGGAACTTGAAATGGAATATCCATGTTCTGAACCTAATTAAAAAATTAAATTCTGTGTTCTACTTACTCTGTATAATAAAACACTCTGTAAGTCAAAATGTACTGATGACATTATATTATGGATTATCCTACTCAAGAATTTCATATGGGATTGTACTGTGGGGACTACCCTCTCACCTTCTCGGTATCCTGAAGTTACAGAAAAAGATTGTGAGAGTTACGTGTAATGAAAAATATTATGCTCACTGTCAACCTCTTTTTAAAAGGTTAAAATTGTTAACTGTACCTTGTGTGTATATTTATCAATGTGTAATACTTGTTAAATTGCATAGCACTGACTTTGAAACCAATAACGGCATACACTTATATAATACGAGACAAAACTACAACCTACATGTGAGGTCAACTAATTTAACCTTGGCTACAAATGGCCCCAAGTCTATGAATATAAAACTGTATAATAATCTACCGGAATGTACGTGGGCAGTCCGATAAGTACTTAGCCTACAAAAGAAAAAATTAAAATTTTGGAAAAGTGGCGATTTATTTCTCAACATAGTCTCCTTTTAGCTCGATACACTTGACCCAGCGATGCTCCAACTATTTTAACCCGTCTGAAAAATACGTTTTCTGGAGGTCAGCAAAATAGGCCTACGTGGCGGCGATAACCTCCTCATTCGACTCAAATTTCTGCCCAGTGAGTGCCTTTTTCAAGTTTGGAAACAAAAAGAAGTCGCACGGGGCCAAATCTGGAGAATACGGTGAATGGGGCCACAATTCGTAGCCCAATTTGACCAATTTGCCCGTGGCGAAGGTGGAGGTGTGAGCCGGTGCGTTGTCATGGTGGAAGAGCACTTTTTTCTTCGCCAAATGGGGCCGTTTTTTCTGCAATTTGGCATCGAATCGGCCCAATAATGCGGCATAGTAGAGCCCTGTGATCGTTTTGCCATTCTCTAGGTAGTCGATGAAGATCACACCTTATGAATTCCAGAAAACAGTGGCCATCACCTTTCCGGCCGATACGACAGTCTTTGCCTTCTTCGGAGCATGTTCGCTGGGTGAAGTCCACTGTTTTGACTGTTCCTTGGTCTCTGGTGTGTACCAGTGGATCCATGTTTTGTGGATGGTCACGAAACGACACAGAAACTCCTTTGGATTGCACTTAAACAGCATCAAACACTGCTTTGAAGTGGTCTCATGGTTGCGCTTGTTGTCCGGAGTGAGCAAACGCGGCACCCATCGCGCCGACAGCTTTCTCATGCCCAAAATTTCATGCAGGATATGACCCACACTGTCTTTTGAGATGCCTACTGTCTCAGTCATCTCGCGCACCTTCAATCGGCGGTCTGCCAATACGAGATCGTGGATTTTTTTCACGTTATCCTCCGTGGTAGCCGTTTTCGAGGCACCTGGGCGTGGCTCATCAAAAACCGACGTGCGACCACGTTCAAACTCGTTAAACCAATTTTTGATGGTCGCTATCGAAGGAGAAGAGTCACTGTACATAGCATCCAAGCGCTCTTTGATTTCACTGCGCGATTTCCCTTCCAAAAACAAGAATCGAATTACCGACCGACATTGCTCTTTTTCCATTTTCCTAGAATTCGCGGAGACACCTGCTTCCACACGTAGTCAAAACAAAACTACGAGTCCGATTCGGCTGAAATTTCAACAATAGCCGTCTATAACAATGTCCTACACGATAGTAAATTGTTCTTGCGATAGTGGTGCCATCGGGCTGTGAGGCTAAGTACTTATCGGACTGCCTTCGTATAAAAAGAGAAGGACGTGTACCTGTGTTTAAGAAAATGGTCCGAGAATTGCTCATTGAAAAGTGTTATTATAGTGTAAAAGAATACCTGTGGCCTAATTTATAATTTATAAATTTGTAGCATTTTCTAATTTTGTAATATTTCTTATTTTTGTAATAATTTCTATTTTTGTAAATCTTGTACTTGACAAATCCTACGCACTTGCCAGTATTTTTACTATGCACTGTGTCTCTTGAACGAATAAATATTATTATTATTAGCTTCCATTGAGGGAACACACACCAACCTTCAGTAGGATCAGTCTAATGATCTGTATTTCGTGTTCCTTAGACTCAAGCAGATAGAGAGATTTAAAAAATGTGGAAGAAGGAGAATGTCATGTATTGATTAAACAATGTTGTATGAAAGGCGAATCACCCTATGATATTAAATAGAAACTTGATAAATACTATGGTGGATCTACACCTTCAGGCCAGCTCACTCCTCAACAGCTGTGGCTTCAGAATTAATGCACAAATGATTCTAACTCATTCTCCATTCCTCCTAATTATCCATCTGAGGCTCCCTTGGACTACTACTTGCTCTTCAAAATGAAGAAGTGGCTGGTGGGAAGATGAAGACGTGGTCGTAAAAAAAATGCCCACTTGGCAGAGTTGAAACATATTACTTGGAAGGGATTAACAAATTGGAACAGCAATGGGTGAAACGTATGTGCCTTAAGAGAAACTATGCTAAAAAATATAAAATGGTTTATCTTGAAAAATTAAATACCTATTTTTAATTTGCGCAGAAACTTTATAAACCACCCTTGTAGTTGCCACCGCATGAGGTAATCTTTCAAATGAGTTCTCCAATTCGCAATTGGGAATCAGTATGTTTGATGGTTAATGGAACAAGCCTGATTAATTCAAACAGTATATTCACAAGCTTACAGCAATTGGATTATTTTTTCATCCAATGAAGTGGTACCACATAAAACACTCATGATATATTAAATAAACATTCTTAGAAAAAATTGAACGTAGTCTGATACTGAAACATTTTTATTAGGTGGCTCCCAACACCACTAAATTTAACAGCTTTGATTATAAAAGGTGAAAAATCCTTACCTTACTGAGAAATGTCTTTTTTATCCTGAGGGTGTTACCTGATGGCAACACTCCAAGTGATCGTGGCATTGGTGGTTCCCCTTCTTTCTGCTGCAGTGAGTCCGCAACCACCAAGAATGCTCTCAGGCCAACACTCATGCGTTCGGGAGCCATTATCACTTTGACAGGACGACCAACGCACAGCAGATCAAGAACTATTTCCCTCATTGCAAAGTCAAGCCTCTCCTAGAGCCACCAAGAAAAAGGCATCAACATAAAACTATTAGAACCAGCCACAATCCACTGACCACGCAATGGTCTTATTTCATGTCCGCATAAAAATCTACACAAAATATCCACCAAAAATACTGTTTATACAATTTCTAAGGCAGTGATCATACTAAGTGATACAACTAAGAAGTGAACATTTACCCATAAACTGTACAGTAAAAATCTGAAATAAATTTAATGATTGATAAAAAGTTATAATAAATAGTTGAAAGTTGTATCAGTTCCAAGAGTAAACTATTTCACAGAATTATCAAATATTAACAAGTGATAAAAATAACCAACATTTTAATAACTCACAGGAGGAATAAGAGTAAACATATGAGAAGACATAAATCAAGCTCAACTTAAACTGAAAATCTCCACAATAAATGTCTTTTCATTCCAACATTCTAAATACATAATTATTAAAATATGCTTGTAAAATGTTTTAATGACTTGCTAATTTACTTAGAAATGTGATTAGAATAAAAGAAACCTTTGGAAACTCACCTGAGCAATGAACTGAATTATCTTCACAAAGATATTGAGAGGGGTTTCTCTCGGAACTACTGCTTTGGATCCTTTCGGGAACAGGGAATGCACAATGCTGTGCAATCGAGATTGAGTGGCAGAATTGCTTTCACACTTTATCCTGATCATGTAAACCCACAGCAAGCGATAGAGGGATTCTATCAAACATAAAATACACAATAATTTAAACTGGATGCTTAAGGTGACAAGGTAATTAACTCAATCACCATTCACAACAAAAGAAGTCTCCAAGAGAGAAAAACTTGTTGAACCTCAATATTCATTCATGAATACACAGGCTACAAGTATTCTAAACAACAGATCCATATCCCAACACCAACAACATACAATGTCTGTCCCAAAAGCAGTAGGAATGAGTCGATTAAAAAACATTTGTTGCCTGAATTGATACATTCATTCAAAAGTCTTCAAATTAGTACCCTTATGCATCCAAACACTGCTGCCAGCAGGTTTTCCACACCTCATATGCCTTCTGGAAGGAGCAATGTGAAATGCCCTAAAGCTCCCTCAAACACGGCCTGTTGTCACACTTCCTATGAGGCGTGGTGACTCCTTTCAGGATGGATTTGAGGCTGGGGAAGAGGAAAAAGTCTGGTGGGGCAACATCAGGGTTGTGAGGGTGGCGATGGTCAAGAAGATCTTGGCAGACCAACGTGCAAGTTTCTTTTTGTCCGTCCGAGAGCACTCATGGCACCAACTTCACACACACCTCTTTTTCATTCTTATGTTTTCAGTCACAAGTCAATGCACATCACTTTTACGGATGCCAAGTGTATCAGAAGCCATGTGAAAACTTAATCTGTTTTCCCTCTCCAACAAAACCTTCACTCTTGCAAGATTTGTCACTTTTTGAGGTCAAAGGGCATCCTGAATGTTAGGCATCTTCAACATTTTCTCTACCCTTCCAAAAGAACTGTGCTAATCAAAAACTCCCCATTTACTTATGGCATTGTCTCCACATGCTGTATTGACCATGTCATGAGTATCTTTCCCAGTTTTACCCAAAATCAAGCAAAGTTTAATGGTGTAGAGCTATTTCAATAACCAGTTCATGGCAGAGCATAATGAGGTCACATTATAGAGATTTTGCAAACGAATGATACACACTCCACAAAGGGTGGCAGCCAACTGCCACCGGCATCCAGGGACTCCCCTCCCTTGAACGCAACCAGAGAAACTGCCACTTGTCTGTCCATCTATCCGGGAAATAATAAGTCCTACTACTTTTGGGTCAGACCTTGTATTTCTGACAGATTGCCACTTTTGGAATAAATCTTAGAGACATGAATTAACAATTTATCTCCCTTTTAAACCCCAAAGCGCTATCATAATCAAAATGGAACAAGTGATTAAAGGCATTCACATAATTATGTAACATTGATTTTTCAAAAATTTTCTAAAATTCTCTCAAGAGCAATAACATGGCTTAGAAACAAATTAATGCTTCCGAAAAGCCTTCTTTGCCTCACCTAAGGCAACTCTTGACATCTTGGGGTCCCTGTTCTTCAGGTGTGAAAGGCAGACCGCTAGGAATACATGCCAATTCTGCAGGAATGATGCCTTTTGAGACACGCAGAGGAGGCAAGTGACCAGGGGGAAGAGTGCCAACCGATGCTTGGATTTGGTGCACATGTCCAGGGTAGTGACGTACAACATCTCCACAAAATTCTTAAGGCACGGCACGTTCACTTCATTTTTCACAGCCTGCAAAAGTACACTGCGCTCAATTGCTTGGTGACAGAGGACACTCAAATCTTTCCACCACTTGAATACCAATTATCAACAATTTTCTAGGGACAAAACAAAGTAGGTGGTTCTCTTTTGCTTGTATTAATGTACAATTCTCCTTTGAAACACACAGGCAAACTCCTCATTCAAATAATCTCGTAATGTTCCAGTGAAACGAAGTCATGGCAATATTTTTGGAAAATAACTATGCTAACTCTTTAGTCTATAAAACATTTACATAAAAATAAGCTAATTGATAAGAAATCAAAATATTACAAAAATCTTACCGCTGCTACTGGCACCAAGATTTCCACAAAGAGCCCTGCCAGTGCATGCTTTATGTCCTTATCTTTCACTTCTAAGAAGTACTGAGCACATTCTTGCATGAACTGAAAGGATGCCTCAAATTCTTCAATTGGTGCCATCTGGGATCAAATGAAATACAGAATCATACATCAGAACAAACAATTACAAATACTATCATCGAGCATTAATGAACAAAAAATCTTACTTCTGCTGAATCCAAAATTTTAGTAAAAAAGAGCCATCAAAAGCATTAACTATGATATTTTAAAGGGCATGGTCTACCATAAGACTGAAGTGGGCACCTGACTAGGCACCAACTTATAAGGGGTGGAGCTGGCACTACAAACATTTGATGACTTGTTATGGTATTAAATTAGAATTTAATCAGGTAAAAATTAGAATGAATAACATTTTGATTTGTGTTTATATATATATATATGTATACACATACATACACCTCTATGTATATACATACATATATTCATTCACATAGAAATAGAGATGAGGAAATGGGAAAGGAACACACATAAAGGATGAACACAAGAGAGGTGGGGAAGGCGGACTTGAGCAGATCACAAATGTAAAAAAAAATTTCCTTATTCGGGATTTGAACATCGGACCTTCCACTTGCCGGGCGGATGCTCTACCAGTTAAGCTAATATTATTATTAGGTAATCTACCAGTTAAGGTAGGTTTTTGGATGGACACAACTATCTAATAAACATTTTGTAACTCCAAACAAAACCCAATCCAGCAACCTAATCTACATCAGGTCCCTCTTCATCTCTGTGTACTTCTTTCCTCCCTTCATCCCGTCCAACATCCCTATCCTGTTCCTGCCCTTTCCTCGCTTGCCCAACATTCTCCCCTCTGTTACCTTCTTCAACATTCCACTACCGCTCAATACACCATCCATTTTTCCTGCCTCCATAGCATTTCTCTCAACAAACCTCTCTCCTCACCCACCATCTACAGTACTTCCTCATTTGTTTTCCTTTTGGTCCATTTCACCTTCTCCATTCTTCTCCACACCCACATTTCAAAAGCCTCCAATCTACATCTATCCTCCTGCTTCAGTGACCACGTTTCCGTGCCGTACATAGCTACGCTCCATATCAGAGTTTTTACGAGTCTTGTCTTAACATCCCTACTCAACGTCCCCGTCATCAACTCCCTCCTCCTTGAGAAAGCCTCCTTGCCTAGCGCAATTCTTCTCCTTACGTCCCTACCACTTTGACCATGTTGGTCCAAAACACTTCCGAGATATGTAAACTGTTCTACCTGCTCTATTTTTTCCCCGCCTATTTTAATATTTAGCTTAGCCTTTTCCTTCCTGGAAAATCGCATAACCTTTGTTTTCTTAATATTGATTCTCATCCCATATCTATCACACTAAACCCCCAATTCATTCAGCAATGCTTGGAACCCTTTGGCTGACTGAGCAACTAATGCTTGGTCATCAGCAAACCTAACCAATTTCACAAATTCCCCTCAGACATTCATTCCTGCATCCAGTTCTTCCCATAGAGGTGGGAAATGCGGACTTGAGCAGATCACAAATGTAAAAATATTTCCTTATCCGGGATTTTGAACATCGGACCTTCCACTTGCTGGGTGGATGCTCTACCAGTTAAGCTAATAAGGAAACCTAATTTACACTGAGATCTGCGATGTTTTGAAGTGCCCAGGTGCTCGGATTGCTTGGCCCAGAGATGGTGTTAGAGAGCTGTTTCACCCACCAAAGGAGAAATAGACAGTACACAAACAAGAAGAAAGGACCGTAGGTTGGAAAGCACACAGCATCAACGCTAAGAAAAACCTAGGACATTTCCCTAGGAAATGCTTCATAAATATTTCACATTAGGAAGGATTTACCTTCACACGGAAGAACTTCATCCCCATTAGGAGGGATATAATTGACTGTGTGGTGTGCGGTCCAGGCTCCCTGGCTCGAAGCTCCCCAAGCTCAGTCATGAAACGCTTCCTCACCGAGTTGAAGCGTGACTGGGCCAGGCCCCCAATGACTTCAGCATAAAGATCCGCAATCATATGAATGTTGCCAGCATTAGGCCCACTTTGCAAGCTGCAAAGAATATCCCAAAATTCCCATTAGAGTACACATCAATATTAACATGAAAACTTTCACAGAATTTAATAACTAACGATATAGAACATTCTTCAACATTGCTTGATGCCTAGTTTCCACTCATTCCAGTATCTCCATTGATTTCTCAACTTAGTTCACACAAAATGATGCCAAAAAAAGAGAGAGAAATTTGAAATGTATCATTATTGCAAGATGAAAAAATAGCCACACAGGTAGAACTAATCTTATTGGTAATTTGGTATCATATTCATTGTGATTATTAATAATCAAAAATATGTTTAAGAACACTTTCACACCATGGGAATGAAACTAGATGATAAGGCATAAAAAAGGAACAGTTACTCAAAAATTTCCAATTGATTAGAAAAAGTTGAACAAATATTTGGTATACATGTGTTGTTATGGCATTAAGAAGTTCTAAGATTGTTTATTTTTACTTATTTCATGCATTATTATTTAATATTATTTATAAGATTATTATTTATGCATTTGGCGATATTTAACTTATCTTGGACTTAAACTTAAGTTGTTGGGATTAATAAGTACCATTATTTTTACTAACACTAAAACCACATATTTTAAATATTTTTTAGACTATATAAACTCTGTAGAATTGCTTTATTATCATTATTATTGCTCCCATATAGGTATTTGCTGTTCACCAGAAACATGAATTTTGCAAAATAATTTTACTTGGCAATTTTTTTCAGGACCATATCACATCCAGAATTCAGGGACCAGTCACATGATTACATTTATCTAAAAAAATTTTACTTAACACCATGTACATGTACTCCAGTACATTTTGGCCCATGGCTTGAGAAACAATGCCCCAAAGGAATAATGATTAGTAAATTGTTATGAAACCATAACATACCCCTCCCTGTACTTGAAGTGAGCGAAACTCAGGTTTTCAATGTGAGCCACAAGGTCGTCCTGGCCGGGATGGAAGGGCAGTTGTTTGAGAACTTCGATGAGAGCCAGACAGAAGAGGAATTCAACGGCAAGGGTGCGCCTCTGCTCATCCTCCACCCCACCGTGGGCCGTGGCACCACCAGTTGAACCACCCGAGGCCAAATTGGTACCAGTGGAACTTGAGCTCCCCCCAGATCCACCAGAGTCCCCCTTGTCCCCCAGGCTTTTGTCCGAGACACTTCCAACAACCCCAACCAGGGCACTGACACCACCAACACCAGAAACACCACTCCCCAACCCCTTGTCACCCATGGATGACTCTCCAAGAGTGACGGAAAGGCCTCCTATGACGCTGGAGCCAGGGCTGTTGAGAGTAACAAAAACAACAAACATCAATCAGATCACCCACAAATGTGGGGCCTTATGGTTGACGAAATCTTTCCTCTTTAATGAGAATCTAACTCCATTTACCAATTCTAATTGTCTAGGTAAAGGCAGACATAATTACAACCCAGACATCCTCTTTCAACATCAAATATAATGTGTGATCAAGTCACATGATTTATGGCCAATACTTTCCATGCCAAGGCACAGTCACTAGCCATGTTATTGTCACAGCATTTCCTATAATTTGTTAAAGATATTATGTACACAGTGCTAAGAATGCCATATATTATATATCAAAGCATGAATTTGTAAAAAAAAATGCATCACAGGCAAATAGGTCTTTAATGCATGTTTTTTTTTAGGTAATCTACCGGTTAAGGTAGGTTTTTGGATGGACCCAACTATCAAATAAACATTTTGTGACTCCCCACCTAGCAAACTAATCTACATCAGGTCCCTCTTCATCTCGGTGTACTTCTTTCCTCCCTTCATCCCGTCCAACATCCCTATCCTGTTCCTACCCTTACCTCGCTTGCCCAACATTCTTCCCTCTATTACCCTCTTCAACATTCCACTACCGCTTAATACGCCCTTCATCCATTTTTCCTGCCTCCATAGGATTTCTCTCAACAAACCCCTCTCCTCCCCCACCATTTCTAGTACTTCCTCATTTGTTTTCCTTTCGGTCCATTTCACCTTTTCCATTCTTCTCCACACCCACATTTCAAAAGCCTCCAATCTACGTCTATCCTCCTGCTTCAGCGACCACGTTTCCGCGCCGTACATAGCTACGCTCCATATCAGAGTTTTTACGAGTCTTGTCTTAACATCCCTACTCAACGTCCCCGTCATCAACTCCCTCCTCCTTGAGAAAGCCTCCTTGCCTAGCGCAATTCTTCTCCTTACGTCCCTACCACTTTGACCATGTTGGTCCAAAACACTTCCGAGATATGTAAACTGTTCTACCTGCTCTATTTTTTCCCCGCCTATTTTAATATTTAGCTTAGCCTTTTTCTTTCTGGAAAATCGCATAACCTTTGTTTTATTAATATTTATTCTCATCCCATATTTATCGCACTGAAACTCCAATTCACTCAACAATGCTTGCAACCCCTTGGCTGACTGAGCAACTAATGCTTGGTCATCAGCAAACCTAACCGATTTTACGAATTCCCCTCCGACTTTCATTCCTACCTCCAGTTCTTCCCATGCCTCTTTAATCATTTCCTCTACATATACGTTGAACAGTACCAATGCATGTGTACATCAGAAAATATGCAATCATTTAGGAAAATAGTCATTAAAAGTAACATGGTATAATATGGGCCTACTAAGTGAATGGATGTGACGTACCTTCATCCCCACAATCACACATTACTTATGTTACATGATTAATTAATACATTAAACACAGCCATTAAATATGTTAATTTATATAGACACAACAATTTTATTTTGACATTTCAAAATTGTGGTAGAACAACTATGCTCGGATATAATGCAACAAGGAACATCAGTGTTATTAATTCCATTACACCTCAAAATAATTCATTGTTCATTAACCCTTTGCATTTGGGTGCTTTTTTTCTTGATTGCCTTAGTCTACTCGGGATTTAATTTTTTAAATACCCAAAATTTACTAAGCATGGCACTGGAATGAAAAATTGGAGTTTCTTTTCAAACAAACTTTTCAAACATAACTTGTTTTCATAGAGTTTAGCTCCTAAATAAAATTTGATTGTCAGAGTTGGATGCTTCGTAGTCCATTCAATAAAAATTAAAAGCACATGTCTTCTGAGGTGGATGGTAGAGGGAGTCAGTATGGTCTATCCCTGGTAGTGTCTTTTCAGTGAGTGGAAAACTGATGGACTTTACTGGTTGTTGAACCCAGCATGTCTAAGAAATCAAAGTTCAATTGCTTCCCTTTTCGAAGGTGTATTCTAAATTTTTAACTGGCCACTCAAATGGCTAAAAAGATGTCTAGCTACCTTCCTTTGACTTTCCAAACCAAAAAAACATCATACACATACCTATACCAACACATAATGAAACAAGTACCATTGAACTTTCATTAAACAATTTGTTTTCAAAATTGCTCTCTGCACCATAAGTGGTGATCCTGACTACATTTCACTAAGTATAGCTGCAAGTATAAAAGTGCATACATTTATATTTATAAACCATTAATTTCTTCTAAAATCTCTTTGCAGTGGTCAAATTTGAATATATCGATAATCTCTTATGAGTTTCCTGCTTCTGCAGCACTAGACAGCAAATAATGCATTAAGCTCAATGTCAATCTTTCAAGAATTTTAAAAGCCGACGATACCTGTATATTCTAATAGCTAAACAATGGAATGAAAAACATAGGCACTGTGGAATATTAATTTTCTTGTAAAGGTAGCATAAAAAGATGATTAAAGAATCTATTAACCCTTTGCGCTAGAGGCCATTTCCGTGTGGACCAACCAGCAACTTGAGATGTTTCGTAGCACTTTTGCCGACTTTACTACCCCTAACATAAAATGATTTCAACGCAAAAGCAAATTTCAATTCCCCAAAAAAAACAGTTTACGCCACCATTTGAAGGATTTTCGTAAGAAACAGTACATTGCGGCTAATTGATCTGCACGATCGACACCACCCATATGTTTTATATAATTTATTACAACATTAGGCTTCTTGATGGTAACTTCAACACCACCTCGTAACATTCTTCTCACAGAAGTCATTCCTGCATTGTTCCAATCCGTCAAGCACGTGACAACCCTCTTGTCTTTCCATGATAAAACTAATGCATTTCCCTTGCGGAATGCTACTGTTGATTTCGTGCCAAATTTTGGTTTTTTTGATTTGGTTTGGCAAATGCTTCCTACTTGTCACTTTTTTTCCTGACAAGTGGCATTTCAATTTCAATAACTCTTCAGCTAGGATAAAGCTGGTGTCGTACCAAATTTGTTTGAATTAAAAGGTATGTAATTGACATCATTCCATGACCAGTACTCTTGCAAATTCACGAGCGGCATTGTCCCCATATTTATTGAAACGCCAATAAATGCCCACCTTTCTTTGGTAGTCACACTGTGCCAAGTTCGCCATATCAAAACGGTGATAGCGTCTTGTTCTCTAACTTTTTTCTATCGTAATTGTTCGTTTCTGTAACTACTTCATTTACAAGTTCATCAGTAAAAAATAGTTTTAAAAAATCTAACGGTTCTTTCGTGTTGGGAATATGTGCGGTCCTGGAGGATTGTTGCCAGCAAAAAACGATATTCTCAGGGGTATTTCTTCGGATTCTGGACAGCTAATTCATTTGGAACTGCTAGATTGTGGCTCTTATCCAGCGTCACTGTCACTTTCACTGTCTATTATTCTAATTTTTCGCCTTCTTACACCTCTTACTTCATCATTATCATCATCACTGCTCGCGTTCTCTCTATCGTCAAGCTCTCTGTGTATGGATGTAATTTCCTTGTTTAGCAACTCTAAATCAAACTCACCTTCACTAGAGCTTATTTCATTGTTACGTTCCATGGTAATGGGGATCAAAAATTTCAACTTTTCTAGGCTCTTTGCCACGGCTGTCAGGTTCGAACTGAGGCCAAAAATGCAATCTGGTTCATGGTTGCGTACTAATTTCAGAAAAGAAAGTCTTTTCTCCAATCGAAGGAACTAAGGATAAGAAAGTCTTATCTCCATTTGAAGGAATATCATTTCACCCTTCATTAGATTATACAAACAGAGCGAAGGAACCCACGTCGGAGGAACTAAACATAAACAACTATGCACATGAAGTTACCACACGTACAAAGTGGTGAGCAACAGTCACCTCTCAAGGTGCGGCATGAAATCATGTGGTGAGTGAGCCTCACCTCTCGAGTGCAAAGGGTTAATAGCCTATTTATTTATTTTTACACAATACAGCACATCACTGTTCTGTAAAAATGCCCACCAAAATATACGTACAAATTGTGAACATTGTTGTGCTGCAGGAATAATTACAAGTTCCAAGAAATACTCAGTATGAAAACTATTTGGCCATTTGAGCATCATCGGGGACACATTGGCCACCTGCCCTCCCATATTGCCTGGTTGTGCCCCTGTTCATTAGGGGGCATTTATATTCAAAAAAGATTATGCTAAAGGAGACCAGTTATCAAGGCACTCACATCCTTCCACCCTTTTTCAGAACGCCAGTTTCCTGCTGATGGTGTGGTCCTGGACTAGAGGATGCTACTGGTGTGGATGAAGATGACGTTCCAGAAGCAGTACCAGAATTCGATCCCGTGCCTGTTGCACCAGGGATAGGTGAACCTAAACTAGAGGCTGAAGCCATGCCAGAACCTCCACATGCTGCAGAGGAGGTGGAGATCGGCAGGGACGAGAGAAGGGCAGATGCTGGTGTCCTGTGATGGTGCTGGTGAGATCGAAACTGCTGGAACTCCAAGGGTGTCCCAATCTGTCAAAGCCAAAACAGTCAGTAGCGTATAGTTTTAAATTTATTTCGTGACTAGTTGGAGCACTGAAACATTATTATTTGCATTAACCAAACTATTGCCCAATAATAACTTTCCACGCAGCCAGGGAAATGCTAAGTTCAGTCACAGACCAACTATACTCTTGTTTGCTCTGTGAGATAGCTCATGAAGCGCAGGTATCACACATGCTTTGTTTATAATTCAATACTTTTTTCAACTTCAAAGAAAGCCTGCAAGAAAGTCTAGCCAGAAAATTAATTTAAGTGCCCAATATTTCAGGTATTTTAATTTGAGATGAAACAAAAGTCTTAGTCGCATAACGAATAACACATGTGACCCCATTCATTTCCACTTTTTAGTAAATATGCAATTTTCAGCTACCATTAAAAGAGACTTACTATGATTTTCCTTCAACACAGATGGCCTATGAATAGCAAAGATATCGATCACACAACAAATCATAGTCACTTCGAAAATCAAGTTTACAATCAGTTTTTTTTTTAATTCTTACTTTCTTCATAATAAATCGAAAACATGTAAAAAATTATGATAGACATGACTTAACTTATCCAATGGTCTCCAATATTACCAAAGTACCTTGCAATAAAAAATTATTGTGATAATTTGTCACTCAAAAATAGTGTTACAATTAGTGATTAAAACTTATAAAATAGTAACTCTTCAGTGAGCAATGATAAATTATTTGATGGAGCTACTGTCTATTTTTAGACATGGACCTCATCCAGTATTGTTTTTATCTATGTGTACCAATGCATGCCATGGAAAATTTTGCCAGGGACAGGGGAATAGGGGGTTAAAACTTCAATCCAGTGAGGACTATATAAATAGAAATTACCAAAGGTTGATGCAGCATTATAAAAATCATTCTCAGTAAAATAGAATCCTCAAAAAAGAAAAGTGTTCATACAGTCCAGCCAAAAACAATGAGTTTACTTCATGACCACAGGGTTACCATTAAAAACACGTTTTATGCCTTTTCATAAAGAGAGCAATGGTTGCCTCATTTAACCTCTTAGAATCCAATAGCTCCTTAAGACCACCACACCACCTGGTTGCACCACCACAGGTGGTAATGCAACCAGATGTAAACCCAATACAAGTCAGTGGAAACACTAACTTTACCTACAAAACAATTTTGTTCAATTGCATTAATGAATTAAAACTCTTATTATGAAATCAAACATATTCTTATTGTTTATACTGTACTCGCAGAAAGGTCAATAGTAATCTTCAAAGATACACGAAACAAAATTTCCTTACCTGTCGGTCGTACCAAGCAAACAGAGCACGTAGCAGTGATGGAAGGCAGTGTTCAGCCACTGACCCAAAAGCGCACAGTAACTGATCAAATTGGGGGTCTTCGCCACGCTGCAAAGACTTTGATATGGGACGTTCCTGTGAAAAAAATGAAAGCATTCACAAATGACATATGCCTTATGCCAGCATGCAGTTTTTTGCAACTACAGAGTGTAAGGCTTGCTTTTGGCATGCAGTGCACAGCACAAACGTAAATTCTAAGGGAATATTAGACACACAGAAATCTTCAATAGAGATATAATAACTTTCAACTAATTATTTTGTGACATAAATAAAAAAGGGGATAAGGAGAATCATGAATCTTTATAGGCTGTTCATTCATTATCATTATTACCAAGATGAATACTAAATATTTATTCAAGATTCTCTGATTGTTTAAAATGCAATTCTAACCATATGCTAGTCAAATTTCTGACACTACCATCATAGCAGGCCCTCAAGATCCAGGATCAAAAACTATGCACCATGGATGAAGTTTATTTATTGATGGGAATAACCCTTTTACAAAAAGAAAGGCAAAAAACATAAATTAGTTCCAAAATTATAGAAAACATTTACGAACAGGTTCAAATTACACAAAGATACATACTCGTTATTGATAGCTAAAATACAATTTAGAATTTAAGAAGAATCTTGATTTGCAATGCATGAGCAACATTTTCAGATGGTATATAGGTATGGATACATATATACCAAGTTAGATTATTTAATGTAGACAAAATATCAATATTACATAATATTCCAAATTAAAAAATGGAAACAGAAAATTAGAAATATGGTATTTTTTACAAGCCAGATGAAAGTACAAAATGATAAATGTTAGTTGTAGTGATTAAATAGACCTTGTAGCATCGGTTAAGAAAATTTACCCAATGGGCTATAGGAACAACTTATTGAGATGAACAAATATCCACACAGCACTAATTAGCATTCTCAAATTCTTCAGATATTCTCAATAACAATTTTTTTAGGGAACCTGGTGAGATATAAAATAGGTCAATACAATCACATCTCTCATAATATGGCTTATAGGCAGATAGTAAGTGTAATTTTGTGCATGATAACTAATTTCAAAGAGGGCTCCATGCCTAGTTAAGTTAATATAGGCAACAACAATTCCAACACGACCATGAATTGTAAACAGGGCCTCAAGATCCAGGATGGGAAGAATATTTACCATGGGGGAAGTTTATGTAAACAACAGTAATAACATGCAACAAAATTATCCAAAATTCCATCCCTGGGCATGTTTACATTTTTCATATGCATAGCCGCATAGAACAAATGACTAATGTGTCATTTTGAAAGCCGCCAACTTACTGGTGGTTCAGCCATCACAGCCTCAATCTTCCTCTCAGCCTGGACAGTGAACTCGGCAAACAAAGTGCGCATGACGAATTCTCCAGGCCGGGCATCCATGTCTGTCGGCCCCAGGAGACCTGCACCTGGTCCCGCAGCACCACGATCCTTACGTGCCCCCCAAGGCAAATATAGTGGCCCTCCACCAGCAACACCACTGCCACCCAAAGTACCCGGACCGGAACTAGATGAACTGTTACTTATATTTCTTGCCTGAGAATCTGCAATTAACATATTTGATTAAATAAGTACACTTTATTCTATTAAACAAGAAGACATGGAGAAAGTGGGAAAAACTGTCTTCTCTTGAAAAGAAATGGGGTCAGAATGTAAGCAGACAGAGTTCAATTCTGAGGAAGAGGGGGAATTGCAAGCAAGGGCCAGAAGGCCTTGAATTAGGATGTGTAAAATACCCATTAGTCCTCATCTTTGGCTCAAGAAGTAAAAAGGCTGCACAATGCTTCACAGTTAAAAAGACGAAGGAGGTTATGACCACAAAGTCAATCTGGGATTCTTGGTCAATCATCATTATCGGAGGCCAATGATGACGATGTGAAGGAACTGATGCAAGACCAAAGGTGATAATTAATTGCCAAGGAACTCAAAGATCTATAGACAAGGGTTGGCAGGAGTGTGTTCAGGAGTGGGGACAATCATGTTGCAATACCTCAGGGAATCAAGGAGTTGGTAGGACACAGTGAAAAGAACTGCCCTAAAAAGCCTCGACTGCTAAAGTACCTAACTCTTAACATGAGGACATGGTAGTTGGCAACTTTTGAAAAAATATCATCAAAGAGAGGCTGAACAGATGAATTTAAAGTATTTATTAAAATATAACAAAAATACAAAACAGAATATGAGTTGGTGACAGTTAAACTGTCACCCAACTTACTCACTGTGAGTGATTTGTATATACACGTATAGAAGCAACAATTATGGTTTTGACTTTTTAATAGTTTTTTGTCCTCCATGTGAGCATTGAAATATCAATGGCATTACTATCTAAGAAGTGTCTCCGTTTTTTAGACATTGATATTTGAGGGTTGGATCATGAGAATTCAAACAGCTGACTACACAGGGATAAGGGGTAGTTGTGATAGGCATTCCTCTATGGCATCACTGCCACTGTGTTCAGGCAAGTTTGCAATTATTGAGCGCAGTCTTTATCAGAATTAGGGGAGATGAAAACACTAAGGATTATTTAATGCTGCATATGTTCACAGCCTAATTCAGGCAAATCACACCTCCATCTGAAGTGTTAGCAGCACTTTTTGCTAATTAATATAATCTCTTCAGCTAACTACCGAAGTTGAACACATTGTACTTCACACTCAGAACATTTTCTCATATTTCATATGGTTATTTTATTTTTGTCTAAATTTTCGTGGCAATTAACATATAATTCAGATATAGGATAACAGGTGGCATAGAGAGGTGGGGTTTACTTCCTCTCAAGAGTCAAACATAAGTTTGACATCTTATAGTCATTAATCAGCTTATTTCATTAAAAAAATAATAATAGTTCCAAGTCAGATTTTATAAAGGTTTTTAAGTTGATAATCATTCGCATTGATGCCTTAGATTTCAATTTGAGGGTGTTTTGAGAATGTTTTGACTAAAGGGCTTTGTTAAAGCTATAAAATGTTATAAACATATTTTCAGGTCATTATTAATTCGGCATGCAGTACGTGGTATGTCATTCACTACAGACTATTTTCTCTAGGATTTTTTACCAATGTGTAATATAGAACTCAACATGTATGCAAGTCTTTGCAGAATCAAATAGATCATCCAGAATGAAAACTGTTGAATACTTTAGGGTATGCCCATGAAATGGATAAATATCATAAAGAAAGCACCCAATATTCAATGAAAAACTAAACGATTAAGGTTAATCCTGTAAGTTTAAACAGAGTTCAAGGCTGTGCGTTAAGTAAGCATAAGACAATGCATACTTGACTTTGCAATAGAAAAGGCATTGAAGGAAATGAAATTTAGCAATGCTGTAGGGATAGATGCCCAGTATATTCTCAGTTTTTCCCAGTTTTCAGACACCCTACCCAAACACAAAAGACGTCATTCCTTAACCCTGGGTAAATCAAAATCCAGATTGATGAAACATGGACTTTAGGAGATCATCATATTCTCAATGTTGTTAACATACACATTAGCATGCCAGGCACAAGGGGTAAATGAACACTCACCTGAGTTCCCACCAGCCCTCCCCCCAGAAGAATGCATCCCCAACAAAGAAGGCTCCCCGATGGATGTCCCAACATCACTGGTGTCCTGTAGACTGCCGCCCAGCCCCTCTCCTTTGCCATCCCCATCTGATGGCTCATGGCCTTCAAGTGATGACTCCCCTCCCCCTGTGGTAGAATGGCCTTCACCTTCCTCTTGCCTACTCTCCAAGTCCAATGCTGATGCTCCACTGCCTGTATCTGCAAATGGAATACTCTCATTACTAAAAAAAACAACAGAGAATGGTGGATTGATGCAGCTATTATTCATTTGATATCCACAGATCCCAAATTCTACCCCAGAATGAGCATTCTTGAAAAATAAATGAACAATCAACTTATATTTAAGCCTCAGACATCTCCAGAATGTGAAAAACTGTAAAAACTCTCTGAATATTGTACAAAAATATTTATTTATTAATAACCAGATTCTCTGTCCCTCTGCAAATTCTGGCCTGTCCCAATTTTTAATTTTTTTTCTAGGATTCAAGAATCTTATTAATGCAACTTATAACCATGAAATATACTCGTGGCAAATAGACTTTCCTAATTACTAATGATCTGCATTAGATAGAAATAGCTAAATGCAAATGTAACAGCATATTTGACTAAAGATTTTATGGAATGCGCAATTAAATAGATTCAAATCAAGCTGAATTCTTTCTCAGGCCTTTCAAACTCCCAGTTTAATGAAGTTACTGGTTTATAGTAAGGCAAGTTAGTTCTAACTTGTCATGATAGGAAAAATATTATTTTAGGAATGAATATCACAGAATCTGCTATTCAATCTAGGAGTTTCCTTGGCTTTCCAAGTATTTATTTCATTTTCACAAAGTAAATTTAAGGACTTCCCCAAAACAATGCAAATGAGCAAGGATGCCATAATTGTTACCAATGAAAACACATTAGCAATTTGTTAGAATAACAAATAAACAGGAAGCCATAAATTATCACACACAAGAAAAGAATATATAAATAACAATGGTTTCGAGGAAAAAAGTACAAAGTTCCCCTAAATTACATAACTCACTCTCATGTATCAAATGTAAAATAAAACTGCTAGAATATTCACAAAAATAAAACATTGCTACAAACATAACACTACTTCACAATCTAGGGGATAGTTGATGAACTAAGAATAGCCTCAGAACTTCTTAAAGAAGAGTCTTCCTCTGTACAGAAATGCACAAAAACCAATTTTTCAAGAAGACTGCTATATTCCCCGAATTTTTAATATTGTCCTAATTACCAGGCATCTTAAATAAGATAATCACTGTGATCAGTCACAGCTTCAGACCAAATGCAGTTAATGTAACTCCTTTAAAAAAAGCGCCTCTCAAGTAGCCAATGTTCTGTTAAATACAAGATAGTATCAGTTATTCCAAATCTAAAGTATAAAAAATTAGGGATTGGGCTAAGATGTCCACCCACTATTTAATTCAAAGGATTCTGCCTACAATTCTCCCACCTTACAAATGGTTTTGAGAATCATTCACAATTGAACTACGACAGTTACTAATTCTTTACTATTTTAACTATACAACAATGTGTGGGCACTGAAGGTAAGATATTCTTAATAAGCAATTCTAACTCCTGATAAGTGGAAACCTGAATGAAGAATATCTCCAAGATTTTTAAATACCGAATCCAGAGCCAAACAGAGTGCTTTGAGCCATTTTGTTGAGGTGATCACCAGGAATCCATTTCTCAAAGCTATAATTCTGTTAACAAATACTTGTCATTTTAGTCTCTGTAGTCCAGAGAACTCAATAATTAACTTACAGCTTTGGAGCATGGATCAAGCGTTAAGGAGTAACAAAATATATACTATTTGCATAAAAACTACATTGCTGTTAGGATTATTACAATCAATGTGAACTACAGAGACTTATTTTGTATTCCACTATTTTCTGTCTTCAAATCAGACACAACTTACAAAATCTTCATTTTTTCTAATTGCAACCTATTAAAAAAAACAGTATTCAACCCAAACGTCGATTTGGTAGGTGATGGTAGAGTTCACCAAGTACTAAGCCCGACCACATGTGAAATTCACACATCAGGGTAGGGGGGCCAGTTCCTTTCCCTGTCCTGGCTATGGTTTCCCAGGAAGATTTGGTACCCAAAGAATCACAGAGCTTGGGTGCAGCTGCAGGTGCCCAGAGTGCCTTGCCCGGGAATTGAACCCAGGACCCTCCGGTCAGTAGTCCAACGCTCTACCCCCTGGACTACTGTGACCCACTGCAACCTATTATTCTATAAATAATCAGAAAATTGATTTGAATACCAGTTTTGTGGCTTCATACCACAAGAGCAGTACTTCACCTTCCAGGCTAAAACATATGCCGAGTGTGTCTGCACCTGAGATTCTCCTACAGTATTACACTCATGGGTTTTCCAGACTATTTCCTTATTCGAGTCTCTTAATGATGAGGTTAAGAAGCACAACACTTCGAAAGAGTATTCTGTATGGTAGCATCCTCCACATCATAAGTTGTGGAAATATTTCAAAATTATACATTTTCCAAACGATGGAATAAAATTAGAATGGGAATGATGAGCACATTTGATTTTTCTAAAGTTTGAATTATATCTATCATATGAGTACACGCAAGAAATTCTTAATTTAAGAGGCACTGCTATTCTCCTAATTGATTTCCAAGTACCTAATACTTCTATGGGGGCAGCACTTGGTAAGTTTTGCCAAGTAATGGACTTGTGATATAAAATGAGGAAAAGTGTTAAGGTGCCTCATAGTGATTTTTGGAGATTTTTTAGATAAATAAGATATTTGGAAAGTTATATTTTCATTCTTGATGTCATTTCACGAACTCATTCTATCCTGATAAATCTATCCATGCCCATGTTTGATGAGTACCTAGATAATTAACATGATATTCCATATTCCTAAATTACTGAAATTAGTCTGAGATGAGTCATAATTGAGTATCACCAAGCCCATGATCTTGCATCCATAGAATCTTTTATATATTATACTTATCATTGATGTTTCCACGCTATTAAGGTGCAATTCAAGCTATAAGAAACACTGCCATGAACAAAAATAAAGGCATCACATTTTGGAAACACCTAACATTTTAAATTTCATTCAACCAATACTCTAATTTTACGTGATTAATAAAATAACAGCATAAAAGTGAAAGGCGATTTGGAAATACTGGATGCTGTGAAATGTAAGAATGCCAGTGTCAACCAACTAATGCAAATTTTTTAATTAAGAAAAATGCCAACACACACACACCAGAAATGATCAACCACAAGATCAACTACACTGCACTGATGTTGCTCTAAGTGCTTCTGGATATTTACACCACTGCACATTTCCTGTAGTCAAACACAAATAAATCCAGCATTCTTCCCACTATACTACAGCAAGTGTTTTTCAATGAAGTTTTGCATGTGAATACATCCCTCTAACTCATCAATCCTTCAACGGATCCCTTTCAATTTATTCCCAAGCCATATCAAGAGCACGTTATTAGAATTTGCAACTTGGATATTAATTTCAAGCTGCATGAGACGGATCCTTCACACACAGAGCACGAGACATTATACACCACTGCCAATGGCCAAAATCCCAAGCTGATAGAAACCAGAGTCATCCACAAGCAGGAAATGCTGGAGCGTGGGGGGGGGGGGCTGGTGGTTGGCCAAGAGGGTGGAGAGGTTAACACAGAGAATGCGGAAGGGGATGAAGGCAGAGGTGGGGGATTAGAACGGCAAGAGTGAACGAAGAGATGGAAAGGGGGAGAGAAGGAACTCAAACGAAGGCATATTGTGGGGTGGAGGAGGAAACATTGAGGGCAAAGATAAAACACAAGAGAAAATACACTACTCATCAATGTTTCAAGTGCAGTCACAATGACTAAGTGAATGAGAAGCAGGAAAGGGTCAAATGTTGTGCCAATGCACAGAGTAGAGAAGTATAAATGTTTCCTTAAAGGTAAGCCACAATAAGGAATGTTCTACTTAAGATACGGAAATGTTTAGAAAATAGGTGCTCTTCCTTAGGAGAATTCCAAGCGCAAATAAACACCATCAACATTTGCTATGGGGTGAGAACTCGGCTCTGTCATGGGTAAAAATGGAGCACATGAGTAATTTTTTAGGAAAAAATAAATGGAAAAAGAATTGGCTCAATGGGTTTGGTGAATAAAAGAAAAAAAGAAAGCTGACAAGTGTTGGGAGTCAGGTGAGGGATAAAGAAGGGGCAAGGGTGTAAGGAGACAAGGGGGAAGGAACCGAAGTGGGGTGGTAAGGGAGGAAGCATTGTGAAGTAAGGATGGGAAGCCATATAAATGGTTGGTTGAGCCAAAATCTCCAAGCTATTCCTTGCTTCAAGTATGGGTGTTGGCTGTTTTATTATGTAACGTAGTTCTCAAGTCAAAGATCCAAAAAGTAGCTCCAAATAGTGACTATTTGCGAATATTCGACCGTTTCTCGCAGGTTTTTAGCATTTTGAATGCAGCACGCATTCTCAAATGTCATATTTAGTCAGTAACGGAACCTTATTATAAAATCCAGATGAATTGTAGGCTGCAATGGAAAATGTTTGAAGACACTGTAATTTAGTTAAGTAACGACAGTGGAATTACGCTTTCAAGTAATTACCCTGAACAGAATCCGTTTCGCCAGTGCTCAGAGATGGATTTCCATTGTTCGATCCAGTCCCACCAGCACCTAAAACGGCTGGGCTCTCTAAACACAAGAAAAGGAAATCATTAACACACCCACTGTATTTCATGACAGCTGACAAATGATGGAAATGGACGTACTTTCACCCATTTCTTCAGCGTTTTCTCCTCCTTGATTTTCTTCAAGGTGCATTGTTGCAAAAATGTTAACTTAGCATTAAATCAACGAGCGACAACTTTCGGAATCCCCAGTCCTGAAACATAATCAACCATTCCATGTATTTGAAGGGAACGGTTAAAAGTGTACTCTTCAATTTTATTCTAATAAGACAAATTATAGAAGTCTTTGCGCAGCACCGACAAAAGTGCTACAAAAGCTAACTACAGTTACATAATTATTTTATGGCACAGAACTTCGGGTTCGACCGATATATTACTCGAACTTCGATTGCAAAAGTACAAAATAATTCAGTTTATTGTTATACAAATTCCAACATAGTTAACAAAACAAAATTTGTTCAGACGATTTCCCGAAGCGATCATATTAAATTAAGCAATGTTTGATCAGGTAAAAGAGAAACCAAAAGTTAAAACTTGGATTTTACATTTCTTGTGTGCTGAAGTTTTTCGAGATACTACTTTGTTGATTAGCTACTATATGCATATCACTTGGTATAATAAAACTTATTCAACTAATTTGCTGTTGTTACTTACAGCCCATTGTTACCAATAACTTAGACGAGATACAAATACTTCGAACATCATGTCAAATAAATATTGGTGCCTTAAATGAGACACTATGAAAGACGTCACATTGTACAAAACAGATTGCTGTAGACGGTTACCGTTATTCTACTGATTCCACTCGATTGCAAATTCATTCCCCAAGCACGAGAGGGCGTATTACCAGTTTCTTGAGACGACCAATCACAGCCTCAGTTGTGTTTTGATTTCAAAATATGAAAATAAACCGTATTTGCAAATCCAGAACCCTCCAACACCAACGTGATTGCTAATATTGTTTTAACTTTTTCATTCTACGATGTCGAGTATAACTTATTGCTTGTAAAACGTTGGGAAGAATAAGGGCTTGTGTTATTTCCATTCATAAACTTTATTATTGTGATTTGTACACCGGTTTGTGTAATTGACACTTCTGACGCTCTATTGTCATTATGCCTGAGAGGATAGAAGATTATGAAGTCCTTGGAGTAATAGGAACAGGATCATTCGGGACATGCTACAAAGTGCGGAAAAAGAATACTCCTCATATATTTGTGTGGAAAGCAGTGGATTATGGAAGCATGTCCGAAGAAAGGAAAAAGGTTTTGCACCAACTTAAGTTTTAATCTCCTTTGTAAGTCTGTTTTTGTGTCTAAAATTTATTCTGTGTTTGGCCTGTTTTCATTTTCAGCTTCTGGTATCCGAAGTCAATGTCCTTCGTGAACTTCGTCATCCGAATATTGTGCGATATTATGATAGGATTCTTCATAAAGAAAGTACCACTATCTACATCATAATGGAGTGGTGTGAGGGTGGTGATCTATCAACATTAATAAATAAATGTCAAAGGTAAGCAATTGTTATATCACGCGTAACTATGATGAAATTGAACATATGTCGAATGACCATAGTTTTCATAGCATATTTGAGCATAGAAATATGTTTATTTCGCGGTAGTCAGTGGGGTAGAGCGTTGGACTACCGACCAGACTGCCCGGGTTCGATTCCCGGGCAAGGCCCTCTGGGCAACTACTGCAGCTCCACCCAAGCTATGTGATTTTTCGGGTACCAGATCTTCCTAAAAAAAATGGGGAAAGGAATTTACCCCCCTACCCTGATGTGTGAATATTCACACGCCGTAAAAAAATGTAAAAATCATTCGCCTTGACCGGGATGATTTTTAAACTCCGAAATTGTTGCATTGAATAGATGTCTCCGTTAAAACTTACTGTTGTGGCATCTCCCGCAGTTTCTTGAAATTTGTCTAAGGTATAAACAGCCTAAATGTTTCAAATTGGCTTTAACCTCGTTGACTGTGGCGCGTCGCGTACGACTTCGAATGCCTGTGACATTATATGTATGGTATTTCGTCACAACATCTTGTTCCTTTAAAAACCCAAAAGTTTCAGAGTTTAAGAGGACGCCGCAAAAGTTAAACTGGCTAAAGCACTCGGCCGGACATCGAGGGATCCCGGTCAAGGCGAATGATTTTTACACTCTGAAATTGTTGAATTGAATAGCATTAATGGAATTTAAACATAAATTATACCTTCCACATATTTTGATTTTTTGTCAATAAAGTTGCAAAATTAGGTTAGAACGCGGATCTAGGAAATATCAGTTACCTTGAAATTGGAGGGAGCCTAATGTTTTCCTCTTAACCTTATTTGTCAGCTATTCATTAAATCCTACATTGCTCTAAAAGAGAAGTCTGTATGTTACAGCAAAACTGGTCTGTCTGTTAATAAAATGAAATGGTATTTTCTCATAATTTTTAAATGTTGCATCTTACTGAAATAAACTTTGCTGTTCACGTTAGCCACCCAATGAATATAGTCTTTTTTTTCATGTTTTTTTCTTTTCATGGGAATACAATTTAACATAAGTTATGGATAAGCTATAAATAATTGTACCCATCAAAATTGTTAACCCAAATTATTTCTTACCAAACAAGGTGATCACTATGTATTCATTTACAATTTCATTTTCTCGACAATCAAGGACTCACACTTACGTAGATGAACCATTTGTGTGGAAAACACTTTATCAAACATCACGTGCACTCCAAGCATGTCATGGACCTGGCCGCCCAGTGCTTCATCGGGATATTAAACCAGCTAACCTCTTTCTTGATGGGCATTTTAATATCAAACTTGGTGATTTCGGATTAGCTCGAGTATTGAGCAATGTTGAATTGAAAAGAGATAACATCGGTGAATGCTATGCAGAGACAGTTGTGGGAACTCCATTTTACATGAGTCCAGTAAGTATTTCATTCCAAAATAAAATCATAATTTCCCTTTCACAGTATAAACTAATATCAACCATATTGGTGAGTATGTCAATGCAGCATAATGAAGAAAGAAGTCAGTTTAAGAAAGTTATACTTTTCTCGACCAGCTACCAATGTACATATTTTTCGTATTGGGTATTTCATTTATCATTCTTCATTAGGAAAAGTTGTGAATATTTATTCTCATCATATAATCATTGAGTGTAATATGGTCGAGAGGGCATATTTATAAGGGCAACACTAAATAAATATGAAAAACTATTCAAAGAATCAATTTCAATTACATTTAGGCTTGTTGTATATTATTATGCCTGACATTTTGAAATATTTACATATGATAATTTTGTGCTAAAATTCAGAGAATTGAGTTAGACGTTTCAAAATAAATGTATTTGCTATTTAGTCTCATGCTGTGGCAATTTCCTCTATTCTATTTCTTATAAATAAAATAATCCAATTATTGGTCTTAATTATCTTCATTATGATGAATTACCAGTAATTGCAGTGTTACAACTTCATATTTAAATCAACACCTTTGTTTCAATGGGTTTGTCTCACCTTTAAAAACTTCTAGGTGAATGATGAAGTCCAAATTTCTATCTCTTTTTCACATAGTTTTTCCTCTAAATTATTTAAAATTGTTTAGATTTTTCAGTGTAGGAAGTTTTGGAAGTGTTAAACTTGCCTGAGATTTATCTCTTAGGGACTAGGGCTTGGAGATGCCTGATTGTTCATTGTAGAGTATCCTTGGTATCATGTTACCTCAAGCAACCATGGAATTGGTTTCATAAAACATACAAAATTATTCTGTGCATTTTTTTCAAAATGAGCAGTCACTTTGTGTCAAGATAGTACGTAATAGAATTGGAAAGAGAATATGATGTAGGTGAAGGTAGCTTAGGTCCAGGCTTACCTGACAGTGGGATAGAAAGGGCGCTAAGGGAATGGAAATCTAATAAGGTCATGGGGTAACATTCCTGCTTAACTACTTAAAGGTTTAGGAACATTTGGGAGGAAGAGTTTTTATGGACTAATATTTTAGCATTTATGAGAAAGGAATTTAGCCAGAAGACTTAGTCAGTGTTATCTTCCTGTACCAAAAAAGGTAAAGGCTACATCATGTGAGGACTGTAGAACAATAAATTTGATATCCCACGCAGCTAAAGTTGTTCTCAGGATCATCAACAAAAGGATAGGGAGTAGGGGAAATGATTACTTAGGGGATGATCAGTTTGGGCTCAGGAACATGTCACAGACTGCTTGGGTATGAATGGGGAATAGAGAGTCCGGTAGGGCAGTGTTAGGAAGAGGGAAAATACAGGGTTCTCCATTATCCCTGCTGCTGTTCAACGTATATTTGGAGGAAATAATGAAAGAGGCATGGGTAGAACTAGAGGTAGGAATGAAAGTCATTGGACAATTTTTATAATCAGATAGGTTTTCTGATGACCAAGCTCTAGTTTGTCAGTCAGCCAAGAGGTTGCAAGCATTGATGCGTGAATTGGAAATTAAGTGCAATAGATATGGGATGGGTATAAATGTAAATAAAACTAAGTTAATGTGGTTTTCCAGAAAGGGATAGGCTAAGCTTAAAATTAAAATAGGAGGGCAAAAACCAGAGCAGGTGGAACTTGGAAGCTTGGAAGTGTTTTTGGACCAACACAGTCAAAGTAGTAGGGACGTAAGGAGAAGAATTGCCCTAGGCAAAGAGGCTTTCACAAGGAGGAGGGAGTTGATGTCAGGAACGTTGAGTAAGGATGTTAAGAAAAGATTCGTAAAAACTTTGATATGAACAGCGTGGAAATGTGGTCATTGAAGCAGGAGGATAGACGTAGATTGTAGGCTTTTGAAATGTGGGTGTGGAGAAGAATGGAGAAGGTGGAATGGACCGAAAGGTCCATTCCACCTTCTCCATTCATACATACTAGGTATGGTGGGTGAGGAGAGGGTTTGTTGGGAGAAATTCATGGAGGCAGGAAAAATGGATGAAGGGCCTATTGATCGGCAGAGGGATGTTAAAGATTGTGATAGAGGGAAGAATGTTGAGCAAATGAGGAAAGGACAGAAACAGGATAGGGATGTTGGACAGGAGGGAGTACATGGAGATGAAGAGGGGCTTGTAGAGTAGGATATTGGGTTGTAGTTTGTTAGGAGAGACAAGGGAATTATTTTTGGTAGCTTGTGTCCATCCAAAACTTACATTAACTGATGGATTATCTATATTAATAATATATACACAAATTCATAAATGTGGTAACGATTGTCAAAGAAATTCATTGGTTGAGTAAAGCAGATTTGCAAGTAAACAGGTTTTTGCCCTATTCTTAAAATTCAGGATACATTCCGACTCAACTGAGTTGGTAGCCTGCTATAAAAATGAATGTTCACATTAATGCAAAAGCAATTTAATAAAAATATTTTTATTAAAAAGCAATTTAATAAAAATATTTTCATTAAAAAGCAATTTACAACAAATGAGTTGTACATTTAGGACAGTCAACAGTAATTACAATAAACTTGAACTAAAGTATCTAAGTTTAAAGTTGCAATTTCAAACTTCCCAAATTTAGCTCAAGCCTTTTATTGGAGCCTTTCTCAAACTCTGAATACAAACTAACATGTGATTCCAATTTGATCAAAAGCATACCTTAATGTAGGGCACATTAGCTGTATCATCCAGTATTATTTGAAACAACACCAATGTGGGTTTCAAAAGTCACCACCAAATGAATGCATTCTCCTTTCCCCTCTGTGCTGTTCAGACAGCCCAAGCACCAGAATCCAATTAAACCTCCCCGTCTTTGGCTTAGTTAAAACATTTCTAAATATCTTTTTTTTCTCTCAAAAATGTGCTTTGTCAAAGGTATTTCTAAATTAACCTCATTAGTATTGTTTTGTTATTTGTATGATTATCATGAAATTGTTATGAATCAAGTGATGGATTGAGCCTGCTGACTGATATCAATTATAGCGCAGTGTTTTATTCAAAGGCCAATTACCCATTGTCCCCTTGATGAAACACTTTCCCATAATCAGGAATCAAATTGCTAATTTATACTCCACTTCCTGAAATGTTTTACCCATTGCATCATGGTGTATATGTGCTTTTATTGGAAATACTTAAGATGCTCCAAGTTTGGTGAAACCCTCCTTTATTTAAATGACACAGTTTCATGTGTAACATGGTGGAACTTCTTCATGATGAAAGAAAACACTTTGCTTTTCCACAACGATTTATTTTATATATTATGACCTAGGCGGGTCGCAGTGGTCTAGTGGGTTGGACTACTGACCGGAGGGTCCCGGGTTCGATTCCCGGGCAAGGCACTTTGGGCACCTGCAGCTCCACCCAAGCTAGTTGATTTTTTGGGTACCAGATCTTCCTGGGAAACCATAACCGGCACAGGGAAAGGAACTGGCCCCCCTACCCTGATGTGTGAATATTCACATGCCGTTGGGCTTGGTACATGGGTGAGCTCTACCATCACCTACTAAACCGACCTTCGGGTTGATTACTGTGTTTATGGTTTTATTATGACCTAGGTTTCATTGCAGCATAACATCTTCAGGTGGAGATATTATGCTGTAGTGAAATGTAGGCTGTAATAAAAACATTCCATGTGGAAAAGCAAAGTGTCTACTTTCATCCTCCTTTATTTGTTCAGTTGTGATATGGGAATAATAAAACAAACCAATAAAAGAATGTAACCCTCTCACCCGATCATAAGATGAACTAATATTTTGAAGGCTTTTCCATTTCTTTCAAAAGATCCCCAACTACATTACCTACTGTCTTGATGTCCTCCTTTAGTCATTGATGAACTTCATTGCAATCACTCTGGATTGGTGTGTTTTTTGAAACTAGATGAGTCTCCAAGGCCAACTAATAAAAATGCCTACGCTATCATTCTCAGTTTTTCATTTCATAAGTATTTTAGTGAACCTGTTTCTAATTTATGCTGGCATTCCTTCACTCATAGAAACACTTGGAAAAGCTGAGCATTCTGGCAAGATATGTAAAGTTGTAAATTTGTTCCACAAAACACTATAATGTCACTTTTATAATAATGATATTTTTTACGCAGGACTCATTTTACAAAAATCAAATTTTATTAATCAAATGCATACACTTTTGTCAAGAGCATATCTGCTTCTTAGACTAACTAAAGACCATGTCTGTACACCCTCCTCCATCTCAGGTCACATTGTGTAACCATGACATACTTGTGAATCTATGATGTTCTTAATAAAAATGGAAAAATTTTCCTATCAATTCCACTGACATTTTATTGTCTCTAATGTAACCACTTCCCATGTTTTCACAAATTATACTGCTACCCGCGATTTACACGATAACATAGGATATGGACTAGACAATTTGCACCATAATTATCCCACGGTAGACCGGGCATCCACACATCCCTGATAAAATTTCTTGATTCCGTGCTTCCTCATATTGCCAACCTTCCCCCCAATGCCCTGGTTTTTCCCTGTCATTCACTGATAACATATTTGTTGGTCTGGACCCTCACTTGAACCCAACCACTCACCTTCTGTAACTGAAAATACAGGATTTGTTCTTTCTCCCTCCCACAAAACATCCATCGGAGAACATACATAAGATGTAACTGAGTGACCATGCACCTACCTAGGATTTTAAAGCATTAAAAATAGTTAAGTAAAAGCATCATCTAGTGGAAGGTTGCAAGTTTACATCTTACCATCATAGAGCATTTTCACTGAATCGTACCTAACAGGAAATTAGGAGAATATCTTCGTTAATTTACAACACTTGTATCTATCAAAGCATAATATGGTTAATGCAATTGGTGGTTCGGTTATTAACTTTTATTTTTAATAAAAATATTAAATGCATGAAGACTTCAGTTATGTTCACTTTTGACATTTTTTTAAATTAAAAACAATGCTTATGTTTGGAAATCATCTTGCCCCAGAAAAAAAATCATGCAGCAGTTCACTTTTTAGATAACAAATCTTTTTGATTAAACCAGCAATCATTGAATTTGTTCCAAAAATCAACTTAACATTTTGAATGAAAAAATATTGATTGTCCTCAAAACTATCACTGAAAATTGTCTATTTCTCAGCTGTTTTTATTATTTTGTATATTAATGCAATTGAAGTTAAAATTTCTATGGTCTCCATAAGATTAAGCTAGCAAACTTTCGATGACCAGAATTTTAATAACTATAGTCATAAAAGGATGGACTTGACTTCATTACAGGAAGTGGTGAAAGGAAGTAAATACAATCGTAAATCAGACATTTGGTCCCTTGGTTGTGTCATTTATGAGCTTTGCTCCCTTCACCCACCATTTTCATACCAGAACGTCAAGGCCTTGGCCCAGAGGATTAAAGATGGGAAGTGAGTATGTGCATCAGTAATTTTCCTTGGTGTGATCAAGTCAATGAATTCCAAATAATGCATTAATTCTTTTCATTAGGTTTTCAAGGATACCATCACATTACTCTGAAGAACTACATAATATCATAGTTTTTATGCTAACAGTGGACCATGACGTAAGACCAAGTGTGGATACAATACTCCATCATCCAAGTGTAGTAACTCGTATACCTCTGTGGTCTCAGAGTAAGTCAAACAGTTGTAACTTGAGAGTTCTGAATGAACAAATTAAGTCAATCCAATTCCGAGAGACCCTGGATGAGACCTTCTGTAGTTGTGAAAATGATTGCTGTTCGGCTGAACCATCACCTGTTTATGCTGAAATTGGGAATCCTAGTGGCAAAGTTGAAGAAAATGCAACTTCCCTGGGTCACCTACACCACCAGTCAACAACCTCCGTAAATGCTTCTGGATCGATTAGGTCACCATGTAGAAAACCTATTCATCATCCAAACAAACCTAAAGTTACAGTACGCTCGGAGAACATGATAAAGGCTGGAAAACATGATCATGAATGTCACAGTGAGGTAGAAAGGGAGAAATTGATTGTGGCCGAAAAACTTGAAATCTTAAAGCAAAGAGAGGCCAAACTTCGAATGAAGGAGCTGACACTTGATGAAAGAGAGCGTACTGTGCAGAGGAAAGAGAAAGAGGCTGCACTGGCTTCCCGCCTTGCTCGTGAAACAATGGGGCGTGCTTGTGTTTATCTGAAGACCTGCAAGGGTGGAAAGGGCAGTGCTGCTAGCACAGTTACCAAGGTGACACTAAGATCCAGGAGTCCAAGTGAGAAGGCTGCTTCGCTTCCAGATGCAGATTCTTCTCTTGATCTCGAGCATGGTGAGACGAGCACCATTGCCAAAACATCCACCAGACTGGACCCAAAAATCATATGCAAGCCAACATGGTCAATGGCACGAAAAGTCAAGTTTGACCTGAGAGCTGCCCCCCAGATGATTGATGGATTTCCTTGTGATCCTTCCATTATGGATAACACAAGAAATGCTGGCATACTATCTGCTTCCAATGGCAAGACATGCAACAATGTGAGACCAATCTCTTGGTCAGACAGCTATTATTGGCTGGAGTCAAAGAAGCAGGCTTTCAAAGAGAAGAATTTAGGAAAGGAAAATAGAGTATCAAATGCTCAAGCAGTAATTAGGAAGGCATCAAAAAATAATTTGCTTATGCCCCAATCAAATAATTTTCCCACATCTGGAATTGTACACAGTCAGTTACTATAACTCTCTCAACTTCGGCAAATTTTGTTTTTTTTCTTTACTCTGATACTAACCTCCTGAGCTGTCTGTGACCATCAAATAAAGATTTCTAAAGGTATGGCTCTCTGCAATTAGAATATCAATCTTTTTGCTAGGTGGAAAACCAATTAACATGTCAAGTACTTCATACTGCCTTCACTGGGTGACCAGGGGCCACAATCCCACTGAATTCTGGATTTAATTGCCATAATCTCATTATTAGGTTTGGTGCTAATGGTTGTGAGTAATATACTGCAGTTTCCAAATAAATATGTAACATGATGTGAAAATTGCAGTAATGTGATGTAGTTATGTGTTTGACAATATATACCTCAAGAAAATATTTTCCTATAATAAATCAAATTTTTCAGAAGAACTCTGTGTTAATGTTGCTACCCATTATGATTGCTTTTTCCTCTTTAAAAAATTGATTCTGGTTTCTTTCATGTATTTCCATATTGCACAGTCCTCTAAAAATCCATTATGTATCCAACTACCCGTATGTTAGACTCAGATTAGTTTCAGGAAAGCATGGAATCTGTGATGCAAAAAAATTTTTTAAACTTGATATTTGCATAAAATAATGTGTTAGCATCAAATTGAAGCATTTGGAAATGTCCATGTTTCAAGTTAGAATATACTTATTCCTAACCCTTAAAATAATCTGCCGACATAGTAAACCTCACATCACAAGTGGGTGCAAGATTTGTTTAAAAAAGATGTGACTGTTTGAATAAATACTTGATTATATTAGTTACCCTTTAATCATACTTATCACCTTCAAAATACAGCCCTTGGCTCCCTATATAACACTTGCAATGATTTTTCCAGCTTTCAAATGGAACACTTCTTTGGGGATAGCCTGTAAGTCTTTGGTACCATTCTTCAATAATTTCAAATTGGCATCCTTTCATGGTGGATTTCAACATAGGAAAAGAGAAAAATGTCTGCTGGAGAGTAGGTTGGCTGGCATTTCACTGATGTGCTGTTTTTGGCTAAAAAAATGATAATTGCATCAATGCATTGTCATGATGAAAGCACTAAAACTTTTTTTCCAATTTGTAGCCTCTTCTGCAAAATAGCGTATCTTAAATCTTCTCATAATCTTGGCTCCCCATTCACAGTTTGTCCTTTGGGTCATGCTGAATAATCCCTTCCCAATAGAAGAAAACCGTCAATATCACCTTCACATTCGATTGCCACACCCAAGTTTTTCTGGGTCATGGGCAAGATGTTAAGACTGTTAAGACTGGGCTTTGGTTGTTGCATCATAACTATGAACCAAGGGCTCATTACCTGTGACCATTTTTTTAAAGAAGTTTTTGTTATTGTTTGAATGATCAAGCAGTTCCTCGCTGATATCTAGATGGTTTTACATTAAACCGCATAAGAAAAATTTGTATTCAATGCACTGATGCCCAAAATTTATGCCAAAATAGTGAAACACAATCCAACTTTATGGAAATCTCCCCGACAGTTAACCTATGGTTTGCACACTAAATCATCCATACTGTTGACATGGGTATCATTTCTTGTTGTCAATGGTTGTCCACTTCTTGGTTCTACATCAGTCGAGGTTTATACAGACTGGAAGTGGTTGTACCAATGAAAACATTGCCCGACTCATAGATTAATTGCTAATGCCTCTTAAATCATCGTCTAAGTTTTAGATTCACTTTTCCTGAGGTTGAAACTAAATTCATTGCATGCATGCTGCTTTCTAATGCCATCATTCTCCCTGACAAGAATTTGCACAGCAACCATGTTCAGACAAGTCAAGGTAGGGTCATGAGCAAGGTGGTGTTTTACTTCTTACAGATGCTGCTATAAGGCAAAACCTTACTGCTTGTGATCTGTAAAGCAGTTTGCACATAGAAAAACCAGTCTTCTTTTTTGTATAGACTACTTTGGTGCCTCTTTAACATAGCAAGAGCTTCATAGTAGCTCTTCGATGTGTGCAAAGGGATGATAAATATGTTTCTCAGTGGGTTTGTGTCAAAATTTGTTAACGTGACTACTTTTGGACCTTTTTGCTTTTTTTATTTAGAGTCAGTTAGATCTAATAGTTTATTCATTTCAATTAAATATATCATTTTGAATGATTGTTGGGGTTTATGCTTGAATTTGAGATTATATGTGAGGCAAAAATTGTTAGTGAAGAAGATTACATGTTATAAATTCTTATTATATTATTAGCTTAAGAGGAGAATCAGTTTTTTTGAATAAGTAGCAATCACCACTCTTAAATCATGCATGTTTTCAAAATTAAATGAAACAATATTTAATGGTTGAGTGCTACCTGGTAAACTTCCTCAGCACTCCTCATTTTTTTTATTGGAAGATGTACCAAGAGTTATGTGAGGATTGGTAACTTCATAATACACTGTATTAATATTGACTCATTTAACATATGTGTATTTCAACAATTTATGGAACTAATTCATGCATACACCAGTGGTCATTTGTTGCAGATTGGCATTGAAATGAAAAACATGAGTTTCATGAAAGTATTGGCCTTTGTTTTTAACTTTGGAAATATTTGGTAAGTAAATGTTGCAGAAGGAAAAGGTAAATCTTGCTGAATGACTTGCATGTTTCAAATAGACTAGCCATAAATTTTCCATTGGAAATGAAAACTTGTGTATATACAAGTGTAAAATTGACAATATCTGATTTGGTATTACAAACTCAGTCAAAAAAAATAGGACAACGGGTTCTGCTTTCATCCCTACAAATAATATTCTATCCGTTGCTCGTTCTATGTTGACTATGCATCTTCCTACCACTTTATTCAATATTATGGCAACCCCTTGTTGGCTCTCGTCCCTGCTGCTGTATATTATTCTACAACTATGCACATTTTACCTATTACAAAAAAACTCATTTTGAAGAAATTATCGAAGGATTTGACCAAACACATAAAGTAGAATTTTTGAACAAGAAGATGAAAAAAACAACTGATAAGCCAATTAAAAATTTCAACAATCTACTGCTGGATAAATAAAATGAATATACTAATGCAGATATATAAATTTTAAATTATTCTTCCAGAAAAATAATATGATTATTTGCCCAAAGACAATTGTGTATATTGTATAAATATATTTATAAGATAAATCGGTCGTGTCACACACAGAAGGAACAAGAGCAGTTCCAACATATAAAGGGAGTAATTAATTGATAAAGATGTTTATGATCCCTTGCATGATATTATTGAAGCTATTAATCAAATTTGGAAACCAATCACACTGCAATCGGACTATCTGGGGAGCATATTGTCAGCAGTCACCAATTCTTGCTTCTGATCTGGAAAATTTCTTGGTGCTTCAAAACACTCCATAGTTCTGAACATAAGTGGTGTAATAAAAATAATCTGAAACATTAGCACCACCTTTCTAATATTCATGTGATTAGAGAAGTTTTCAAAACCATTACAAATGCAAAACTTTTGAAAGTAAGATATGAACCAGCTCCTCTTGAGCTAATGGGCAGGAAATCCTTCCAATTTCCTTTTATTTAACTCAAATTAAAATGGGCCTTTTCCATTGGATTGGTTACCAATGCCCCAAGTTTATGTGGAAGAACACTCGTCAAGATGGGAATCAAACATGCAGCCCTGGTCTAGCAGGTAACCACATTAGCCAACCAGCACCATCCCAGTAAGTTGTTGAATATGGTATTGAAAAATGTTCTCTGAATTTTATTGTACAGAACACAGAGTGCATTTTTGTGGTTTGCATGCCCCAAAACTAAATGTCCTCTTATCCATTCAATTCCAATTAAATAATGGAAATGTATGGGGGCAGGTCAAAATTTCTGACAGTAAAATACACAATATTGCAGAGGGTCCTATTTCAACCTTTATGATACATATTTGATTATTTACCATTTATCCTAATTACTAATGACCTATTAAATATTAAACATGCAAATTATATTGTATGCTGATGACAAAATTATCTTGTAATGAACCTTTAAAGACAGACACAAGGAAAGTTGGAAAATGTTCCAAAGCAAGCAGGTTGCCACAAAAGAAGATGTGATTTGATGACCTATTTGGCTGAAGTCTGCCAGTGACACTTCCCTGAACCACCCCATGACCATAGAAACACCCCCTTTTGTATGCACGTGACCTATGCTTTTGAAAGAGAACACATACACCGAAAAAAATTAGTTATTTTTCATGCCACAACAGGCAGGAATTTGGTCAATGAGCCTGGAGGAACACTTAGAAGGAATATTAAAGAGTCTAGGGGGTGTTAGCATTTAGCATGCATAAATGTGGTAGAGGTTCAAGAATCTTAAAATGGAGGCTTCAGCAGCTTCTTGTTAAAATAATGCAATTGTGCTTGGGTTTCCACATGTACAAATTACTGATTGCTAGAACAAGAGTGATTAAGAGGACAAATTACTCATCACTGCTATTTAACATATTGGAACGATTCTAATGAAAATGGGTACACTATAATGGTGACTATTATGGGGTACCTAGTTTATTCCTTACCATTTATTTTAAATGTTAGTTAGTTAACCCATCAGTAATTTCACAGAATCTGATGACTTTGTGTGTTTTCATGACTACACTAAGCTAAATAGTATAGGCATAATCAAATTTGAAAATGTAATAATTGTGAAACCCATATTGAAAACAATTTAGTACCCAAGTGGATACCAGAAATAAGTCCTTAAGATGTGAGGAATGCACACATATGTTTGATTGGGGAACCACAGGATACATCGTCCTGTCCGTTTGACCATCTCTCACCAACAGGTCTCCTTATCTTTACAGGCCAGACTTCATTTCCAAGAAATAGCCAACTTGTTCCTTCCCCTCACTCATTAGGGCTGCTTTCATTCCATCATCATCATGTGACATGACCACAAAGGTGATGAGGTTGAAAATCAGCCATTTTGTGTCAAATTTATAAATTCTTAAGAAGAAAACTACCACAATGATGCAGGAGCATCGTTAAACCATGCATTATGTAGACTGGGAATTAATTGCCTGTGCTTTGAGACCCAAGATAAACTGAATGCAGTACTAGATGTGATCAAAAAAAGACAGGACTGATTTTATTCTGCACAAACCGTTCAACGGATCAAAACGAGACACGGTGCACTATCTGGCGACACATCTGATAACTAAAATGAGAGGTATTGCTTTGTTTCAGTCGAGTCGTTAAGCAGCAGCAGCCTTTGTCTTAACTTGTATGTTGCCACGTGCAATGAACGGCAGCAATGAAGGAGCCAGAGGAACGACGTGTGTGCATGAGATTTTGTTTCAAACTTGGCAAACGTGCTGCGGAGACATTTGAAATAATTCTGCAAGCGTTTGTTAATGAGGCTTGAGTCGAAGCCAGTGCTCTGAGTGGTATAGTCGTTTTAAATCGGGCAGAACCTCTTCAGATGAAGATTCGGGAACGGGATGGCCTTCCACTTCGACGGACCCCAACCATGTCAAATTGATGAACGATTTGGTGAGGGCAAATCGCAGATTAACTGTTAGGGAGGTAGCCGAGGAAGTGAACATTAGTTTTGGATCCTGTCAGATAATTTTGACAGACATTTTGGGCATGACGCACGTCGCATCAAAATTCGTCCCGCGGGTGCTGACTAATGAACATGAGTTTTTTGCCAGAACCGGAACTTCCGTGATCCCGCAGCCACCCTACCCTCCTGAGTTTCATCAGACTTTTGTTACCCAAGTTAAAATCAACCTTGAAAGGGTGCCGATTCGACTCTATTGCGGACATTAAAACTAATTGTAGGACGGACCCGAAGAGGATCCGGAAGGCGGCTTACCAGGCAGCATTCGAGAGCTGGAAGAAATGTTGGCAAAGGTGTGTCGTCAGCCAAGGCATGTACTTTGAGGGCGACAAGTTCGATTAAGCTGTATCTAAATAAACTAGTTATAAAATCAGTCCTGTCTTTTTTTGATCACACCTTGTATTTGTTAAGAGCAAGGGTAAACACTTAGTAATAATCCAACATCATCACATTTGTTTTGATACACTGTCCAGAGTTGTTTAGTTAAAATGGCTGAAAAGACATGAGAGAGCATTATTCCTATTGATAAAATTATCAGTTGGACATTGTAAGTGGATATCTTGTAAAAATGGAGCTAAAATGCACTATTCGTAATTCATTTACCATAAATAAGTTAAGCTTGGAACACATTATTCACTGCCATCATCTTTAAAGAAAAGAACATTTTGGCATATCTTTGGATTAATTTCTGGTAGATTCATTTATTTCAGCACAGAAGTAATGTAAGTGAGAAATGTTAATAAATCCTACATTATTGGAACTTACTTGGAGCATGTTAGAAATAAAAGTATCAACACTTCCTGTGCTAATGACAGCCAAAAGGAGAAACTGCCACCATGGTCTGGACTGGTTAACCCATTAAAGCACCCAACATTTCTTTCATATTCTTCACTCATTTGCCTTCCCCATTATATTTTTGAGAAATTTTACAATATCGTTAAAAGTGCCTAGAAAAGGGACTTGCATGTGATCATACAATTAATTGTTTTCATAGAAATTACAGGAAGTGATTTCATATGCTGGTAGTTTTTTGCCTTAGATGTTCTTTGGTAAGGTTGAAGCTGTGAAAAGGAAATATGAACAACTAAAACATTTCTTTCAAAAAGTTTATTGGGTAAAAATTAGTTAAAATTGTCTCACTTTTGTATGCCCAAAAAATTGACTTGATAAAAACTTATAATATCTGCTTTGCAAAGGGTCGCGGTAGTCCAGAGCATTGGCCTACTGACCAGAGGGCCCAGGTTCGATTCCCAGGCAAGCCTCTCTGGGCACCTGCAGCTCTACCCATCCATTTTTTGCTACCAGATCTTTCTGGGAAACCCTAACCGGCACAGGGAAAGGAACTGACTGCCCCCCCTATCCTGATGTCACACACCGTCGGGCTTAGTACTGGGTGAACTCTACCAAACCGACCTTTGGGTTGATTACTATGTTTATCTGCTTTGCAAGTGGTGTAAACAAATAGGGCAGGAAATGCTACTGATAACAATCATTGTCATAAGTAGCAAATGGCTGAACTTAGTGTGGTTGTAGGGTGCAGAGGTGACAAAACCTCAACTATTACTACTGGAATTTCTGCACAACAATGGCATTTACTTCATGAAGGTATTGGCAACAGGGCTCTTAGTATTAAGTTAGTACATAAATGAAAGTGAAGGAATTAGGGTAACTCTAGTGCAAAGTATGAATTGACCAGGCAGCACATATGTACTTGTTTTTTTGGTAAGCATGGTGAAAGAAAGAGCTCCTATACATCTATTGAGTTTGTTATATTGTCTTTTAACAGAAACAAGAGGTTGACATTATTTCTCCTTTTAAAGTAAATACTATTAAATGTTACTTTTGTGTGTTTTCCTATAATATTAACAAATTACATCCTTCCTTTAAAGGACAACGGAAAATAGAGGACCATATGATAGGGATTGAGCCAAATAACGGAGAGGAGGTATGACATAAAACGTTTGTGCCGTTTTAACATCTATATGATGTTTCAAGTTTTGCCTTGCTTCTTCGATTTGTTTTCTGGCCCAATTTGGATGCTTATTTTCACAATATTTTTATAGAAATTAACATATATGTTAATGAATACGAAAATATTTATGAAAGATTGGTGTTGTAAAATAGGAATAAATGAAAGCTATTTTGGACTAAATGTGCACGTATCAATAGAGATTATGTTACTTCTAACAAATATTTCTTTGGCACCTACAATAGCTAACATATATTCTTAAGAATATAGCTATTGGACATCCTGTTGTTTTGACAATAATACATCTAGTAGACCGAGTGGAAGTAGTAGATAACGAATCGCCCATCTTTTAGTTTATTTGGCAATGCCCATTAAATACTTACCATTTTCAATGTAGGATAGATTATATTCTACGAACATCTATTAAACGCCAATGCAGTGTCACAACCCCTTTTAGATCTGATTGCTCCACTCGTAGATGAATGATAGAAGTAGATACAATACATTCAGGATAGTCTTCTCAAGGATGACGGATAAACATTTACCATCTAATTTATTGCCGAATTCATCAAGATATAATGGAAATCAAATTATTTGTATTTCGCGACCATCTTTCAATAGAAGAAATGAATACCCATTTTTTTATAAATATGTATTACTTAAAACATTTACTATTAAATTTACAATATTCTACTTAAATCTGGAGAAACAACTATTCTCAAAAACACAGGAGTTCATTAACAATCATGGCCAAGAAGGTTTCTCTCCAGGTTGCAGTACTCGTCCATACAAAGCACTTTTATCACGAAATAATGTCATTCTCTCTGTTTCCAAATTATCGAAATAACTTCCGAGGAAAAACCCGGAGAGAGGTAAAAGGGCCCATACGTAATGTCTGGTAATCCCAAACAAGGCCATCCTGAAATGAAATTTTATAATACTTCTGCATTACATACAAATAATGGAACATGGGTCATTTTCGTTCAATCGCTAGTGTCAGATTCTCACTGACTCCACAATCAAGTAATATGAATTATAATAAAAATTATATGCTATGTACCATTTAATTGCTAGTGTCGAGCTTCGACTGATTATTCTTCAGGGTTAAATGGGTTAATACATTAAGTTCTACCAGAGGAATCTACAAACGAATGCAGTCATACCTTTTTCAGTTTAAGTTTTCAGTTTCTTTTTGTTGTGCCAGCGACGCCTTCCACTTCTTAGTACGAGAGAAGTCCAAGTATATGGCACCTACTACAGCAGAAGGAAAGATTAAACTTAGTCCGTACCTTCTTAACCATAAAGCTGCGCTTCCTTTGGCCATAAATTCGTCATTTACCACAATATGCGCTACTGCTCTTAATTGACTACAAAAATTAGGGATACCTAACCGTACCTGCACGCGATCATAGAGGATTAGTTCGATATGGGCTCGGCTCAGCCGTCCTCAACTGTTAAGGAATTTCTCAAATTGTCCACTAGATTGCTTAATAGCGATATGCGCAGTAAATAAATTTGGCCTGATGCGAATATGTTCAATGTTGATTATTTTTATAACCCTTTTACCGTGATTGTATTCAATTCTTAAGTAATATATATTGATTCATACCCATAAAACAACGTTGCGTTGAAAAGTCAAGCAATATCTCATATTTTCGTTTTAAAGGATTGAAGAATGGAGGTTATATTTCATGAAAAGGTAAAATTTTCTCTACCAACTCGCAGTAAGAAATATTTTTGGCGTGCGTGGATCACTAATTAATTTAAATCATAATGGTGTTTATAGCAAGAAGGCTCACTGTGCGCTCAACATTGCTTGAACGCCCTTCTTCAGGGTCCCTACTTCACTGCTGTGGAGTTAGCCTCATTAGCTCAACAATTGGATGATGAAGAAAGAAAAAGAATGGCTGAGTCCGGGGTAGACAGCGATGATTATAGGAAATTTTTGGAGGTATTTATTTCTTTAGCTATTAAGTAGTAAACCCTTCACAGGGGTAATATTCTCAGACAATGTTCTGAACTTTCATTCTTGCCCGTGACCATATGTATATTGTTAACAACGACTTGAAATTTAACTCATGCTCTCCATTCCAGCAACCCTCCGGAAATATGGACGACAGTGGATATTTTTCAGTTCAAGTAATTAGCAGTGCACTGGAATTTTGGGGACTCGAACTAGTACCTTATAGCAGCTCAGAACAAGTGGCTTTAATGGCTCAAAAATGCCCGACGTAAGCTCATTATTATCTTGCAGTTTGATGATTGTATAGCACCCATGAAACATTTCATTGGTTAACCATCTAAATATTGTTCAGTTCTGTTCAACCTTGTGATGATTTTGGCGTCTTTATTATACGGCTCAAATTAATCCTCAAGCTTGTTAATTCGCACCCTTTTATCATACGATACTAACCTGGGAGTAAAATTTCGACGCGGTGGAAAAAAAGCGATTTAATAGTTTTAGTAATTTTGCCTAATAGCTATTGAATTCGTGCCTTGTGGTTTCAATAGACAACTGTAATAAAATACCTATACTATGACTCAATTGGATTTGGTCATTTGCTTGGTACTTTTGACTCATGGCGTGCCCAGGTAATTTTAGTTTTACATTCGAGTCTTCTTTTCAGGGATATGCAAGCGTATATTTGTAATTACCGTGATCATTGGTTTACCATACGTCGGTTGGGTAACCAGTGGTTCAATCTCAACTCAATGCTAACTGGGCCAGAACTCCTGTCCAACACGTACCTTGCAATGTTCTTAGCCCAACTACAGCAAGAAGGTACTGTTTTAGTTGTAGAACTCTGTTTGAATGGTTGTTATCTACAACAAGTCATTGTTTCCAAGTGATTTTTTTCAGGTTACTCAATCTTTGTTGTAAATGGAGTTCTGCCAGAAAGTGATGCTGATAACCTCCTCCGAGTGTGCCCTGCAATGCAAACAGTAAAACCTAGACTTATAATTAAAGCCCCAAAGACTCCAACTACCAGCTCCAATTCTGATGCTGATTGTGCTTCATCTGTATTCCGAGGATTAGGAAATGTTCTTGGTGGTGCATCAACTGGTTCGACAAATCAAACTCTTGTTGACAGAGAATCTTTCCAAAGACATCGAAGTGAAGCTCCGAGTAAGCTAGAAAGTGCATTATTTTGTGATGAAGAGGATGACAATGAAGAATTACAAAAGGCCTTACTGTAAGATATTTCATTATATTGTATTCGCTATCTTATAGCAAAAAGCTTGTGCAATAGCAGGGTAAAAAGAATGTTGAAATGTGTCAATGAAAGTTTAGACATTTGTAGTAGACAAATACTTGAATGAAGCTCTTTTGTAAGCATTCTCATTAGGCATGCATTTTTACAATTCTTAAGTCTTGATATTTCAACAGTTTTTGTAAAGGAATTAAATCATCTAATTTGAATTACTTGAGGCATAATGAAGCATGCAAAATTAATATCTTACTATTTGATGATTATTTGGAAATAGTGTTCGATTTTTATATTTGTAAAGCCATTGCCTTAGTGATCCATTGGCATCCATGCAGTGGTTCAATTCTTTGAAAATTAATACCAAGTGATTGAAGATGAATTATTAAATGTATACCAATTTTGTTCAGTATTTCCTGGGATTTTCAATGTTCAACAGTGAACAGGGGCACATTTTTGTGTATTTCTTGCCATTGATGGAAAGTATAATGACTCAGATGCATCTGATTGAAATCATGCTGCAAATAATTTCAGGGCCAGCAGAGCAGAAGCTGATGGTTTTGTTGGTGACATTCGGCCAAGAGTGACGTTGAAAAGTGAAGTCAGCATCGAAGATGATCAGCAACTGAGAGAAGCACTTCGATTAAGCCTGGAAGTTCACAATGGGTCTCCAGAGTCAGCATCCAGGTTGCGGATCGAAACACCGGATGATGAAGGAGATGAGGAATTACAGAAAGCCCTTCAAATGAGCTTGGAATGTACGTAGTCTTTAAAATCCACAGCATATATTTGGGCCACAAGTCAACCAAGGGTCAGTCATCATCAATGGGTGCTGCAATGCACCAAAATCACCCGGATAGATTAGTAATTATCATTATAAATGTCACAATTACATTTTTCACCAGTGTACATTAGTTTCAAAAGTAATGACATTTATACCATGTGCTTGTAATCATATTCATACCTGTATTTAAATTTGATCCAAGCCCTATGGGTGATAAAGGCAGTAGGAAGTGTCACCTTACTTCAAAGTATGACCTCAGTGGGTGTTATGCATAGCCCTAGGTCTTAAATCCTTAAATTGCAATGTACTCATCCTGTTTTGGGCCATCGTAGGATATTGTTGGGAGCATTTGGCTACTAGGCATACATGAAGGTCGACCAACTTGGCAGGTTCCACTAGAATTCCAAGTTAGTCTTCCTTCATTACCTTTTAATTCGTTTAAACCTCGCTAATCTTCCACCAAGCAACACCAAAGACGGTATCTTATTTGCCTATTTTAAATAAAATTGGCAATTTTATTTAATCATGATATTCTACCATATCACACCTGAAACGTCTCTTTTTATTTTTAATCTTATTTGCCTGCTGACTGGAGGGCCTGGGTTCCATTTCCATTGACTTCAGCCATCTGTGGCATCACCTAAGCTGTGTGATTTTGTAGGTACTAGATTTCCTGGGAAACTGGGAGGAACATGAAAGGAGCTGCTCCCTTATCATAATGTATGGCTTTACACGTCCTGTGGCTTAGTAAATGGTGAGCTCAATCGTCGCATATCAAACTCACCCTTAACGTTGATTACAATGTCAGTTATCCTGCTTATGGGAATATCAGTGGATCAATCGTCTGTGAGGGGTAAGCTATCTGACAAAAGTGTATTCTGTGTTAGTTACTACATATTTCATTTTTAAATACCACAAACTCTGATTTGTAATAAGATGTGGTTGTGGGTTACCTGACTGAAGGTAAAAATTTAATGGTGGTAAAATATTAATGGTATATCTCTCTTCTCTCTCAATCTTTCTTTGTCTTTTCATGCCTCCCCTTAATTTTAAAAAGATTTATAATGATAATGTATAACATTTTTAATAGTAATATCGAAAAAGGATGGATATGTTAGTAGCATTTGTAGAATCCCAATTATATATACTCATACTATTTTTTGTATTTGGTAATCATATGGGAGAGGCTTTGGATGGACACAGATTTAACACGCCAATCATTCTTAGCTCTGCCTATCAAGACAACCTGACAGCCTGCATTACAATAAATTGTTCTTCCATACCGCATGCATTTTATCTCCCATTATTCCATCCAACATGCCTATCTTTTTTCTACCCTTAACTTGTTTGCATAACATCCTCCCTTCTATTTCAAATTTTAACGCACCATAGCCAATGAAAATACCCTATTTATATCTTTCCTACCACCTTTGGACCTCTCAACAATCCTCTACCCTCCCCCACCATTTCTAGTACATGCTCAATTGCTTTCCTTTCCGTCCATTTTAACTTTTCATTCTTCTCCATGCCCACATCCAAAAATCCTTCAACCTGCTAATCATCTTGTTTCAACAATCAAGCCATAAGAAAACCGTGTTTATCACAAAGTTTTAACTTGCCCTTTCTTAGCACCCATACTCAACAGTAATGTCATTAACTCCCTACTCCTTTTGAAATCTTCTTTGTATTGAACAATTCTTCATGTATCCTTAACCATCTTCATCCAAGGCACTCCCAAGATAGGTAAACAGTCCCACCTGCTCTAGTTTTTGCCTTCCCATTTCAACATTTAACTTAGATTTCCTCTTTCTCCCCATGTCATACTTCTCCTCCCAACACTTCCCATCTCGACTCTCCATCCGTCACATGCTTTGAGCATTCTGAACAGGTTATGGATCTTACTTCCTTCAACAGCATTCATTAATTGGAGCTAGGCTAAAATCCAATAGAATTCAATTACTGTGACCAAATAATTTTGAAGAATATCAGCTGTAGTATTCTTAAATATTTTTGCAACAACTACCAATTACACCAGCAAATATTTCGACAGTGGGTGGTAAAATGTGCCAGAGGACAGTATGCTAAGAGAGTTGGGAGAAGATTAGCGACCTTATGTTGAATCATTACAGCTGAAAATAACAAAAGAAAACTTGCACCAATTTTCTGGTTAACTTCTCCTTTGTTTAAATAAAAACTTGATCAATTACTTATCTTAATAATTTAAATATAATCAATGAGTGAGATAGTTTAATGTAGTTCTCATTACTATTTTTTTAAGGTACTTATGATTTATTACTGACTAAATTTTAGGAGAACATCGGTGATAAATTATTACTTATTGTTCTATAATCCTCACATAAGGCTGCCTTTCTCTTTTTTGGGATAGTTACTAGAGCTAATCTAACAACATATTTCAGCCAAATGCCTCCCTCATAAATGGTTCAAATTAATTCATAAAAACTTATGAATCCCCTGTTTTCCTAACCTCGTAAGTAGTTCAGCAAGGATGTCATCTATGGCCATCGCCTTATGTGATTTAAATTCCATTAATGCCCTTACTGTCTTGCTGTGAAGTGCATCTGATTCTTAGCTAACCACATGTACATCATTCTCTTTTTTTGTATAAACTTACCGGCCTGATATCTTTACCACATAGATCCTCAGTGTATACTTTCTATTTCTATTGAATCGTTCCTAGATGAATAAATAATTTTCCTGCCTGATCTTTCGTAGTTTGTAATTTTGTATTTCGTAGTGTTCGTATTGTAATTTTGCTTGTGCCAACCTTTTTTGAAGTGATTGATAGGCTTAGTTTTGTGAGAAATTACTTGATTTTTCTTGAGAATTAGACCAATTCAATAAAATGCACGAGAAAAAAGTATATAATAAACAATGATCTAAATTACATTTATCAATTGATCGTATGCCATGTAACTGAACCTTGTAAAAGACAATTAAGTTTTCATGTTAAATGCTCCTTTCTTTGATGTTATACTTACTATCAGCAGGTTAGCCATTCATCCAAAAGGGCTAATGCAATAATAGGGCAAAGATCTGGGTCATTGACTATTTTTAACCTTTACTTTAGTGAGAATATTTTATATGGAAAATATCTTGAGCTATTGTGCGTCAGTGTATAAAATACAGTTTTAGCTCGGAAATGAAAAGTGTTTTCTCTGTGTGTTTTTTATTGTAACTAAAGTGGCATATGCACATCTTGAATCCAACTTTTTGATTCATTCATCATTGGACATGTACGTACCTCACTGACCCTAGTGGTGGTGAGGCCATGTTGTTAACTGATATCTGGAGGTTAGGTTGTGAATTCATATATATTGTACAAAGAATGCCAACAAAGAAAAAATGAAAAACCGATCTCGCAAGTGAAATTTATTACGAAACTAGTACACGATCTCGTTGGAGAATTCCGAGATGTGTCACAAACTTCCAGGGTTGGATTACCATCCACAAACAGAGCAACATTTAGATGGGAAACTCCAAAAATCACACCTCACCCTAACAAAAATCATAAAGATTTTGCGGTTTGCTCTAACTGAAAAATCAAAGGTGGAAGAAGAGAGACGTTATATATCTGTGAGACATGTGAATGTAAAGCAGGTCTTCATGTTGCTGAATCCTTACAAAAATATGAAACCATGAAAAATTATAGAGTTCAAATTATGGTTTATCAATTAATTTATCAATAATTATGTCAAAAGGTCCAATTAAATTAGTTTGTATGAAAAAAAAACTCCAGTTTTTCATTCTAGTGTCATGCTTAGTAAATATGGGGTATTTAAAAATTTAATCCCGAGTAGACTAAGGAAATCGAGGAAAAAGGCACCCCTTAGTGCAAAGGGTTGAATCACTTTTTTGCCATTGCTATTCTAGATTTGATTGTAGGGTAAAGGACATTTAAATTTATCAGTCTGTTTGCATTGATTTATCTGGGTAGTCTAGTCCAAAGATGTTATCTGGTTGTTAATTATTCTATCAATGTCAGAAAAGAGTTTGACAAATCTTGACTGATCACACTTCCATAGTTAGATTATAAGAATTTTTCCCTTGGCATAATTCTTGCAAAATTACTACTTACTGCTTCCCAAAGAAACATCCATTTCCAAATCCATTGAGAATGCATTGATTGCTCTTCACTGAATGGTGAGGAAGCGGGGAAGGTATTTTTAACTTATCCTTCATTTCTTTATTGTTTGATACTTATTCTTTTATTTGAGTTCTAGCAACCATCTCTCTTTGTTGTTTCAGGTTGCTCGGGTGATCAGGGTAAGTCTCCAGCTAATCCCGAGGAAATGAGGCAGAGGCGTTTGGCATTCCTCGGGAATACAGGGCCTAGCATGGGGACAACTCCTGCAGCCGCACCAACTGCACATTCATCACAAATTAACAATCCTACGAGGTAGTCAACCAATGAATGACAAAAGGAGGTGTCTAAGGAGATTTATCATGATCAATTGCCTTTTTGAGTGGCAAATGTTTGCTCTCAAGGTCTTCCTTCAACTCGGAAAAATAATTCAAGCTTACTAACTACAGGAAAATGTTTCTGATTATTTTTGCTTAAAATTATGCATAAATGTTATCTACTGGATTCACATTAGTAGAAATATTCTTGTTTCCTCAGTGTTCCACATCTATGGTTTATTTGGCTTTTTAATTTATGAGTATACTTACGAGATGATCTCTTGCCCTTTTGGGAGTGTCAGTTATTTGCATTTAGACAAGAGAATAATTATTAAGCTCCAGTTTTGTTATTGTTTTTATTTTGTAAGCTTTTGTTGTGTAATAAAATAATACCTGTTGTTAAATTGGAAGGTACCTGAAGGTTGAGCTTTATTATACAGAAGCATTTACCTAGTTACAGTTAATCCTACTTATTCATCATTTTGGCCAAGCTATTGTAATCAAAATAGTTTTGAACTATTGGGTTAGATTAATGTCATTATTGTTTGTCTAGGCCTTCATACTTTTTGAATATCTTTTCATCTTTGTATAAGTGAATCAACCTATTACCAGACTGTGCTGCTTAAGGTTGTGAAATTTATGGTTTTTAAAAAATGTATATAAAACTTGATCATTTTTTAAAGTGGTTGTTCCATGTTGTTTCATTCATGTGTTTTGTGCTTTTTAAATTATTATTTAATGCATAGGCTTGTTCTACACATGTCAAAAATACAGTGACTGATAATCTTTATCGACAATAATGACATGGCACTTTAATAAATTCATTAAATTTTATTTTATTCCTAATTTACCAATTCAAATACTGATTTTCTTTGGTGCATTCCATCACAATTATATTATAAACTCCAGTAATAAGACTTGTAAATTTAGGATTGGTATTCAGTCGTCTTCATTCCCTGTGAAACATTAATCACTTCAAACTAACTCAAATTTGCAATAACATTAGTTCTTCTGTCAGCAGACTTAAATATGCACACAAATGATTTCTTCTTATGTTCTGTGTGTTCAAACCTGGGATAAAGATATTGTGAAATGTCCATTTAAAATATTGGATGACATTCCAATTAACTCCCATTTACCTGCAGATCTCTTTAATGGCACACTAGTTTTTTTTATTCCACACCTAGAAACGTTGTGGATTATAAAAGTAATAAATAGTTGGAGGGATTTAATGAGCAGATGAAATAAATTTTTGGTCATTAATGAAGGCAGCCAAAGGAAATATTTAAAAGAACCATATCTCTACTGAATCTAGATCTGGTTAACATCTAGGAATGTTATCCAATGAACAATATTCATCTGATTAAAATGCATAAATATTCTTCTCTTGCATAAACAAAGCCAGCTTCACGAACTGAAAAGGGGATTACCAATTATAAGTGAGTGCAAAGTGTAACTTCAACATCCAGTATGACAGGGAATAGTGGACTGATTTGCCTCAACATAACTAATTTATTTCCTTATTTCTCTGGATGCTCGAGAAATGCCTCTGCAATTATTTTATTTTTAAATGCTGAAAACTGAATCCCATCAAGTACTTTTACTTACAAGTACGGAATCGATTGTTCTAGATTCTACTTTGTGAATTCTCTTGTGATTATTGTGAAAGTACTTGATAAGATTTCACAGAATTTTATTTCACACAACTAGTTTCATTGAATAGGAGATATCTTCAGATGTTGACTAATTTGATGAAACTGATCATGTGAAATCTCCAAAGTATTTTTCTCATTGTGAAAATATTGATTGCTTTCAACCATTTCCATTGATCTCCAAAGATATTATTTTCAAAGGAGATAACTTCAGGCGTCACTTTGTGGAAACGATACATATTTTCAAAAGAAACACTTAGTCTTTCCACATAAAATTTTTTATTCACTACCTAGGTTTTGATGCTCAGCGTCATCATCAGGTGAAATACAAGCCAAAATCTTTCTTTATATTCCAGAAGGAATGGGGAGGTGGGGTGGGTGTATGGATGTAAGAAAGGAAGAGGAGATGGTGGGGGAGGGAAAGAGCGGGGATTGGGGTATTACTGTGAAGGAGGAGTCAAGGTTAGGTCCTCTCTTCTCAGAACCTCTGGGGGGGGGGGGAAAGGTTAAAGAAGCGTGGTAGGGAAAGGGTTGTCTGGCAGGGGTCCGCCTTGGGTTAGTGGAGATAGGACAATGAGTTTGGGAGTTTTAGGTTGAGGAGGGGTGACCGGGAGTTGCATTGCATGTCGTTCACATCTGACTCCCGGCAGAGCATTCCCTTGTGATCTGGCTCCATCGGGAGCCAGATGGGAAGGAAGTTCCGAGAACAAGTGAAGGAGCATCAGGCCTGCCTGAAGAACGGAAATGGAAAATCTCAATTTGCCAAGCATTTAATTGACCAGAACCATAAAAGTGATTTTAGCGTGGAGTTTCTACATTTCAAAAGAAAAGGCCCCCGGTTGGACATTTTGGAACATATGGAGTTATTGAAAAGAGCAAATTCTAACTGTAATATTGTGAACGACATGCTATGCAACTCCTGGTCACCCCTCCTCAACTTAAAACTCCCAAACTCATTGTCCTATCTCCACTAACCCAAGGCGGACCCCTGCCAGACAACCCTTTCCCTACCACACTTCTTTAACCTTTCCCCCCCCCCCCAGAGGTTCTGAGAAGAGAGGACCTAACCTTGACTCCTTCACAGTAATACCCCAATCCCCGCTCTTTCCCTCCCCCACCATCTCCTCTTCCTTTCTTACATCCATACACCCACCCCACCTCCCCATTCCTTCTAGTATATAAAGAAAGATTTTGGCTTGTATTTCACCTGATGATGACGCTGAGCGTCGAAACCGAGGTAGTGAATAAAAAATTTTATGTGGAAAGACCAAGTGTTTCTTTTGCAAATATTATTTTCAGATTTTTTCTTAAACTTCTTCGGATAAGAAATGAAACACAGATTTCCACTCTCTATGGTTCCTTTTCCAATAAATAACAATTTGAAGGAATGCACCATCTCAAAATTCATGCTCATATGTATCTTCATAGTGGACACAACCACTCTGCCGAGTGTTTTTCCATTCAATGATGACAAAAAAAATTGTTCAAATGACAACTCATTACTACTGAAAGTAAGCGGTGAAACTGGCATTAAGGCCTAATATTCCACACCCTAAACTGTGAATATACTACAGAATCAAAACAATTATGGTGGTGGTACTGGTGATTTGGCCTTTTAAGCATTAGAGCTTACAAGGGAGTATTGTAAACATTTAATTATTACTAAAAATAATCGACATAGAAACTCAATGATTATTTGTTATGTTTAACCCTAGAATGGCAACACTATTTTTTTTACCTATTCGGGCATTGCGGGTGGAAAAAACACCCCCAATTTTCAAGGGCCCAGTATGACTTTGAGGGTTCCATGAGAGCTCATTTTTTTCGTCTTTTGATCAAAAATCATGGGAGCTAAATAGTTTTGGCTAAAAGTTTGAAGGGTCCAGGAAAATCTACTAAGAAGGGGGGTGTAAACGTAAGCCGTTTCATTTTCCCGCGAGATTTAAACCGGTCTGGAGTGTTTTTTCTCCTAGCATTACCATTCTAGGGTTAAGACTTCTCTTCATAGTCATGACCCAGAGTTATGCTTTCTCCCTTAATTTATTGATCCTGTAAATGGCCATCATTTTTGAACTGAGCTGAAAATTTCAAAAACCATGGTTTCACCTCTTGAATGATGTCATTTTTTATATCAAATCTCTAACCTTGCAATGGTTTTCTGAGTTTTGGGACAAGTCACCTGGTGTAATAGTACGAATATTGAATAATGGAAAATAATAAATGGATAATATTGTTAAAAACAAGGAATAAGTTCAACTATGCCACCACTAATGCAAGGAAACTCTATTACTAAGTATTATCACATTTGAATAAACAATTGTCATGCATGGTTTGAAAAGCTCGGTCTTATTCACCCTCACAATCAATTTTGCCAAGACATGGCAGGATCACACTAATTGAATGGCAGAGTAGTTTTTTTTAATAAGTATTTACTTATGATAATATAATAATAATATACTTGAAAAATGGTATCAGAAAATGTACATGGGTAGTAATTGAAAGAAACATTAGCAAATATTATTTTTAAATCATCAAAATTGCCGTATTTTGTAAAGAAATGAGTAAAAGATTTTGACAGTTCTTGCTAGGAATTTTGCCGTTGGTTTGTACATTTACCTGGCAGGGCGTGATAGGTTTACACTCGGCATAGTTTTGGCTAACGTATGTCGTTAGTTCTGTGCAGTAGATGATGTGGCAAATGCGGTAGAGTGTGTATCCACGACTTCATCCTTTTGCCCAGGCAACCGAGTAAGCAGTGACCCGGCTTAACTTAGGGTGCCAAAAAGGTGGTCACTGTTCCACAAGGGTAGTCACACGGAGGTGATGTGGATGATGATGGGTCACAAAGGGGGTCACCCCATGGGGCGACTATCTCCATGAGGGGACATTCCACCCGGAGGGGTGGGTATCCCTCCTTGGGGAGGGATTTTATAAAAGGGGGCACCCTATATCTACATTCTTGACAACAGAATAATTCTTACTCTCTTAACTCGCTCAATTTCTCAAAACCTGTATCTTTAATTGAAAACTTAAAGACAGTTTGAAAGGAACAGAAATGTAGAGTTGATTGAAGGGCTCCTTTGAAACTCCACCCTCTTCTTTCTTTTCTCTTTCATTAGTGATACCTAAGCACCAAAAACAAAGAGTAGCAACTCATTTTTCCTCATTATCTCTCATTGTTTATAAGAGAAGACAAAAAATGCCTTCCTTTGATTTGTTTCTATTTTTGCCATAACTCAGAATAAACAAATTATCTCCCCTCTAAGGGATGTGTTGCCAGGAATAGACAACCCCTAGTTACTTAGTTCTGTAGTTACTAACTTGATTGAGAGACAGCGTTGGCAGTGCATTACTGGAGCACAATTGTAATACTGTCTACCATATATTATTCATATTTCAGATTATTTATTAATTTTTACTGCCAAAAGAAAGACCTCACATTAGGAAATCAATTCAGTGATGCTTGTTGAAAATGAAAACATTGCATTGTCTCTCGCATATTTATTGAACCAAATAACAAACACAATAGCATACTACCTTCTTTCCGCCTCGTTTTATTTTGTCCTTGTTACCTGTCAGAAAAAAACAAACCACCCCCGAGGAATGAGTCGCTAGGGACATCCAACCCTGGAGTTGTCCAAGTTTCTGTCTTTTTACATATATATGTTACTTTCATTGAAGAGGGCATACCTTCAAGTATTTCATTTTCCTTTACTGCCATGAGCTAAAGACAGTGACGGAGGTGGACCAACAGGGTTGGGTTCTGCATAATGAGGGTAAGCTTATGGCCATCATCTGTCTGAATAACAAAACTCTACTAGTGCGTAGTACTTCATTACATAGGTTTCTTTCCATTTGGCATAAAACAGTAACACATGAACCCCTGTGGGTCCTGAGGTTATGGAATAACTGTGACCACAAGAGTGAGCACCCCATGGCTCTATTCGCACAACAGCAACCTTTCAGGTCTGTATGGGAGAAAGAAGAAAGAAAATAGTTCATAACTGTCCAAAAAAGATTGCTCAGTAAGGCAAGAGAGCACCCCAAACCCTTCCCCCACGCATTGTTCAAATTTCCCCCTCAACTCCCTAGATGCAGGGAATGGTAGGCCGTACCTCTCTCCTCTCTGCCCTATGGGAAGTGTAAGTCCAGGTGCACCATTGCACACTTGCATGGGTTGAATTTTAGCCCGAACCATGCTGCCCCCATGCCCATCAACTTTGGGAGGGCTCACAACACCCCCACATTCCTGGCGATGAGGACCAGGTCGTCCACGTACAGCAGTACATAGATTGACCCCCTGCTTATGGAGAATGGCTGTTATCACTCTCTTTTTGCCAGAATGCTGTGAAGTACAGGATTCAAGGCTAGATGAAAGAGAATTGATGACTGGAGTTATATACCTCTATCTTATCTGTGTTGCCTGTGGCCATCCCAACGTCAGTTGTTGCACCCCTGTAGAGGTTCCTGATGGGCTCTACCATCCCATCCAGCATGCCCAAATCTGCAAACATCCTCAAGATGAGTGGATGTGAGATTAAGGGGAATTCATCCACCAGTTCAAGCCGTGCAACAGTCATTTTCTACCTGCTTCCCATTGTATGGCCCTGACCACAAAGTTGTGCTCCATGTAGCCATCCATCACTTGAACCAAAGCCTTTCTGGAAGGCCAACGGCAGCCTCTGGCCACAGAGACCCCAGGTCATGACGATGGGAATGGACTGGAGGGAATTACATGAATCCTGTACATGTCTCAGACTGGAGAGGTGTAGGTATTGGATGAAGGGTTATATGAGAAGTCTTAGGCAGGACAGTCAATAATCACCTGTGACCCTCAGCATATGGCATTGACATATGAGAATAAACTTGCCTTTCCTTTATCCTAGTCTTGAATGATTGGTTTCCTCAGCTACTCCTTCATCATTTAATATAATGTTTGTGAAAACTCTTTGAGAGGGAGCAGGAAAAATACCAATGAAGGAATATAGTAAGAAAATTTGATAAATGAATGAATTAGAATACTTTGTTGCTCTGAACTCCTTAGTCACAATTTGAGAGTTGGTGGGGCCATTGGAAAGAGTCCCCTTCCATCTGGTCTGGCCTTTGAAAAATGTTATTAAAAATATCCGATGTATTTTAGAACGCTAATTAGTGCTATGTGGATTCCTGTATTAATAATTTTTTCCTAATGCCCATTGGAAAATATTTCTTAATTGATACCACAAGTTCTAATGAATAACTACTACTAACATTTATTATTCTGTACCATCACATTGCCTGTAACCAATTATATACTTCTAATGTCCTGTTTCCATTTTTAATTTGAATATTATTTAATATTGATATTTTTTCTACATTAATCAACCTAACTAGGTATGTTTATGTACCTGTATATCATCTGAAAATGTCTTTCATATATTGCAAATCAAAGTTCTTCTTTAATTTTAAATTATATTTTCATTCAAATAATGAGTATGTTACTGTCTGTAATTTGTACTGTTTGTATTTTTTTTATAATGGTTGGAACCAATATTTGTTTTTGCCTTTGTTTGTGTAAAAGGGTTATTCCCATTCAATAAATAAATGAATAAACAATATGGGGAAGAACCCCAGTATAAAATGCTGAATAAAAGCAGAGTTAAATTCTCCTTAGTAAATTGGTAAGTGGTCAATGCAATTATCTGTGTATCTCTAGAGAGATGGACATTTATATGTAGCAGCTATAATTGATATAAAAACCATAAACACAGTAATCAACCCGAAGGTCGGTTTAGTAGGTGATGGTAGAGCTCACTCATGTACCAAGCCCAGCGGTGTGTGAATATTCACACATCAGGGTAGGGGGGCCAGTTCCTTTCCCTGTGCCGGTTATGGTTTCCCAGGAAGATCTGGTACCCGAAAAATCAACTAGCTTGGGTGGAGCTGCAGGTGCCCAAAGTGCCCGGGAATCGAACCCGGGACCCTCTGGTCAGCAGTCCAACGCTCTACCCGCTAGACCACCGCGACCCGCATAATTGATATATGAATGAATAAATAAAATTATAGCCATTAAACATCATGCAATATATTTTGACTCATGAGGCTTGAAAATAACTTTGGGCTTGGGTTTCCGAGACATTTGGCTTTGGAATTCCATGGAGGATGAAAGGTAAAAAAAAAAGAACTGGGTGAAAATATGAGCTATGGAAAACAGATTTATAATGCTCTCAGATGAAGTCCAATATGTTTCTTAATACGATTTGGCAGGGTCGATGAAACCGTCAATCAATGAAATCAATGAATGTAATTGATTTGTGTACTATTATGTAATAGATACATATAATTTGTAATAAAGGTATGTTTTCCACAGTCAAATTATTACATGCAGAAACTCTCAGGGAAAGAAACGTATTCCTCACGACTGTGATTAATTACACCAACAGTATTGTACATTATTCTGAAAAATAACCACTGCTACAATTACCTCAGAAAAAACAACCCCCAAACTACCAAGATACAGTAAGTAATACACTGTGCCTACTTTTCCCAGGGTTAGGTATGTTACAATATTATGTGTAGGTAGTCACCATCATAGCATTTTTAATTATAGAAAGGGTTATCAAGTACATTTAAGCACACATATGTCCCTCCTAAAAATTATAATTAATTGAATATGGAATTCTGGCTCTTTTCTGAATCCTCACAGGGGTTATACCTGGGTACCAGTCTTAGTATTCCTTATCTTACTAATTCATAAAAATTTGGAACACCAACAGCAAGCCTAGCACCACATAAATATACATTTCTCAACCATTTAACTCAAGTTCCCTGTTAAGGCAAATAATCTTCTGTGCATTTGAAAAAATTCAATCAATCCAAATGCCCTAGGGCAAATTAAATAGCAATCTCTAAAGCAATCATTTTACACCCTCACTGATTATGTCCATGTAAGGTAACAAATGATATATTGCAATCAGTAAACTTGTCTCATTTTATGCAATGCTATTACTCTGTATTAACTATATATTAGTATCAATATATTTTGAATTTACTTTTTAATGTCTTAATAGTCTGCATTTTAAGAGCTGTGAAATAAATCTCCATTTCTCCCAGTATATAGTATTGGCAGAGCAATGCAAGTTTTGCATAGAACATTTTAATTATTTTAATTAGATGTGAACACTGCAGTTACTGATCAAAACCAACCTTCAGGTCAAATACTTTTGAATTTGGACGACAGTAAGATCTTATAAAGGAAATGATAAAACCTGAAGGAAAATGCATTCAATATAGTAAGAAAGAAAGTATAGGAAACCATGATTTGTGTTGAAAGAATAGTACTAATGGGATCGATCACCAATGGATAGAGAATAACGTGGAAATATATTTGATGGAAGGATGGACAGCAATAGCAGATGCAGGGGGGACCAAGGTGGTATTCATCACTCAAATACCTCCCATGGTATGATACAATTTTATTTGCATTTATTCGTTAAAATTACCATGTATCCAAAACCTGAATCTCCCATTTAAGCCAATCCTGGATCTACCCCTGATAGAAAGAGAGTTACACATTTTTACCAATGTAAGGTATAATTAATATAGATTTCGAGATGTGGAAAAATGATAAGCAGTGCAGTGACTTGGAGAAACCACTACTAAGACTGCTGAGTAGCATTATTTAGTTCTTCTAATGGTTATATAGTGATTTCATAGTTTAATTGGTACTTATGCTGTGACAACTTTTAGTGCTAATTTCGAAGGATGGATTTTACTGGATGATTTATATTAACCATAGAAAACATGCAATTATTAATAATGTGCAGTTGCATATTCTTCCAGACTGTCTCCTCCATCAAAATCTTAATATTAATTGATAATGAATTCAATTACAAGATAAGACCTGTTTAAAGAAGAGAGAGAGAAAGTGGGAATGGACAAGTTAAAGAAAGGGAAAGAAGGTGTATGAATTAGTGTGATAAGTTTTTTGCCATTTCATTTGAGTTAATAATCAGAATATTATGGTGAGTAATGAAGAGTGGGAGTTGTTGATAATTTTTCTACAGAGAAATTCATAGATATTATTTCCAACTGCCCAAAAGCTAATATGTTCTTAACTTAGTTTCTACACCCAAGATTCCAGATGTTAAAATATACTTTTTCCAGCCAATATTAGGTACTGGCCAAGGTTATAAGAAGCATTACAAACACTAACAAGTCTCACATATAATGAAATTACCTGGAAAAAATGGCTTTGATAATTTAAATTTGCTCAGATAAAACTGTAGTTCATATAAAACCTGTTTAACCAGATAGAAACCAATGTTCAATTAATATATTTCATAATTTTCTTTCTGGATCAGTTTTTATTCCACATGAGAGTGACCACATAACAGAAAATAATTAGTACATAATTAATGAAGGAGTAATCACACATTTTTTTCTGCTGGCACTTGAACAATTGTAAATTAGTGGAGACCAAAGATCAAACAGAATAAGAAATTTTATTACTATACACATATCACTGCAGCAATTATTACTTTCACCATAGTCTTCTATACATATAATATCATTCTTTTTGCTAAGAACAATTTTTTCTCAACAGTTATATTGCATATTAATTTTACTCATGATCAAGTTTGATCACAATTATGTGCACAAAATGTACTTTCTTTTTGATGATGTTGGCGCTAAGTGTTAACTGGCAGATTAATGCAATGATGGAAAAATGTTATCAGATTTGGAATCATGTTTCGTGCTCCCAAGTGAAAAAAAATGCTTATGTACACGCACACACAAATAACATTTCTCATTCATAAATTCACTCATATCTCATTGAAAGAGCTATCTACACAAAAGAAGTACTTATTAATTCTTCAAAGATTTTTTGACGTTGTTCATTGTGGAAAAAGAGTATTGACATTGGGTATACAACATTTCAGAAGGCACCGCTGAGAGGGGAAAGGAATGTTAATAGTATTATCCATCATGATAACAACAACAAATAACTTAACACAAGTATGCACTCAACAAATGTCATTGCACCCTACTGAAATGAGGGATATTTAGTTTTTTAAGTTTTTAGCAGCAACTTGAGAGCTTTTCCACATGGAAAAAAGTTGTATTGAATTTTCCAAATATTTCAGAAATAGAAACAATAATATTAGCAAAAAGTTGACAGAAAATAAAATAAAAAGTCATTGCAATGTACAGTGAGCTGTGGTTTGAACAACTAGCATTTAAACATTGTTCAGAATGTATTTCCCAATTTGAAATTGTTGCAAGCAGTTTTATTTACAGATGAATTTAATGTTTGTTACTAAATCAGTGGGTTAATCAACAATTAGTGTCCATGCTTTGTTTATGACAGAAAAATTTAGGTTGAAAATAATCATCTATGAATTTTCATTTTTTTTAAGTATGGTTTGACATTTTGAAAAATTACTCGTAATATGAAAATGGCAACTTCCTCAGCCATATCACTGTACACTGCTGATTCTACAATTTAATTGGATAAATACAACATTCAGCATATTTCTCCTGGTGTGCATCCAGGACAAAATCTTTTTTTACATCTGCATTTTCCTTGGGCCCATTTGTGCTATTTCTGGATCAACAATTCTTCATAAATATACATGCATATATATATATATATATATATATATTTGTCATTTTCTGAGCTACCTCTACCAGACAATGTTGCGGTTTATTTGGAAGATTCTTTTTCATCATATTTGAAGGCTAATCTTGAAGAAACATCATATATTTACACATTCACTAATGAACAATGTTGCATTTTCATGTTTATTAGATGCCAATTTAGGGAGAACCAGGATAGAAGCAGGCCTCCATCACTAAATTGTCAATTATTATCATTTGCTTAACCATGTACCACCTTTTCTCTTATTGCTCTCAAACTACTACCTTGCAACCAGCTCATTTCTAATACTCAAGATCCAATCCACTTACATTCTTCAAAATATTTCTCTTTGCTTTTCAGTAACTTCCTAGTGGTTTTATTACAGAAGCACATTTAACTGGACTTAAAAGTAGAGAGCAACACCTTTATCTCCAAGTTTTCCTTTGTTTCTACTGGGTACTTTATAACTATTGCTTTTAATTTTGTTTAACTTTAACCACTGCATATCTTTTAGGTACCAACTATAGAAGCAACAGGCGTGAATGGAGTATTCAAATTCACAACAGATATTCCTTAAATATTGACGTAAAATAGATGAATCTATTTGAAGACATTGACCAATTATTATTGGCAAAACAATGGGGGGTAAAAAAGTTGTTAATAATACTGAAAAAAATATTCCTTCAGGCATAATACTGAGATGAAAAACTGATTTTAGGCAAGTATAATTCCTCTAATACATACTTATTGTGTAACACACAAATTCACAAAAGTTGACTATCCTATCTGGGCATTATAAAATTTTGGATTTAACTCTTTACTTAAACTCTCTGAGTATTGATTTTCATTAACATGTCCTTGCATAAGAAAACACACACTATCACCTATGCTGCTTAAGACATTTGTTTAAGGCTTGAAGCCAGAAGAGAATCCTTTGCCTCATCTGAATTTCTGTAACATTTCATTTTTCTCCTCTGACTTGGATAGAATTTGCTCTTTTATTCTGCAATGGTGTCTCTTGAATTTACTGCCCTACCTTAAAATTTAATTCAACAATTTATGTCCATAATAGTTTATGCTAAAAAAATTATTGTTATAGCATCCATTCATTAGTTTTAATCACTTCTCCATTCCCTTGAACAAGCTGAGGTGGACTGACTCTAGCAATTTAAATGATATTCCAAGCTTCCTCCCCTTGAGATATTTACATTATAAGGCTCTGGATAGTTATAATATCAATAAACAATTCATTTTGGAAGAGTGGCATCTACCATTTCCAAAAATTGTACTTAATATCTCAATATTCACATAACATTGCCACAAAAAAACAATATCTCCTCCAATGAAACCCTTTCATTCAAGCGTCAGATTCCTTGAGCCCACGCAGCCGCTCCAACTGAGTTGGCTCCAACTCATCAGATAGCTCAACAAACTCCTCCTGCCTACCTGCATCAAAGTCCATTTTCACTTCCCCCACAGGGTCACCCACTGGCATTTCCTCAATGGTCCCTTTGCTGCCATCAGAGGCAGTTTCATCAATTGCACTAGTTGACATGCCCGATTCTGACTCAGGCTCCTGGCTTTTCTCCACTGTTGTAACCACTTGAGATCTGTCGCTTTCCGTCCCTTCATCATGCAGCCTCTCCTCCTCCTCGGATGAACCATCCCTCTTTGTCTCATCCTCCTGCTGATCCCCCCTGTCAACATCTCCCTCCGTCCCTGGGAATGGTGTCTCTGCTTCTTCCATCATTGGAGTTGCAGCCGTGATCACAATCTGGGCAACACCTAACCCCCCATCTGCATCCACAGCAGTGTGTCCGGGTATGCCTTCATCAACTTCACTGGTAAAATCATCTTCAAAACCTCCCTGAAAAATTATTATTTCCAATATTGGTGCATGGAAATGTGAGAACTGGTTGAATCCTCATGCAAAATATGATGTCTAAGGCAAAGGAAACCAAAAGTTGTGCAGTTTACTTGCGACTAACTTTTACTGTAGCTATGAAACTCACTCCAGACTACATTTTCCTTTTTATTGGCCAAAAAAATGATTAATTCATTTCCTAGATATTTAATCATAAAGTAGTTTATAATGCTCACAAGTCCTTGATTCAAATCAAAGATGTTTCCAGCTACTGTGGCATAAACTGAAACTGTCAATAGGAAATGAATTATTTTTACTATTGCATTATTATGAAAGATGATTCTTAAAAGTTGATATCACTTTTTTTCATTATGTTAGGATGAGTACATACAAGGAGTTCAGCAGTATGTACGGTATGGAGAAATGTTATGGAAACACAATGACACAGATACCTGCTCCTAACAAAATGTATCAATAAAACAGTTTCTGGCGTAACTTGGTGGAAAATCTTCATACTGACTTTTAATAATCAAACCACTTTACTTTTCCACATAAACTTTTTAATTTTTACTACCCAGGTTTCGTTATAACATACCTGATGATGTTATGTTATAACGAAACCTGGGTAGTAAAAATTAAAAAGTTTATGTGGAAAAGTAAAGTGGTTTGATTATTAAAAGTCAAAATGTATCAAGAGAAAATTTGATATTCAATCCGACAGCTACAGTGGTTACTGCCCTTAAAACCTTTTCCACTTGGAATCATATGTGAGATAAATACAGGAATTCATTGACAATGGGATAGGTTTTCAACCACACTATAAAATATTCTTTTGAATAAAAAACTTTTCATTTCCTCTGAAAGATTAATAAACACATATCAGTCTTCAGAAAAGAAGAAAGCTTGGAGTTCAAAAATATCTCCTGCACTTGGGCCCTCAGTTAGTGTATCCTGTGATCATAAAAGTAGAATGAACATTATTTATTTATGAGTATTGTGATTGTGAATGTCAGTATTTTTAGAGAAAGTTTTTGGGATCATTCTTGTGGTGGCTAAAATAGAAATACCTGGAAGAGTCAACAGGTTCAGCTGCATATATAATGGAAGACTTTGGGCATCATATGTGACATGAGGTATCAACTGAACAATATTTTTTGTGATTTAAAATGGATATGGAAGATGAACCCTAAATAATAAATAAGATAAAGAATGCTCTTGTGAAGAATTTTCTGATGTGGCTGAGGAAATAAGAATGTTAGTGTAATCAACACATTAAATGGGATGACTATCAGGTACACTGTTTAATATAGTTGTTAGATAATGAATATTAACTAGGAAGAGTGAGGGCACAAGAATGGGTAAGATCAATGAGGAACAACTTGATTGTTTAGTTTAGAGGAAGGAGTATATTTTAAACAATATTAGTAAATAATAACATGCTACACCCTGCCTTGTAAATATGACATCAGCTAGTATTTTGGAACTCCAACCCTCTGTAATGTATGAGAGAGCTAATTGCAGTTGACATGATCAAAGGGTCTGATAAAATTAAATAATAAAGTGCAGGTGTAAGGTTTATTATCCAGAACAATGAGTAAACAATTAATTGCATCATATGACACTATGAGTAAATGGTGTTAAGACAACTTGGTTTTTATTAACAATGAGAAAACAACATTTATTCAATTTCATCCCCACCAAAGGAAAATTACAGCCTCCTCTCTTTTGAGGATAAATAGGTCATGTATTAAGGGCTATACTGCAACAAAGTTTCTAGGGATACATATTCATGAGTCCCTACCCTGGGAAGCTCATGTTGATCAACTATGCCCTAAAGTTGCTGCAGTATGCTACCTCCAGAGAAAAAAAGTTACCCTGGTTGACACTTCTACAGTTCCCTCAGGCTATTATGCATTTATTCACAGTAGACTGAAATATGGCATTGCTGTGTGGGGGCACTCATATACCTCCCATATACCTTTATACGACATAGATGGGCAGTAAGAATTCTTGGAAAAGTTCCAAGGGCAAGCAGTTGTGGACCTTAAATTTAAATATTTAACATTCTAACTCTTCCCTGTTTGTATATATTTCATACTATAATCCTTTTGCCGCAAAACAAAGCCATGATCAGTCTGGAAATCAATACTGATGTACATAGGTATGGCAAAAGAGGTTGAAATGACCTCAGACTAACTGCCCACAACTCATTCATATTTGCTAAGAACCTTGAATATGCTGGTGTGAAATTCTTGAAAACACTACCGAGAAAATTAAGGGAATTAGATATTTTTTTGTTATTTAAGCCTACAATATATCAATTCCGCTCAGTCAGCCAAGGGGTTGCAAGCATTGTTGAGTGAATTAGAGGTGCAGTGCGATAAACATGGGATTAGAATCGATATTAATAAAACAAAGGTTATGCGATTTTCCAGATAGAAAAAGGCTAAGCTAAATATTAAAATAGGCGGGGAAAGAATAGAGCAGGTAGAGCAGTTTACATATCTCGGAAGTGTTTTGGACCAATACGGTCAAAGTGGTAGGGACGTAAGGAGAAGAATTGCGCTAGGCAAGGAGGCTTTCTCAAGGAGGAGGGAGTTGATGGCGGGGACGTTGAGTAGGGATGTTAAGACAAGACTCGTAAAAACTCTGATATGGAGCGTAGCTATGTACGGCGCGGAAACGTGGTCGCTGAAGCAGGAGGATAGATGTAGATTGGAGGCTTTTGAAATGTGGGTGTGGAGAAGAATGGAGAAGGTGAAATGGACCGAAAGGAAAACAAATGAGGAAGTACTAGAAATGGTGGGGGAGGAGAGGGGTTTGTTGAGAGAAATCCTATGGAGGCAGGAAAAATGGATGAAAGGCGTATTGAGCGGTAGTAGAATGTTGAAGAGGGTAATAGAGGGGAGAATGTTGGGCAAGCGTGGTAAGGGTAGGAACAGGATAGGGATGTTGGATGAGATGAAGGGAGGAAAGAAGTACACCGAGATGAAGAGGGACCTGATATAGATTAGTTTGCTAGGTGGGGAGTCCCAAAATGTTTATTTGATAGTTGTGTCCATCCAAAAACCTACCTTGACCGGTAGATTACCTAATAATAATAATATCAATTCCATTATGGGCATCAATGCTATACAGTTGATGAATTCATGTCTCTTTCTCTAGGCAAATGATTTTAATCATAAATAACTCAACAAAGATACTCCTGTTGCAAACCCAGGTTCTTGTTTTGTTTTTACTCTATAAATTTACAGTTTTATTTTGAGAATATGCCGACTCTGTATTATTCATGCTGTGATGTCTGCAAAGAATATGAGCAGACAATGTGATATGTTTCATACATATTAAAATCATGCCTTATAAGAACCAATAAAGCCAATAAAGAACCAATATTAATATTATTATGATGGATTTATTCTTTGGAAACTAGAGTCAATAGGAGTTGAAATCTTGAGGACTATTTTTTTCTATGAAACAAGGGTTGAGTTTTGAGGCTTTTAATGCTGAGCGGAAAATACCCTCAATAAAGAAAGTGCTAATGAGATACAAAAAAGGGCACTTAACAAAATCAAAACAAAACCTATGGATAAATTTAGGTATTTCATCAATTTTTATGCTCTATTTAAGACATACTATCGCAGCAGGTAATAAGAATAATTTCAAACTCCAGTACAGATCAAATAAAAATTAAAGTGAGATGGAAACATTGGAATATTCATATAATTCAACTGATCAGTAGGTTGGTCAAATGGTAGAAGAATATTGCCTCAAAAATAACTTATTGAAATCTGTTGCAGCTATATTGGGGTCACACAGACAATATCTTTGAATCACTAATTTCCTGAGAATTGTTGATGTAGTTAAATAGTTTGTCATTATTTTATGGTCATTTAGCAAGGCTAAGAAATGTCTAGCAAAAACCTCTTGTGTGATTTGAATTCAAACTCTAGATCCTTGTTACTGGAAGATTTATATTGAAAAAATATCCAGGTTATTAGGATTAGTCAATAGTTTGCCATGGAGTAGTAATGTAGCCTATCCAATTAGATAACAGAGTATCACTTAAAGTTTCACACTATGAAAGGCACATGGTGGACAGTAACTTTTAGAATTGGGGATTAATTTAATATTATTCTCCTGGAAAAGTAGATTTCAGTCCATGTAAGAAGGTAAATTAGGATTAGTATTTCTTAAAGTACAAATCATTGATATGGTCTATGGTGATACTGGGGTACATTATCATTAACAGTAGTCTATCAGCCAAAGTCTCATTGGTTTTGAAGAACCCAAAGACTAATTTCTGCTGTGTTTCTAGGTTCCACATAAAACTAGACTAAATACTGTAGCATTCTGCACATGTCACAAGAAAAAGTTTTTATCTTCATATACTTTGTAACTCCCTGCATTCCATCCAACATGTTTAAATTTTTGTTCCCACTACCTAACTTAATCAAACTTATAATCACCTTCAACATCCTACTGCCTCTTAATATCTTCAGCATAAAATTTATCTCACTGGACCTATACCCTGGCACTCACTGTCTTGTTCATATTTGTTCCAACTGTTCCTAACCTTGATTCTTATCAACCCCTTCACCAGTAGCAGCCAAAACTATACCCATACACATTGTGTAAAGGAACTTTGGGCCATAGAGCTTGCACAGTCCTTAATACAGTCATCACATGAGAGATCTTATGGAATCAGGAAGCTTATCAATTAACTCTGAAGAACTCAGCCTCTGCTTCCTTGTTTTGTTTGCAAAATACCTTGCCAATGCTGGAATCTAATTCCAACCATATAGTGTGATGCCATCCATTATACCTGAAAGGCTTTACCCTTGCCAGTAGTCTTCCCACTGGAAAGTTTGCCTAGAGGATGCAAACTCACACAAAAAACTTAAACACTCAGGATAAGACTACTTGGGGCAGCAAATAGCCCTTCAAATCTCAAGCAAGGTCTCTCAAATGCACATTTATCTATTTTGAATGTGTTTTCCACATGGAAATTTGTTAATAAATAAATAGCAGTCGTGAAATACCTAACAGCACATCATAATACATGGTTAGTGCAGAACACACTAGAAATAGGTTTGGTATGGTTGCCAAAGTTTTTCTGAAGAGCTCATGGGAACAAAATCATAGATGAACCAGAAACTCTCTCAGCAATTTCTTTGCAAAATTCAACATCAATTGCCTACAATTTTCTCAATTCAATCATTCTCACCACTATTTACCTGAGTTTCCATATAGGCTTCTAGATCACTTCATATGCAGTAAAATCTTTGCTGATACAGACAAAATGGTGTAAAGAGTAGTCTGGACTAGGCAAAATCCAGGCTATCAGAAGATTTGATATCAATAACCCCATGGATACTACATTATTCATGTATGCCCTTGATTATTGATGACTGCTGATGATTCTATTTGAAGTAGCTTTGCCCTAAAGTTAAAAATATGAATAAATCTTATTCAAATAAAACATGGTGTCAATATTCCCCCAAAATTATATCAGTTTTAATTCTCTAATGAAAACTGCAGTGTGTTTATAATATCACTAAATTTGTGTGATTAGTTTCAAATTTAACATGATATTCTAATTTATTCATAGGGAAAAGTTTATTAGATTATTTTTGTTCATATATGAAAATGACACACCCCCATATGTCCTAAGGAGTATTTGCATATCGCTCCTAAAACTCAAGCTAATAGGGTTCGGGAGCTTGTAGGGTTCAGTCTACCTCAATTCCTATGGTGTTAATGCCCATGGTAATGCTCAAAGCAGATTGCAAAATAAGGTATGAAAAATAAATCAATGAATATTATCCCAAAAGAAAATTGGGAAGAAGCTTCCACATCAACTGCACATACTACCTTGATCAAAAAGTTCCCGGAATTTATTCAGAAAATTAAAAATACAAGTTTATTCATCTAAATCTATATTGTCCCCTTCAAAGTAATCCCCATCGACTGCAACACACTTATGCCAGCGCTTGATCCAATCCTCGAAACATTTTTTATATTCGGTTTTCGGTATGTCCATCAGTGCTTCCTGCGATTTTTCCATTACTTCCTCTCGGCTGCTAAAACGCGTTCCCCGTAATGGTTTTTTAACTCGATTGAACAGAAAGAAGTCACAGGGAGCCAAATCAGGTGAATTCGGTGGCTGTTGGATGGTATTTGTTGCATTTTTCGTCAAAAAATTACGAATAATGATAGCACTGTGCGACGGTCTCGACGCACTGTGCGACGATTTCTGGTCTCTTTCGGCGAATTGCTTCACGCAAACGTCTCATAACGCCCAAATAATACTCTTTGTTTACTGTCTGGCCTTCTGGCAAAAATTCATGATGCACTACACCGTTGTAATCTATGAAAACCGTCAGCATTGCCTTCTTTTTTGACTGAAAACGACGTGGTTTTTTTGGTCTCGGCTCATTTGGTGAACGCCATTCACTTGCCTGATGTCTGGATTGCGTGTCGTACTCATAAACCCACGTCTCGTCTCCAGTAATGATCCTTTTGATGAATGTGGGATCGGATTCAGCCTCGCAAATCATGTCTTTTGCGACGTCAACACGGTCTCTTTTTTGCATGAAATTGAGGTCTTTTGGCACCAACTTTGCTGCTACACGACGGAAACCCAAATCATTAACCACAATGTCTTGGGCGGATCCATAGGCAATGTTCAAGTCCTCCGCTATTTCTCTGATGGTTAATTTGCGGTTATTGACCAACATTTCTTTTACTTTATCAATTTTTTCACCGACTTTCGATGTCGATGGTCTGCCACTGCGTTCATCATCTTCGATTGACTCACGACCACTTCTGAACCGCTCGTGCCACTGGTAAACGACCGTTTTTTTTTAGAGAATCGTTGCCGAAACACTTTTCCAACATTTCCAACGTCCGTGCGCCACTAAATCCGATAATTTTAATTTAATACAAAATTTAATACAAGTTCGTTGTTGCAAATTTAAATCCATTTCTGCAATTGTAAAAAATCGCCAGCACACACAGAGATAGATGTACTCTTGGCTACGTAACTTTTGCAAATGTCAAGTTATGACACTAAGATTTAAAGGGAATATCAACAACAGATGTACCAATTTAACAAAAAAAACAGAACTCAAATCGGAACGATGGGAGCGCCACACGGTGGTTATTCCGGGAACTTTTTGTTCAAGGTAGTATGAAACAACTGATACAACAATAAATTCACACCATGATAGTTGATGACATTTTGGATTCTAATAATAAAAGAATGAGATGAGGAGGATGCCATAGATCTTCGATCTTTTTTCATGACAAATTTTAACCTTTGGTGCTTTGAAAAATCGATTACAATTAGCAGACTGACATTTATTACTACAACCATAATTTCAGAATGAAAAGATGTTGATAAGGATGTATTTCAAGTTCCCACAGTTCAATCAATCCCACGTTTACTTATGTATCAGGGTTCATTTCAATTTCTGTAGAATGAAAATATACAGGCATATATTTTCTCATTCAACATATATGATACAAGCAGGAATATTACTTCAAACATTGCATTTTCAACAGCCTTTAAATCTGAGTTTGTTGGAAAAGCAGCCCCTTTATTCCCTTTTATAATTTATTTGTATGCAAATTACTCCCAAGTATACCTGCTACATTATGTATTTAACTCCAAACTTAGATCAAGCTTTCTTATGATTCCCACTCACCTCCATCTTGGTTCCATCTTCTGCAACAATTGACACACTAGGAACTGGTGGCTCTGAGTAGCATTGAAAGAAAATAAAGTAATATTATGTTAGTGAAACAGTTAGGCTGATATTGCTATTTACTAATAAAAAATGGTAGCAATAAAATTTTTCAAATCTTGAAATGCTGAAAATGCCAGTAGTGAAAAAAGATAAAAATGAAGTCATTAAAAAATAATGATGGCAATGAAATTAGAAAATGCTAGGACGAACAAAAATAATCATTGACCACCCAACTGCATGTTTTTAAAGTTGAAATGCATATTTGATGATTAGCAATGGAATATTACAAAAAAGCTAATGTTAGTCATGTATCTAACACCTGCCCTGCTGAATCCCTCTAACCTTACGCTTTCTTTTAAAGTTCAATGCATTCAACAGGTTTTGAGATCAAATTCCCATAGTTCTGTTATCACATATTTCTAAGAAATTCATTTAAAGCAATAAAATCATAAGCATGTACCTATAATTAGCTTTTTCATACCAACTAAATCTCTTATTTTCCACCTTTGAATGAACATGTGACTTCTATCATGTTAAATACCCAAGGAATGTAATTTAGGACATTATATTTAAACCAAATAAGGTAACATAGTCTTTACCATTGCTCCATATAATCATAATCTGGATTGAAATTATATACCTACACTCGACATTTCATTTTTTACTACAAGTCTAAGTATTCTTTATAGCTAAGGTTAAAAATCTGTTTACTTACTGAAGGAAAAAAAATGTGTACTTTGGGTTTGATAGATTATCCTTACCAAAATATTCAGTAAGTAAGAATGTTAAACTTGCCTCTGAAAGAACATTAATATACTTGACTATTAAAGGCAACTATTTTCTGTTATTAGTTCTTATGTTTACAGTATAGGTAACCATCTGTCTAATTATTCATTAATAGTTAATACCATGGTAATTTATTTTTCCAGAACATATTTTAGACAAATAATCTTTCCTCAAAATGTCCACCGTTTTGTAACTTAAGATGTATCAATTTTGTTATTTGCCAAACAAATTAACATCATTTCTATATGACCACTCAAATTTATCAGTCATTCAAATAGAAATTTTACATTTTGTAATAGCAAAAACTTCATTACATTACAAGATCACTTCCTCTAACTTTGAGTCTTCAGATGTCTTGTTTACTTATAGTCTTTCCAGAAATATTTATTTTTATGCTGAAACTTTATATTTTATTTTCCATATATTTTCTGTGAAAGCTTTGGAATATCTAACTTTATATCAAAGCTTTGATCTGAGAAACAGAAAGAGATTATTATTACTACCTTCTGCCCTCATTACCTCTCTTTAATTATTCCATGCCAAGAATTTCTATTTCCCTGGTTCTTAATGAGAAATATTTTTGAGTTTTCACCAGTACATGCATTTTGCTACCAATGTTTCAAAGACAAACTCAGTCATGCATGTAACTCCAAGGATGATGGCAGAGTCAGCCTTTGAAAAATCAGCAGGGTAAATAACATGGCCTGAAGGAAAATTGCCAGAAATTTCATTTTCCTGCAAGAAAATCCTCCATTTCCCTTCTACACTTATAATTATTTTGACCCAATTGTATATTTAGGTATTCATTTACCTTGAAACATATGTGTGCTGAGATTGCTTACAATGTATATATTTTTAGCAAATTACCCACAATTTTCTGCAGTTTAACACATGGGTAGCATGAATGCTAGTAAGTTGCTAATTTTACAGTAATTACAAAAAGCTAGGAAGGTACCTAATTCTGATGTGCTTTTGTTAAATTAACTAGCTTTGATTAATGTATTTGCAGTTAAGATTCATGTGATAGGTACATAAGCACCCAATGAAACAGTAGTTTATAAATTACCAGATATGCATATACATTTTAAGGTAATTGTTTAATGAAGTGTGCCAAAAAATTGAATTCCCTAAAACTGAGGTCACAGACTAATTTATAGAGACATGTATTACAGAATAAAAACATAGAGAAAATCCAACTGTAAAGAAGTGTGCAACTCAAGTTTCACCATTTTAAGTTTTTAAAACCCTAATCAATTATTTAGGAATTAAAGGAAGTTAGAAAAAGCATGCATGTCTTTGGTTGCTGCCAAGAAATGAATATTACGTGAAGGGAAATTCTTGATCTTTGCTATTTTTTTTTCCCACAAAACAAACCTACCAATCAGGTATCACTATATACGATGGGTGCATTAAGTATAACGATCAGTTGTCAATGTGTGCATGAAACATATAACACATTCTATTGTGCTTCTATTTTAGAAGATACAAAATGCTTATTTCCAAAAATTTCAAAAACCACTTAAGACATTCTGACAGTGCATCTTAGAAATACAGTAGAATCCCAGTAGAGTGTTGTTGCTATATTAATTTCTCACTTAAAGTGATTGCATTTCTGCTATTTAATTGGGACAGAAGTAAGATTGATACACTTCTTATGAGGATATCTCTAATACTTAATAATTAGGAATCTGTGCCATCAATGAAACACTGTAAAGGGGTTTGACTGCATTTGCAATAGAAAACATTCTTTAGAATAAACATACACTGATGTAATTAGGTTAATCCTTGGTTAAAAAATTCTAATAGATAACTACAAGTAATTTTAACCTTGGAGTTTGGTAATACACTCAATGAGTTAGAGTCAGACATTAGAGGAGTGGTTCAAAAAGTGAAGTGTGCTCTCTTTGCAAAGTGTGATTGATGATTAATCATATGACACACTTTGCATAATGTGAAATCTAAGTGGTCTGAAACTTTCTCAATTTCTGTAAGATAATATGAATCTCATATACTGTGGAAAATCTTAAAAGATATTCTTTATATTTACTATATTCACTCATATGTAAACTAAATGTTTAATCAAGAAAAAAAGGATGTATTGAATTCAGTTAACATAAATAGATACCTAAAATCAAAGTTGAGTCTCCAAAACATTCATGACTAATATATCCAGCAGAATTTATCAGTCTCTCTAAAGCATTAGTTCTAAGTGGTGCCAAAAAACACCCAAAATGTATATATAACTCTCTATAATATTTACAACAATTACATTCCATGTCTTCACAGCCTAAAAACCACTATTTCATATTAAATGTGTTCACAAGTGCACCAGAATCACCTGCTGCAGTTTACCATGTCACATATATATTTGACTAAACCATTAGTAAAGCTGCATTTGACGATATATTCTGAGTAGTAACAATAGATGCTTGTCAAGTTAAACAGCATGCATGTTTTCAATGATATATTTTCTTTCTTGTTTTATTTTGCACATTTTGTTTCCAAGTAGGCAATGAAGAGCATAATAGTTTGTCTCCATTAGTTTTATGGATATGAAGTCATAACAAATAATTTCTGTCACGATAGTAGCATGATAGTCCAGTGGATAGAACACTGGTCTACCTGTTGTAGTGCCTGGGTTTGAGCCCAGCTCAGGGTACTCTTAGCTTCACTCAAGCAGTGCAATGTTTTAGATACCATATCTTCCAGGGAAGCCATAAGCATCACAGGATAAGGAACTGGACACAACCATGAAATATGGTTTGAATGATATTTCACTTGCCATTGGGCTTAGTATGAGGTGAGCTCTACCCTCATCTGTCAAACTAATCCTTGGGTTGATTAATATGATTTTTGGCATTTACTTTCAATCATAAAATTAGACTGTTATGAATATTGGGGTACCACAGAAATGGAGAAGTGATTAGGTATTTTTATGATAATTAACTTTTTACTGTGGTAGTGGATAAATCATATTTTTACTCCCAGAGGCTATTTGGCATTTCAAAGTGCTTTCTGTGCCATAACGCAAAAATAATTTTTGGGATTTGATTTCATTTAGAACAAATTATTGATGATTGAGTTTATGTTTAATAAATTTAGGAATTGAGCATTTAGTAGCAACGAGTGATTTACAACATATAATTGATAATAGCCAATTACCTTATTGAATTATTGTTTTCATGAATATGTTCATATTGTTTTTCATGAATTCTAACTGAATGTGATTTTACACTAATTTATGTGATAAATATAGGAAACATTGGTTCATTGAAGAAATTATTGTTTTTTTAAGAATTTTTTTAGGAAATTGGGAAGCATTGATATTTGGTTTGATTCATGAATGGGTTGAATGATTTGATTTAAAGAACAAAAATTCAATTTCCTACATTTAAATATCACTCATAACTAATACCATATGGTATATTTCAAATTTCACCCACATTTCACACACATCACACAAATTTAAATGTTATGTAGTATGATCTTGTGCTTTCCTGGTGAATTGCTGTGAAAAAGGCTACTTTGGTCTTCCACAAGATCAGTTCCCCCATTGATGACGTCAATGTTTCGGAAAATGACTCATTTGCTGAAACATTGACGTAATTGAGGAACAGGAGGAACTGACCTGATGGAAGACCCAAGTACCCTTTTCCACATTATGTACTATGCATTTAAGCATTAAATGCTTACTTACATACAAATTACATATGTGTATTTCATTAGGTATCCCTAATGAAAAGAAGGGAAGTAAGTGTGATTATTGTTTTCATAAGGCCATCAAAATATGAAAAATTCAATACAAGTAAATGTTCAAGTTCTTGCAATTTGAATTAAACAGCCATCATAATTACAATTATTGTTAAGTTCTATTAGTTGCTCCTTATTATTAATCAGAATCCACCAGTAGATAGACAGACAAATACCTTTAATAACAAAGAGCCCAATAAAATTTTGAGTTTCCTTTCCTCTCAATCTGATTGTAAGTTTTTGAGTGTATTGTCTCTGAGGAATCTACCTCAAAATTTTCATTAGGCAATTAATGTGATTGGGTACGGTTTTCAATTTTAAAAATTAATTAATTACCCTTAATTCACACCACAATGATGATAATGGTAATGGTAGGAGTTATAAAAACATGCTCTACAAAATAACAATGCTTTTACAACACATGAAATTTTGTTATAGTTAATGTAATTCTACATCTATATAACATATTTCATGCAAGACTTAAGTTATGGGAGCATGCTTATAAGGGTATACTTCAAATTAAGCATTCCATGTTATGTTTAGTCTACTCCAAGTACCTAAGTTAATTAACTTTGTATAATAACAATACAGAGAATACATACATTGAACAACATCAACTGCAGTACCTAGTCCATTTTTTCCAATTCCACCTAAGCTACAAAAACCTCAACATTCGATGAACATATCATCATGCATTGATCACATCAAGCCTCACCTCCACCTTCATCTTTTTCACTTTCTTCTTGACCCTGGTCACCAAATTGCTTCTTATAATGATGCTGCTTCCCCTTGGCGAGCTCCATTGAGAAGCCAGTAGTTGGAGGGGGTTGAGGAGGTGGGGGACCTTTCACATAGTAATATAAGTGAGGAATGGTTGAGCAAGCAGGAGCCATGTCAATTTAAAGCTATCAAATGCACAAATAAAACAAAGTGCAAGCAATTTGGCTTAAATAAAGTTGAATGCCACATTAAAGAAACCATCCAGGTGGTAGGAAAAATTAGGAGACAGTTGGTATTATGAATTAATACACAACAGCTGATTTTTTAATTATATTTATGCTATCATCAAATGACACTGTTTAAAATAGCATTTTCAATAAAATTATACTCAAATAGAACCAAAACACAATTTGTCAATGCACTAGTGTAATCACAGAAGTATTTTGCTTATCAATCTTAGAATTTTTTTAAAGCGAATATAATTTATCAGAAAAATCACACAAGAAACTTTTGGGTAGAGATCAATTCTATGCTTATTGTCAATTGGTTCATAGGATAAACGGTAAGACTTAGTTTTTTTAATTTAGAAAATGACTTCACCTTTTTTTAGTTTGTTTATATTAAAAAGTTTCTTGATTCCTTAAGCTGAATGAGGCTAGAATGGCTATATTTCATAAAGGGTACATTCTCCCATGGTGGTTTATGCTCTGTCTCTAAGTTTTGGTAAAATTTAGTTGAATCTATAGGCCATTGTGAGATTGTAACAACTAGAACCCACCTATCCTCCCAAATATCAAAGTGTTATTTCAACAACTAAACTTATTTTTTTCCATGACCAGTTCCTTAGTTTGCATTCCATAGGACACAGTCTTATAAACCCAATCCACTGAATAAAGTAGACACATGCTGATATTTTATACAGATAATCAGATTAATTTATGCAAGTAATTAATACATTAATTTTTAAAGGTGACAATCCTATCACAGCACATGCTAACATAAAGTTATATTTCATGACATAAAATTAAGAAAGCCTTTTACAGAATGCATACACAGCAGCTTTAAGGATTTCTCTCTAGGCTTAACATTCAAGCATATCATTATCTGTGTGAAAAACATATTCCCTATTATATATATCCCTTCCTTCATCTTTTTCAAATATAATTGTATTCATATTTTTGTATTAAATATTTAAGAGAAATTTCCAGTTCATATTCATTATTTATAGATAAAATACCGAAATAACTCATAAAAACATTATCTGCTGAATAGGGATTTCATAAATGGTTTCACTTAACCACAGAAAGACCTCAGTTAGCCATGGAAGGAATGCGTTGCCTGTGGATATGGCATGCTCTACTCTTATATTCATTGCAACGTAAACACGAAAAAATCATAAAGCAATGATGGTGTCATCATCAAATTCACTGGAATTAGAGGTGAGAAAGAGTTATGTTATCATGATGTCATGTTCTATGCAGTTTAGAACAATCTGTACAAAACTATATAACAAACTTCCACAGCATATCAAGGAAAAGAAGAGAACTGCTTTATTTAAAAAGTCTTTTTCTGGTTTCTTAGTGGACAAAGCTTTTATTCAGGTAATTGCTTTATATATATTTGATAACCTATATGCATTTTATGATGCATCTCATTTGTGGGTATGCTTTCATGCTAGGTCTTCAAGACAGAGTAAAATAATTATGGTTATTAAGTTATTCTGCTGCATTTAACTGTAATATTCAAGGAACAGTTATCATTTCACAAACATGTTTATAAAAGGCTTTTTTTTAAAGACGTTGCAAGGTTTTTATGGTACAGGCAAGTTGAGGAAAATCATTCCACAAAATTTATTGATTGTTCAAGTAATCTCACAGAGATTAAAATTATATCTGGAATGCAATAATTTTTATACATTAGATTATGTAGACAAAAGTTGACAAACATTATGCAATTATTGATAATTATTCATGCTAGGATAATACATTGATTATTAAGGCTAGCACAATACATGAATTAAACCACTGGGCTATAGAATTGGTTGTCACACATCCTAAGGTTTACCTAAGATTTAGATTATGCAAATGTTAACTTTTAAGGCTCTTGTGAATTATAAATTTTCTGTGCTTTATGTTGTTTTTTCCTTACATAGAGGGCAATAAACTGTTAAAGAAGTAGGAAGTAATTCTGGTGAAAAATATAAATAATTTCAGAGTAAACATATAATAAACAGAACAAGTAATAATATATATATATATATGTGTGTATTCTGAACACTGTGAATATGCATGCATGCATGTATGTCTATATATACGAGTATATGTATGTGGGTCGCGGTAGTCCAGGGGGTAGAGCGTTGGATTACTGACCAGAGGGTCCTAGGCAAGGCACTCTGGGCAATTGCAGCTCCACCCAAGCTAGTTGATTTTTCGGGTACCAGATCTTCCTGGGAAACCATAGCCAGTACAGGGAAAAGAACTGGTCCCCCTACCCTGATGTGTGAATTTCACACGCCGTCGGGCTTAGTACGGGGTGAACTCCACCATCCTACCATCACCTACCGAACTGACCCTTGGGTTGAATACTGTGTTTATGTTTTATATATATATATATATATATATATATATATATATATATATACATATATATATACACACATACACACACACATATATATGCACACACTCATGCATATTCACAGTGTTCAGAATTATTATCTAAAATATTAACAACCATTAAATTTGAAGGATTCTGCATTTTTGGGTTTTCACCGCATTGTTGTTTAAAGCTGACAACAATGTGGTGAAAACCCAAAAATATAGAATCCTTCAAGCCACAGCCGCAAAAATGCTACCTAGCCAACCATTAAATTTAATTGATTTATATAAAATAAGCCTTACATTGAAAAAGAAAGCATTGTGAAAAAATGAACATTTTTGAGAAAGATAGCATTTTGCTGTTAAATTTAGTGTATGTCAAAAATCACATGGTATTTTGCATGATTTTACAGCTTTTAAGGGGTTGCATTATAGAAAATCTAGTAATGCCACTCAACACTCTACAGTTATTCACTCTATTTATGCAGGTAGTGGATTTTCTTATATGAATTCCTCAACATCAAAAATTAATATATGATTCTCAACCTTTAGTTAGCCAGAGTTAGGTGTAAAAGTGAGGCAACTGCACAAATGCCGGGCTGAATTCTTAGTTATGCTTTTGAATGGCAGATTTAAAAGGAAAAAATTAAATAAAGAAACAAAGGCTAAAGTTAAACTACCTACTTTAAGAGCTTAGCTTTTAAGAGCCTTTGTTCCTTGTATAAGCATTTTTTGATCCCTCCTTTGATATGACACTAAGATTTAATGTTACATTTTACACATGCTAAAGGTTTCATGACTTAGTCATGTGCAGCCTCTACAATGAATTACACATTTTTCTGTAATATTCTGATATCAATGAAAGAAGAAAGGTAAGCGTCATTCAATGATTTAAGTTAAGAATGTTTAATGGGGATAAATTAAAAGTTAGGACATGTGTGCTGTTTTCACTGGCATTCATTTTTCCAGTAAATGTGAAACTGTAATTCCCTACCATGGAGTATACCATGAGATTTTACCCTACTTAAGCATTCATCCACTTGATTGAAGGGAAAATTTTCTCCATCCAATGGCCAGCATGTCTATGACAAGACTAGCTGTAATGGTTTCTACAGTCACTGTAGCAATCTAGTATTGAATACCCTTTTGTTTTTAAATAATTTTACCTTATGAGCAATGCTTTATTTATGGTCTTTTAAAATAATTTTCTTATAAAGACTGTATTTCAAATGTACCTGTATTCCACCTGTACCTATTAATCCATAGATTATCGCTCAATCTTTCACTCCCTCTACAAATATGCTCGAATTACAGGCATTGGCATGTATACTTGTGTGCAAGATATATAATGCAGAGATGACATGCAGAAAACACTTAGAAAAGTACTCAATGAGATTTAATGAACAAAGGAACTTGTACTAAGAAAAAGAAACTGAATCTTAAAATAAACATTATGGTTTTAAAACAAAATCTTCTACCATAATTATAAATGCTGTCATGGATATGCTTTAGCTAGATTTTCTAGATCTACTATAAAAAAGCTCAGTAAGTACTAATTTAACCATTTGATTACATATTTAATCAAAGTTTAAAATTAAAATGTCATCATGCAAATGAAAAATATATTTCACATTATAACAACATAAGAGTAAATGGTAGATTTTTCAAATCAGTGACATTGATGATAAATATTTTCCCACAAGGTACCCATTTAACTTTTAATTCAGTTTGATGGAGGATGAGACACTGTACTTATTGCAGTGGTTCATAACCAAATTATTGTTCAACATATTCATCATTTTTTAAAATATCCCCATTTATTTCATCCTCTTAAAGACAATTTCTTTTTCAACTTTGGAAAAATTCAAAAGAAGAAATAAGCGTTTGCAGTTTTTAATTTCCAGTGTATTAGTTACACACCACATAAAATAAGCAACCACCAATAAATTTCTATTATGACTGTCAGGCTAAGAACCACTGGGACATGTTATTCAAGGCAGTGCAAACTTTTAATGAAACATTGGCTCTCCAAAAGAGATTGAAAGAATCATTACCAGGTTCTTCTTCCTTTCCATTTTCATCTGGTGGTTTTTCTTCCGTTATAGGCATTTCTTCAACATCTGGGGTGGGTTGGGTAACGAAGACATGCTGTGGTGGCAGTAAATAAGTGGGGACATCTGGTGGTGTGAACACTGGTGGGGCAGATCCTGGTGGAGATTCCTCTCCCTGAAAGAAACAAGCAAATACCACTCATCTCCTCCTCTAGTGAGTTCTAATCAAACAATAGACTAAGGGAGTGGTTCTACCTACACACTACAGGACTTTCAGCCACTCATATGTTACGTCAAAAAGTTTGAGTAATACATTTTTCAAGCTCATCTTTTATATCAAAGATTTTAAAATTAAGTAAAACATTAGGGTGTGTGGCCAGGGGTGGGGAATGCTAGTTATTGACTTTGGAAGGGGAAACTTTATTTATTTGGTAGTCTGTTATAGAAGGTAGGGTTTTGATGGATACAAACTTAACACTCCTACATACCTTAGACTGGCCTAAAAGACAACCTACCTCCACACTACAGTACACTCTACAACACTACCCCACCCCTTCATTTTCAACTTGTGTATTCCTTTCCTCTCTCTTTTAATAGCTTGCCTATTGTTCTCCTATCCGTCAGTCTCCAACATTCCGTTAACTATCAAAATGCTCTAAATCCTCCTTTGGTTTTCTCCCCACAATCCTCTCTCATTCACCACCATGCCTCTTACATCTTTGTTTGGGTTTGTTTTTCTTTCCATCCATCTCCACACCCATATCTCAAAAACACACAATCCATGTTGATCATCTTGCCTCAACAACTATGTTTCCATATCATATAAAACCACACTCCATATCAAAGTTTTCTCTAATATTCTCTTAGCATCCTTATTTGGCATCCCTGCCATCAACACCCTCTTCATTTTGATAGCTTCTTTGCCTTAAACAAATCTTCTCCTGATGTGCCAACCATCTTGGTTCAAAACACTTCCAAAAGGGGAAAACTGCTCTTTCTGCAGATTATTAAGAAATAAGTCTGGATGGAGAGAGAGAAGAATGAAATGTAGGAGAAGATGAAAGGGGAAAGAAGAGGAGGATGTATTAAAAAAAAGTGAAAGGAAAATAAATCATATGGCTGTAGATGGAGATTGCGATATGGCTGCCGGCCCTGGTGGCGGCGGGGTTACATCCTTGTCCACCAATCCAAGGGTTGCGGGTTTGATTCCCGCCTGGGTGGGTTTTTCTCCACCTAGGGCTTGGGTGTTTGTAATCGTCTGCTTTGTTGTCACTGTTAATAGTCTGATGTACAGGCCAAAACGTGCTGTTTTTGAACTAAAAAAATAAATAAATAAAGAAGATCAACTAGTGGAAGGTAGGAGAACCATACCCTTTCCATCACTGAATCCATATTCTGTACTATCTTTTTATTTCACTCAAAAGTCTATTTATTAATTTTGTACACTATTTAAATTGCCTTCCTTTACTTTTGTATCCACTTATTACAGTTAGACCTTGTCCTTTACAGTCTATCCTTTCATCTGCTACACTCTTTTGCAATATATCATTTGCAACTCTTTTGTGATTTCATGTTTCTTTGGTGGTTTATATAAGATCTTATATATGAATTTTCACTTCTGGCCTCTCATTTTGAACTATCTGTAAATATATGAATATCTGTGATGAATAAAAATTAAATTTCCACTCAAAAATTGGAAGATATGCACTAAAGGGGGGTGTATTTGTGCATTAAACTTCCTAATAGCCATTATCAACATATCCAAACACATCACTACAAGTTTTTCACTCATCATGAATTTGAAAAACTTGAAAAAATTAACTTTTTAAATTTTTTTTGGCAATTGCACCATTTCTCTTCTAGAAACATACAGGATCTGCCCCAAAAATATATAATATAAATATGGGAAAAAATGTCTTGCAGACTAAAGTAAAAATTACTAAAAATTCTTCAAAATAGCACCTTGTGCATTGAAACAATTATGCCAATTATTCTGTCAGTTGTGACATTCATAGGAACCTTGTTCAGGCACCTTGTGATGGCTTCTTTGAAATTATCCAGTATTCCAAAGTGGTTGGATTTTAAGCTCCTTTTTCTTCTAGGGAACAAAATAGCCCGTTGGTGCCACATTGAGGCTGTCCATAGGTCACTTTCACTACAGTCCAAGAGACCACTCAAGATTGCCACATGAGCAGCCTTCTGATCTTCTCAGCACTTTGGGGACCATCTTGCCACACCCCTTTCTCATGGCTAAATCTTCTGTAAGAACGTAGTGCACTATGGTTTTCCAAATATCTCTTCTGCTTACATTCTGACACTCAGACATCCATTATAATGGAGCATGTATCTTACTTTTTGCTCATTTTCGCCTCACCGTGTTATCGACAGATGTCCAGGGCATTCATTGTCATGAACTTTCTCTATACCCTCCTAGAATATCATCATGTGCCAGCAGAAAATCATTCCTTAGGAAACTGCTTCATTTTCAAAAGCATTCTTAAACATAATCATTGTCTACAAACTCAATTTTCCAAGCTTAACATAAAATTTTATTGCTTTTCATTACCCTATGAAATGGCATAGTAAATTTGTTATTCAACACTTGAACAGGGGACCAGTTCAGTAGTGATCCACATGTTATAACAGCCCGCAGACAACTGGTGCGGGCCGTGTTGCTTTCCTAAGACCTTCTAACATCTTCCCTATCACAAATAACCCCCTTGCAGCCATCTGCATTGGCAGGAAAAACCATTCTACTTATTTTTGGGGCAGACCCTGTAGAACCTAAAATACTCAATATTGCATGCATTTGAGCTTTGTCATTGGTTCCTGAGAGAATTAGGCAACTAGAATCTGTTCTTCATGAGTTTACTATGAACCTTTACAGTAAAAATTCTTCTAGTGGAAAATTGCAATACCTGTGGTTTTAATATGTTACGCTTCCACCACATCACGCCTGAGACCTCATCATTCGTTCTTTACAGTAAACTTCAATTTCATACCTTTGCATTGCATCGTTTCTGTTATTTCTCATTCAAGGATTTTTTTATTTTGGGCTGACTTCCAAAACAGAAAAACTGCATCATAACTATTATCTGCTGGGACTGGGACTAAAATATGGATATATAATTACATCGATGAATTCTATTTTGGAGCAGGAATATAACAATGTCTACCAGTACTTAAATGTACATATGGGTTTTTGATCTGTTGGAAAATTACATCAAAGACAAAATGAATGTTGAAAATATAAATTTAAACAAGCATTGATGGAACCAAATTATTCTGAGCAAATGCTCAGGAAAAGAACTTCACCAAATGATAAACGCAAGAGTCTTATCAATCCATGCATGCGGTAAATGAGTGAGTGATATATGAATGAATAAACTGGGATTATCAATCTTCCCTATTTCTCATCTGTCTCATAGTTACCTGTGGAGTTAAAGGCTCTCCATTAGGTCGACAAGGCTCAACAACAAGTGACGGGAAGAGTCCCTTCCTCCCATCAGGTGCCTCTCCTTCCCACCAGCCATCGTCCACCTCTTCACCATCCTCTTCAGCAGCTGTTCCACTTTTCCTTATTATCCTCAAAATGCATCCTTCAGGGAAAGTCAGCTCTTCAGGACATGTGGCTTCATAATCATACAGTGCTATGCAGTAACTTGGAGCATCTCCTCCCACACCTACAATGTAAAGAGTACAAGTAATCCAATTGAATTGAAAAACATAATAAATTCCCATGCTCTTTTACTCCTGCATCCCATTCCATTGTAAATATTTTCATATAATTTCAGAGAACTAGTTTAACTTTGGGCTACTGTGAATCATGCTTTCCCAACAAGCTTATGTAGAATTTGAGAGGCTGGATCAGTTTAATAAACACTATTTTTTTGTGGCATCTAAAATCAAGGAAATTTGCTCACATTGCACAATTGCTGTGCAATGTCATGCTGGCCACCATGTTTCTAACATTGATCCTCATATTCATCAACTAGATTTGTATAATCAGTGGATGTTATCTCATGTACCTTAGGATATTGTGTAGGTCACAGAGTTTCTATGCAATTTTCATTGCTTCGACTGCATGAAATTTTGATGAGTCTATAATCTGAAAATCAGGTACTAAGTGATGTATTATGATGAAAAATATTTTATAAATTCAGATTTTTTTCATTTACATTCAGCACATTCATCACAAACTAAGTTTCTTTAGTGGCTATTTATTATACAGGCCTGTATATTTACACCAGGATCATAAATTTGAATGTAACATTCACTAAAATTTTGTTTTCATAAGCTATGTTTAAATAGTACTCAATGATTGGTGTTTATTAATGAAATATGTTTAGGATCTTTAATGCAGATGAGCAAAAAAACAAACACTTGCATAAAATCCACTGTTTACAATCTATCACCATTTAAGAAAAAATCAATGTTGGCTGCTTGTAAATGTGCTGGATGTGATAACTTAATAATTATGAAAGTTTGTTTTCAGGCTTTACAAAAAGAGTGGTACATAATATTTAATTATATTTCCATGGTGATGAACATACTCTCAACTGAGAGCCAAGCTATAAAAAGCAAAAGTTAAAGTGTGAAATATTAACAATGAGGTTAAAATTACAAATTGAGCATAAATTAAATCCATGACATTTTGGAAAGAAATTCATATTTTAAATCTCACAATATCTATTCATCGCTGTCAATTCATTCCTTTTTTCCTTGATATCACTAAAATTATCAAGGCATACAATAGGAAGTTAAATCTAATATTCCTAGGCTGTTCTTTCAACGATTTCAATTCTAATTTATATGTAAAGTTCATAAAATAGTCTGCTAGTATACAGGTAATTTCTGAATTAATATGAATTATAATGCACACAAGTTTTCTGGAATGGAATTAACAAAAGTTTATGGAAAACATATTTCAGAAGAAACATTTAATGAAGGTTTGAGAGGAATACTTATTTAAACCTTTCCAGGAGCCAGCTAAATGACCAAAAGTTGTAAAACACAATGACTGGTATTTTATTTCATAATTTAACCATATATATTATTAAACATTGTTTAATTTTATAAGGCAATAAAAGAGAAACTTGGCAATAAATATAAATATGTATGTAAGCCTCATCTCTCATTGCAACATTACCATTGATACAAATGTTGGCTGGAGGTTGGAACCGTCTTGTGTGCACCTCTTCCTCGACAATCTTTGGGGGATCCACTTCTTCTTCCTGCAATGGCACCATTGGCTGTGGACTCCCCTCAGACTTTTGGGCAGCCGTGACAGCCGTTGAGTCCTCCACATGGTAGTCCACAGATGAGAATGAGAACTGAGTGTGGAACCCTGCCCTGGCCCCTGCACTCCCCCCCCCACTGCTTCCTGCCCCCCCAGAGTCTCCACCCCCACTTCCCACTCCCCCATCGTCCAGGGCTGCCTCGAGGTAGTTCTGTGGTACAAGACCCTCCTCCCCCTGGTAGTTCCTGGCTTTGACCCAGCCGTCCCCCTCCCCGCCCATTCCCCCACCCTCTTCATCATCATCATCCCCTCCACCCCCTCCTATTATCACCTCCAATGCCTCTCCCTCAACTATGCTGAGTTCATCAGGATTTTGAGCCTGGGGAGGAAAAGGAAACCCAGGAGGTCAGCCAACATTCTGTAATTCTGCATCTAGGGAATCCACTATCCATTCATAAAACAAATCGCCAAGTTTTCTGGATGTATTTTGGGGATTGTTCCAGCTTTTCCAGAGTGTAAAACATGGCAATGAAGAAGAATGTCAACTATGGTGAGGAAAGTAAAGAGAAATTGGGAATTCATTTGCAGCACCAGCTGATGAAAAACCTAAAAATCACTCTTAAGAGGGTCATTCCAAAGCAAATATGAAGCTGAGAAACAAAGAAACAAATTTTTCATAAACAGAAAAATCACAAACACTCAAGAATCATAAATACATGGATGGTTTGAACATGTAATAAAAGTGAATACAGTGGTGTCATCATAATGCTTCTTTGAATCCCATCTAGATCCCATTTGGAGGTCCAAATGATATACAAGGAACTTTCTGTTTTAAAAAATTTAACAGACTCACATTGTAATATCTCATTGCAAGGATGTAATATTTCATTTTGAGGATAACATATTGTAACTTAATCTTCATACTGTACCAATGCAGGGATTGGAATACAAAAAAATGACCAACCCTGGTATTTGAACCCAGGCTTTCAATTGGGAAGACGAAAAAATGAGTCAATTACTTTTGAAGTCTAATCAAAGCACTTAACTATCCAAATGTTATCTCTCATTTGCAAACTTCTGAAACCCAAGAAATGGATTTTAAATCATAATATGATAGGTAAAAATTCAGTTGATATGACTGAAACAGAGTGACTATGTACAAATTATTGCTACACTGTTTCAAGGAGTAAATCAGGAGTAATTATTGATACTAATTTTTAAATATTTATAAACAATGAAATATTTTTATTCCTGAATGAATTATGTATTTTATGAATACTCTGTGTTCTTTATTTACAACTATCATTATCCACTGTTTTATAGAAAAATTGTTTTAAAAATTCTTATAACCCTGTTTTTGTTATTCATTTTGAAAATGTTATTCATAATGAAATCGGAAGTTCTAGAATGAATTTGATCATCATTCAATTAATAAACTTTAACACTTAAAGAATCACAGTCTCTTCAATCAGACCAAACTTACTTTTTTATATCCATATTGTGTAATACATCATTATCATTAATTAATTATGAAATATATAAAAAATATCAGGATATGGATTTTGAAGATTTCAAATAATATAATCATGAATAAGGAAGGATGATTCATTTCATTAAAATATTGCACATGATTTATGAGACCAACTGTAAGTAGTGGACTGACTATGAGTTAGATGATGACATGGTATTGGGTGGAGTAGATATTTGGTTTAAAAATTGTAATTCAAGGGCTATTCCATTCAGCCAATAAATTTAAGTTGATTCTCAAGTCCACCCATCCCATCAAGAATGTTGGGTCCACGGTCAGTTCTATCATATCACTCCATACTTACAGTGTACGAGTAAAGGGCAATGCATTTGTATGTTGTGCCCGGTGAGCGGCCTTGAGGAGCCTCCATTCCCTGAATCCGAAACTCTTCCTCAGCTGCTGTTGCAGTGGTGGCAGCTGCAGAGGCAGAGGCTGCTGCATCATCCTCTGGACCCCAATCAACTTGTGTTGGGTCAACATCCCAACCAGCACTTGCTGCAGCAGCCATGTCCACAACGGATGCCGCTTGCTCAGTTACCTCTTCCTCATCTTCATCCTCATCTTCGACTATTTTTCCTTCCATTTCCTGTTCTATGCTCACTGTAATAGGAAGTCGGACAGTTTTCAATCAAAGAAATTAATTATTGGTGTGCATGTGTTTTAATATGCATTCTCATGTGCTCAGTTTTCAGAAAATTATTTTAATAGTTTTTTTTACAAGTTCTTTTCGTTTCACCCAAGTTCTAACAGTCTAAGGAAATTATGGCAAAGAAGGAAATGAGAATTCTTGAAATTAATGCCACTTCAAGGACATGAAGACTCCTTTTTATAATTAAGAGACTGCTAGTGTTTTGATCATGTAAATGGTAGAGATTCCTAAGGTTTTGTTCAATTTAGTGAATTTTGACTAAAATATTGCTGAAAGTTGGTACATATTAAAAAGAAATAAATTTAAGATCAAGAAAAAATTAAAACCAATAGTGAAAACTAAACAGGTTACAAATTATAAATTTTATATTTAATTGCTTTTCTTGATTTAGGTTTTGTAAATTGTAATTTTGTACATAACCTAATTTCAATGGCAATTTGGTTGTAGATTTTTTAGGATCGCTTGTTTCCAATTAAACAATTTACACAGCAATAAAATATATTTTAAACAAGGAATGCTTTTCAACACTTTTTCAAGCCAAAGAAAATTTTTCCTTGGTCTTAATATATTTGTATTACTTGCATGATTCAGGAATGGGATATACATATTTGGAGAAATCTTAAGATTCAAACTCCTCCCTAATTTATTCCCTGTGTATAATATACAAACCCGCTGTTTTCGTTTTTTTCTTTTGGCTTCCTTTGCCTCTCCTTGGTCCTTCATCCTCATCATCATCATCATAACTATCTTTTTTTGCTGCTCCAGCTCCCCTTTCCACAGCTGTCACTTCAGATCCAGCATCATTGTAATCACTGTCGTAGAAAGAATCAGAACTGACTGGTTCCTGGAATTCAAATTATAAAGATGAAATTGTTTAGGGGATCAATTTAATATTATTTTCATTCCTTAAAAGAGTCTACTGGGATCTTATTGAAACATGCTGAATGGCAACAATGTAAGTTAAGAGCAATGTTAAATTTGTCATTAAAAATATAATCACTCAAAATAATAAATTTCTCTGATGTTTGTTGAGCATAAAATCATTGTTTTTTTATTAAAGGGTTTCCATTCTGTGCTCACCTACCCATTATTCTGTGATTTAATTCTCATTTAAAACTTCTTTTTGTAACTTGAAAAGTTATATTTTAACCATCACCAACTTTTTAAATGCCTTTACTGCCCTACCTTAAATTCAGTGATATTTCTAAATGATAGTAATTATTAGCTTTTGACAAACATTGCAAAGGGCAGTAATGTTTTGTTAAAAGTTATATCCATAAATTATTATGACACAATTTTCATAATAAATTTCCTAATTGATAAATATGCAGGGAAGAGGTTGTGGAATTTGCCATTTTACTATTTGCCAGGTAATTGAAGTGTTTTATAATCAATCAATTAATCCTATGGGTCACATTTATTTATGATTTATAGATTTAAATCTACAATTAATATTTCGCTGGGTTTTCATATGGAACACATTAGTAGAAATTCCTCATTTTCATTGGTAACTTACCCCAGTGGCATCAGTTCTAACAGATAGTGAACTGGCAGATCGAGGTATTTCTAGGACTCCAAGAGACTCTACATCTTGCAGCCATTCATCAACATTCACACCCCCTGCACGCAGACATTCTATTCTTGCTTCAGCTTTCATTTTTGCAGTCTGTAACAAATAGTAAACAACGTAACTACACAATTAGGAATCATGAAAGGTATTAGAAATCACTTCAATAAAAAAAGATTGTGGTTTTGGATTACTGATTTGTGGATTGTGTGATTACTCTAGTTACCCAGTACGCAACCATAGTTATAAAAATCTGTCTACTAACCTCAGATCTCCTTAATGATTGTCTTAAGTCATCTATTTTGGTGTCTAGATCTGGTCCATTGGGGTCATTGGGGTCAGTCTAAATGGATAAAAACAAAAGAGTTAGAAAATTAATATTGGTGCATGATTTGTACAGTTGGAACCTATATCAGAAGTAATACTTCATGACATAAGTAGTTAAATGAATTGCATTCTTTAGTTGATGTTTACTATTTAGGAAGAAATGTACACAATTCCATTAATGAAATAAATTTAGTAAGATGAACTGCAAATAGGCTGAAAGACAAAACTGAAAACTAGATATTGAATTAATTGATTAGTTCAAAGTAAAACTTAGCGTTTTCTGCAATGAGCACATAAAGGACACAAATAAGATTTACATGCATTATATGCCAAACAGTGAAATCAAGATGTCAGCATTAACCTTTTGTCCAGAATCTCTGAGAGCTTGCAATGCATTCAGTTTCCTTATGCCTTCCCGTAAAGTAGTTGTTTCCCTGCCAATTCGTGTTGCCCAGCGACGAGCTTCTTTAGCCAGGCCAGCTGTATCACCACTTGATGAACCTCCAGTTTCCAAAGGAGTAACTGTACTAACGGGGTCATCATCACAAGGCTCAAACTGGTATTGTATATGTTGCTTTAATGACGGTGAAAACAAGTATAAACACTGAATATTGTAATCCCTGGTTAACTGGAAAATATAGGAAATGAATCACATATAAGGAGTGGTTCTTAGCAATTAGATAATATATAATTCCTCTAATTTAATCAATTATGCGATGTCAGTTCAACTGTAAGTGCAACTGAATCAAGTGTACCACGGATTTGAAGCTCACTATCAACAATCTTTAAATGAAAGGCAATAATTAAATAATTCGACATCTATGCACAAGTCAGGATACATTGGGTGACATAATGGCAACATTACCATATTCAGTTCAAAATAAAATTATTTAACAGGAAAAGAGAATTCATATGGAAATTGAACTAAAATTCTCCAAAAATACGGAGTTAAAACAATTAATTAGGTCTACCAATCTTAAAGAAGAATGATTCATAACTAGTTCTAGTCGTACCTGCATTGCTTGATCTTTAATACGACCATAAGATGTCTGCATTGCATGGCACGTTAAAAGTTCTGTTCTCCCAATTAAGGTAAGATATTCTGCTACCCTTTCATAAACGCCAGCTTCCATAGTCTAAATGAATAGAGGAATAGAGCAACATTTACGGTTGATATTAATCATATTTTTAATGTTGATGGAATTATTTTCTACTCTAATTGTTTTATTGAAACTTACAGTTATGGCATTTTGCAAGTCAACTACAAAATATCTATTTTGGTGAGCATTTGTTGCAGCGAGTGACAGAAGGTAATCATTCCTGGCTCCTGTAGATTTTTGATCCGATGCATCTCTTTTTGATGAAATCTAAAACAGTGGCAAAAAGTTTGTCACAGAAAACCCTCTTCAATTTTTAACTTTTTTATAACAACTTTTAGTTATTATACATACTAATTTCACCCAACAAATTTAGAAGATAAAATAAATCAAAACTTAACAAGTAATTCCAAACTTGAAAAAATGCTCAAATTTGGGTTTGGTTTCTGACACGACTTTTTTAATCATACCATGGAGGGGAAAGAATTACACAATACCTTTTTTAATTTATTAAACATCTCATTCATACATTGAAAATAACAGTCCTCAATATGAATAAAAGATATCTCTTTGATTATTATGATAAGTTTCACCATTTGAGGCTATGTGATTAGATACAGAATATTGAATTAATATTATTAGAAAATTAAATATACATGGTATTCTGAAAATTTATTCACCTCAGATGACATACAATTATCATTTTTTCACAAACTCCATAGAAAATTAGTCTAAAATAAATCTCACTTATTTCCTACAATTTTGGCATAAAATTTTTGCTAGATATTTTCACAGAATGTTTAAAATTAGTCCTGTTGAGAATTAAAGTTATTCAAATATAATTTGACTGGATTTTTATTGGAATAAACATTTTAAAAAAGTCATAGATTACTTACTTTAGCACTATTCTTTTGTAATGATGTGATGGATTGGAAAAATGATCCTTTCTTTTTCTTCAGCCTTACACAAAGAAAATATTGAAAAGAGAATTAGCAAAAAAATAAGTACAATTTTATGCATATTTGTATAATTATGTAGTACTATTCACTGGAAAAATAGTTTAAGAGAGTCTTTACTATTTGAGTTGAAATATTTGGCTATGATAAGTAGAAATGTAAGCTTGAGAGTGTACTACCATCAAGTGTGAAAATCATAGTTACATTGTGGACTAAAAAAATCTAATTTGATTGGAAGAAATGGGTAATATAGGAAATGCTAAATATTAATTGTACTGACCAAATAACATTTTTTAAATTTATTTTTTAGGACAAAAGTAGTTTTTGTGGGGCGTGGTAGTCCAGGGGGTAGAGCGTTGGACTACTGATCGGAGGGTCCCGGTTTTGATTCCCAAACAAGGCACTCTGGGCACCTGCAGCTCCACCCAAGCTATGTGATTTTTCGGGTACCAGGTCTTCCTGGGAAACCATAACCGGCACGGGGAAAGGAACTGGCCCCCCTACTCTGATGTGTGAATATTCACATTCCGTCGGGCTTAGTACTGGGTGAACTCTTCCGTCACCTACCCAACCGACCTTCGGGTTGAATACTGTGTTTTTTTAAGTAGTTTTTAGTATTTAGGATTTTTTAGGAAAAAGACATTAAATTTAATTACAAAATTGACAAAAATACAGATTCCAAAAACGAAATGCCATTTTTAATGAGGAACAGTCATTTGAAAGTAAATTAATTTCATTAATGACACAAATATATACTTATTAAGAGTGGAAAAAATAATTGGTCTTTCATAAATAAGTTTTTCCTTCAGCTGAGTAGGCAACCGGTTTTTAGTTAGTTAATTTTTCAGATTAACTAAACCACTTCATTATGTTTTTACATTAACAAATAAAGCTGAGAAGCACCATAAAAATGCATTTTTACAGAAGAGAGTCAAGTTACCAGGAACTTCCAGTACTATTTCTTAAAAGGCATGACTTGAAGCTATTAATCTGTAAGTACTATACCAAATGTGTACTTTAGTAATTTTAAACTTAAATGAAAATTACAAGCTTACATTCCATTTAAAGTAATAAAAGAATTCTTCACTGAAGAGGCTGATTTTTATAATAATTGGTTCTTAATAAATCTAAAAGGATTGTCATAACAACCTCACATGAACTATTTTAGTTAATGAGTGAGGAATATTTGTGGAAAATTGATAATATCTTCCTAGCCCACCAAAATTTAATTAATACAATTTTTTGATTTTTAACTAATGAATTTATAAAATTAAAACAAAGTACATCCTCAACATACTTCTCTTCAATGTCCTTTGCACGGTCTCTAACATCATGGGCACAGTGTTCTTCATCAAAATATATTTTTTTATTTTTATCCAGCTCTTGCACACATAACTGTAGCTCCTTTTGAACAATTGCTAATTGATCCAGGCACTGCAGCAAACAATACAGAATTACATATTTCAGTAATGGTAAATAAAATTAAACCATTTATAGAACATTAATTAATTTAACTAGTCAGAAAAAACACTTTTAACGGAAAGTGACTTTTGTAAGCAGTTTATGCCAAAAGAACTATGGGCAGGTTTTAGATTTTATTTGCTGACTAATATCACTGAAACTTACTTTTTTCGAATTCGATATTTTATGTTGCCGTAAGACTTTAGCATCATCTGCAACTTGCTGCTGGAACACCTCCACGGCTGCTAACCGGGCTCTAGATAGCCTCTCATTTTCTTCCAACACTGTTCTCCATACACTCCACATGTTCCTGAGGGACATCAAACACTCAAGTCAAAATAAACCCTTGCAATATTTAATACAGAACTGTTACAAAATAATTCTTACAATATGAGAGTTTTTACCGATTGTTTCAAGAGGAAAAGAGGAGGACAAATCAAAGAAGAGAAAACTTATTTATGAGACAAACCCACCATTTTTCTTCTCCGCCATCCCCTTTAATGTCTGGTACATTGGGTATCTTTTTATTTAAATAAACAGATGAAATCTTCAACAGTGCCTAAATGAAAAAAATATTATGCTTTCGGTATTTAGTATTATAAAATTACATAACTGGATGTAAAGCAACACATTTATCCATCATGTCTAATCATAGACATATTAATTATTTTAAAATATGCATTTTCTGGCAAAACTACCAATTAATGACCATAATTAATAGACACATAAGTGGAAAATTACAAATTAAAAAAAAGTCCTGTTACCTCTGCATAACTTCTTTCGATGGCTGATCTTTTTACAACAAAAGTCCGAATATCTTCCAGCAACTCACATTCGTATTGGTTCTTTGCTTGTAATTTTGCCACTTGCTCAGCATGAAGAGTCTTGAGGAACTTTGCATAGTTGCCCTATAAAAAAAACAAATCATTAATTTATGTTCACAGTAGTCAAGAATAATCAATGCTAAAATATATGATTCATATTATGATTTTATGAGCAAAATAATTTTTCAGCAGTGAAAAAGTTCGGCTAAGGAAGCACAAAGATGACCATTACAAGATCTTATTATCTTGATCTGACTTTTCCCGATGCATTTAGATCTAAATGCGGCAAAACTCTTTGGAATAGTGAAGGAGCATACCAGGTGAAGGAAAACAATGTATATACTCATTACACTATCAATATTTAACCATATCCGTGTAAATATGTAGTTATACAACTACTTCACTGTTTCCAGCAAAAGTTAGGGCACAATTTCGTTTATGCATCTGATTTTGTTGGATCTATATAATATACTTCACCTTAAATTGCAATGCTATAATATTTCACAGAATTTTCCTTTCACCTGCATGGAGGGAAATATTCAGGAAGGTGGATCAACTTTATTATACTCATATTATAACATTTATTTGACGAATGAAGTTTGGAAAATAGTAGAGGTCGATGAATATTTATTAAATTTAGAATAGAAGCATTGATATAGTACAAGTCATGTGATCAAAGTGAGTGACTAAAGCTATTAAATTTTTTGATATCGATGACCACCTTGAATTGTCATGGGAAAACAAGCTACACAGGTAAGGAAAACAATGGCTCATTCATGATTTCAATTATAAATTTTCCAAATTCCACGAGCCACTGTTTACACTGATTAAATATCACGTAATGCCCAAATAAAACTCAAGCCCCGTAAATGCAGACGACGCGCACTACTGATGTGTTAACCGGAAGGCATCATGCCGCGCGTAGGCGTCCGCGTCGAAAGACGAAACCAGTGAAAGGGTTTAGCATTAGCATCATCGGGTGAAGGTCTTGATTAAAATAGTTGGATGAAAAACAACTAGTGGAGTTGAATGAGAAAATCGTTTTTTTCCTCTTGCAACAGTTTGAATATTTACCCCTGCCTTAAGGCAGTGGAATTAGGTTGAATAAGACGGAACTTTCTCAGCATCCCAAACTCCCGTCGGCTGAAAGACATAGTCCATTCGTTTCTTCCGAGTAGTCTTCTTTCGGACTTGTTCTCTCATCGGCCATTTATGTGTCCTTATGATAGACATGATTTGAATGGATTTGTTCACGAATGCCCATGAAATCTTGAATTAATTGGAAAAGATTACGAATATGGCATAATTTAAAACATTTTTCACAATTATTTAAAAACGGAATGCGCACGGAATAAAAGTATAGCAAAAACAAATGTATATTAATGCAGTTTTACTATGGAATAAGAATGCTCAAGTAATATGTGAAATATCCGTCATAAATGGGAGAAATACTGGGAGGAAACTGCAGTGGACAAGGTACGAGTAACTACGAGAGTAATGAGGAGAAAGTTCAATATAAGCCTGTTTTCAATAAGCAATATTAGAAAAAGGAGGCTTTAAAATAATTAGGAATATCCGTATCTATGGATATTGTGCAAGTTATCATGAAGTCACGAAGAATCCAAATGGGCAGAGTAGGACGTTGAAATGAACCGACAGTTGAGCAAGAATTTTTGTGTCAGTCAAGTGAGCCATAGTTTCAAACCATGTGCCCGTAAATAATTTTCTAAGTCATAAAAATGAAATTGGACAACCGATGAAATGTTATACATACCTGAAAAGGAAATAAATGTATGTCTCACATTCTTCTAAGAAATTGAGCCGGTATTTAAACCTTAACAGTGATATGCACGAGATTTACGGATATTGATGTTCAAAATAATTAGGAATCAAGGCACGGGCCTTTTAAACTCTCTGGGTACTTCACTAATTTTCTTATTACCCTTTTGTTCATCGCAACACAAATAATCCAAGCGATCGAAATAATGAAACATCTTCACGTTCACATTTACTTCTCTCGGCAACATTTAAAGACTCTAGAGCGATCACTCTTTGCCATCATGAGATTTCTTTGAAAACTGTAGGGTAGATTCATAATTTTAAATCTAAATTACTTCGATACCCTACGAGCGGGCACTTAATTCGTACAGAGGGAGCTTTCGGGATATTCAGGACATTGGATAATTGCTCAATTTGGAGAGTGTAGTTGAGATCGAGTTGAAAAGTTTAAACATTTGGCCAACATTACACTTATAGCGTTTATTTTATCTTTTTTCAAAGCCCATAAATTCAATAGTTTAATTTACGCGGATGTTTATGGGTCAAGCCAAGCACTACGGCATTGAAATTGCGGGAGAGAGGGAAGGGAAGGGAAAATTGGGACTAACGGAAGGGTCCGGGAAAATAGAATTAGCGGGGATGAAGATCACGTGACCGCTCGGGTGTAACCACCAGAGAAACCTTTAAGGATCTTGCTGGGACATATGATCTAACAGTTCTCGCCTACCACGGCTCTCGGCCTTCACGGTAAGTCGCGTGAGACCGTACGACACTTTCACGTTCTCCACGGAGGATTTTCCAGGAAGTCATTTTCACACACCAGCTTCCTATTTGCCCATTTCATGGAATTGGGATCAAACTTTCGCGGCGGTCTTATTGAGACAGGTTCACGAGCTCTTGGTTTGCTCTTGTTTTGTATCTCTACAATTTAACTGGAAGCTTTTTTTCTGACTCAAAATTCTTTCTGAATGACTTGTTTTTTTACTATTGCTTTAGGCATTAAGTAGTGGTCTAAGGTAGAATTTTATGGAAATGGAAGCTAACTACGCTTCTAAGCCTCGCCTAACTGTCGCTGAACACCGTTTTACTCAGCACTGCAACAAACGAAATTTAAACTCCAAACATTTTTTTCCTCCCTTCATTCTTAATCTTTTCCTCCCTAGATCTAACTGACATTTTCCCCTCCATCACAGTCACAAATCTTTGCCACTCGCTCATTATGCCCTAAACCACTTTCCCCGTCTTCTTTGAGTATCTCTCAACGACCTTCTCTCTTTCCCTAACGTGCTCGGACATTTCCTTGTCTTCTTTTTTCCCTTTTCATCCTTCACCACAACCTCGTCTCAAAAGCTTCCAATATACGCTTATTATATCGTTTTAAATCAAGTTTCCGAGCCATGCAAAACTAATAAAAGCCAAACTTTTCAGTATTATTTGCATCATAGCTTAACTCAAAGTGCTTGTCATCGGATCGAGATTTGTCGAATAGAAATTCCAGCACTGGTCACATTACTTCTTGGTGGAAGATTTCACAATTCTTAGTATTCTTGGTAAAGTTTTAGATTAATTGCATACCTTTACATGTATTAATCAAATCAGTGAGTTCAATAAGATGTGCATATAACGTCATATAGTATAATAAAGCGTCATGTGAACAGTACACATTTTTTATAAGAATTCTATCGTTAACATAGCCATACCTATGTTTATTTATGCTTCCTATACTGTATCTAGTATGCCTATCATCACAATAACAAAAAATAGCTTGTAGTAGCCATTCGAGCTATATCAAGTTTCTACGAATATTTTTATTCCTTTCGCTGACATAGCCCTCCATTTTCCTCTTGTAATTCACGGATAGCCCTCCGTCGTTTTCCCTTTTATGATTCATTCACTTACTTTCATCGTTAAATTTTTTTGAACTCCGGATACGGTCAAGTAGTTTGAATCCTCTTCTTGAAAATGCATAACGTAATCATACGATTTGTCGTTCACAAAATTTGGCATGACAATCTTTTCTCCACTATTTATTACCACCTTTTAACATTTCTTGATGTTTTTTATCCCCTTCCCAATGCCGAATGCATTAAATGTTGAGAAGGATAAAGCGCTTTCGTCGATTGAGGATTATGGCCTCTCTAATTATTGCTCGTCATGCAAGTTACTTATTGTTAGCGTAACTTATTCAAGTTTAGGCTATTAATTGAAGCCAGATTTTCAGTTGACTCATCTGAGAACTAGACGAAGCGCGGGAGATTAATTCCATTTCACTTTTTCTCCCTAACATCTCCAGGTTTACAAATTCTGATCGGTTGATTCCATGGCGTTTACAGCGTTGCTAAGTGGAAAAGGACAAATGAGCAAATTCTCTTCATGCCCCGACAATGAATGTTCAAAATATGACTTCGACCCTCTTCGATGCTTTGGAATTGGGCCTAGTGCACTTGGTATGCATTTATGATGATCATTGAAAAATTTTATTCATTTGTAGATCGGAGGCTTTCGCAGCTGTTGAGAGATGCAGAGGTGGTTCTCGGGTTAGACTGTGTGAGTGTCATTTATGGCTCAACGTTTCTCTCCCGTTACAGGGAGCGTCTTCAAGAGCTTCACTTCGCTCCTGAAGACGCTCCCTGCAGCGAAGTGAAGCTCCTGAAGACGCTCCCTGCAACTCACTTCGCTCCTGAAGACGCTCCCTGCAACGGGAGAGAAACATCGAGCCAAAAATGACTCTCACGCAGTCTAACCCGAGAATCACCTCTGCATATTATTCATTTATTTGCATTGGTCCTAAAACAGCACTTCGATCTTTACATCGGACTTTGGACATTGATATGACAATTTGAAAATTACTAGTATATACACCCAAGGCCTAAGTGGAAAAAACCACCTTGGCGGGATTTGAACCCGCGACCTCTTGTTGGCCCCCGAGGACGTTACCCCGCCGCCACCGGGGCTGGCAAAACTCATTATTAGAGCTCATGACATGCTTAAAATTATGGAAAATAGAATTTTTTAGGAAGTTTGCAAATGAAAATCCTTGTGGAGATTATCACGAGTTTCATTTGTGCGACAAAAGGCGTAATTGAAAGTAGAGCAGGTTTGCGGGGTACGAGAGTGCAAAGAATCTAATGTAATCTCGGGAACCATCCAAAAATACGCTTCGGTCTTTCGTCTCCTTTTTGCTATCGGGCGAGTTCCCCGAAAGAGAACATCGAAAAACGCTGGGAAGCAGCGCCTCTACATTTCGTTTCGCTCACCGATAACAATCGTTACTGCTCGGAACGCCAGCGCTGACGTGTTTTAACCCCGTTTCGTATTTTTATGGCAGCAAAAAAATCGGAAAACGAAAAATCAAACGGGGCGAGACATCGATAAATGCAAGCTCAATGACCTGAGGCTCATCATCAACATCGCCCATCCTTCGATTCCCGGTGTTTCCCACCGCTCCCTAATCAGATCACATCAGAGCAGCCAGCCGGAGGTTAATACAACGCTTGCAGCGATGCATGGCTCTACCCCACAGCATTCTAAATTTCCCGCTTCCGACACTCCTCCCATTCTATGGGGAAACTGGTGGGAGAATCACAGAATTTATTTGATATTTAAATGTGTCCCAGGGACGTGTGAAATGAGTCCACTGGACAGGCATTTGGATTCGCGAAAAACAATCGGGAATGGGTATATCCTTTGGGTAGCAAGGAGACATATCCGTCTCTCGAAGATACTCGTATCAGCCACTTTGCAAGTCACGGTAATTTTCGAACATGGAGTCTGATGATGGTTATGGACGGCTCAAAACTTTTTAATTACCTGCAAAATGATTTTTTCCTTCTAAACGAGACCAAAAACGTTCTCGATCTGACACCAATGGTTTGATTGATGAGGGAGAGCATTAGAGCGTGGTCACTAGTAACATTTCAATGTCCCGGGCACGTTAAATGACCAGGGTTCGCCTTAGTGATGAACGGATCTAGATACCATATAAAGGAAGGGAGGTGTCAAGCATGAACAAAAATATTTTTATGGCGTTTTCCGTAAATAAAATTCAAATTATAGTTAAAGTTGAAATGAATCGCAGTAACCCATAGACCGCCACGAACTCTGCAGCACATAATTTTATGCTAGGGATAGCAGGTATTCAAAATTAGTTTACAAGTAGGAAATGCTAATTTTGAATTTTATCGAGGGCAAAAATAGACCACATGGTACTCATGGCCTCCCTCTTTTAGATCCGCCTAAGAGCAGAACACTTTAGTTCTGGAGCTTACTTAATAAACCGAGGACATTATTCAAACCGCACGCTATGTAGGCAGAATAGACCACCAGAATGAAATGAGAGAGGCCCTTGGTGAAAAATTCATCTCACGCGAGAAGAGAAACGAACCTTCTGTGTTTCGATTCTTGGAGCTACAAGTCAATTTCATAGTCCTATAAAGACAGTCATAAAGACTACATAAAATATTCATTGTGGTTTTCAGACAGATTTGTTGCCAGGGCAAGGGTTAATATCAGCAAATAAACAAGAACTAGAAAACTGATTTGTACTTTTGAGAAATGGTTTTCAGAACCGCGTTTCAACGCATAATAAAATATTTATCTCGAAAACATCGTATAAACTTCATTTTTAGTCCTTTATCTATCCTATTGAAGTGCAGCAGATTGTGCTATCATCTCAACGCATTAAGATACGCGTAAGTGTGATTAGAATGGGATTTTTTATATACCCCTACAGATGAATATGATTGGAATTTAAATCTTCCAATAATTTTAAAATTCTAAACCACTTGTCGTATCTGTGTAAACCTCCTTGCATTTTGTGAACCTTGACCGCCACACTCTTTCTGACGAATAACGTCTAGTCAAGAGCATTTCTCGGTCAACTCCTGCATTAACTACGGAGAGAGAGGATTACAAATCTCTCGGTACGATCGAAATCAGCTCTCGACTTTTTCATCAATTCATTATTATCCATTTTAAAACCATTACGCAGCATAGCATTTGTACCGAAGATGTTCAATAATTGCATATGTTCCAAGAGGACTAGGAAAGACTTTTGAATATCTTACTCCTAAAGGACGAAAATGACCGACACACTCAAGAGTGATTGATCGTTCCCCTAAACATCGTAATAGACAGACAGAAAGAAGAGTTACACTCAAGAGATCAGATCAGGAATTGAGCTCATGTTTCGTCGTAGTTCTGGTGCTAGTAGTCGCGTCGTATCGAGGGGACTAACACGAACAAGTAACAGCAATGTCATTTTTATTGCAGTTTATTACGGCAAGAAATGCATAATAAAAAGTAAGGAGGCAGGGGAATCAGAAAAAAATAATTCTGATACACAATAAAATACTCCCGATACACAATAAAATGCTCCTCAGGCTGTACTGCAGGGCTCCAACGAAACCCCTTCCCCCCACCCTCAATACTTTTAGGGTTCGGAAGTGTTGATTGGCCTCCGAATTCCCGAAACATTCCGATCCCAGCTGGTCGTGGCCAGGAGTCCTCACCCTCCCTCCACCCCCTAGCCGCGGATCAAGTTTTTATGGAAAGGTCATTTTTTTGCGTTCCCGCCGCCGGAGCGACCCACTCCCGACCAGCTCCCGCTTCCTCCGTGGTCAATCCTATTCCCTCCCACCCACCCCTCTCCACACTCAATTATGAACGAAATTTTCGAACCGTTTGGCATCCCAATCGCTCGGAAATGCCCCTCACGGTGGGTGGGCGGGCACACTCGGTTGGGCAGCGACCGCTCGGAAGGTCAGAAATCATGCCTCATTAAGCACCTCAGCGAATTGACCAATTAGCGCTCGTAATCTCAAGTGGTGAATGTGTTACAGTTGATGCGCGGGTCTAGGCGGGGCGAAATTCATTCCACTATCTCCTCGGTAATTCATAAAAATGGTATTGAAATAATTAAGTGTGCTCCAAAGAGATGGAAGTAGAACTATTCAATAACTTTGTTTCTATATTTCTATATATTCAATAACTTTTAATAACACTGTTAACGTTTGCTGTCTTTACTAGAAGTAAGGCTCTTACGCACTTTTAGATGGGTCAATGAGCATCTTAACGCGAAATTATATATTTTTTCTACACTTATGCAAATTGAGCAGAGAATTTTTACATTGTTTATCGAGGCTAATATCTTTACGTTACCTCGCCATTCACGAACAGATTTTTTTTCGCGGTTAAAGATAGTTTTAGACAAATCGAGGGGGGGGGCAGTGACTGGAGTAAACCATTGCCTATGCATTTCCTTTCTCTTCGGGAATTCCAAATACGAGATGCAAAAGAACAAAAATGAACTTGACTGAAAGCTGACACGCGATGGTAACCGAAACGTAAATAACGGAAGAGACGGTAGCAAAATATTTCCTGTGCTAAGCTCGTGGTAGCTGGTGGCGACCCCTCCGACGACCGATGTCCTCGAGAGAGCCCCCTTCCGGGTGGTGTACGGATCCCTTATTTTCGGCTCCCCGCCTAAAACATGGCCTTCACTCGGCAGCCTTTCGGTGGGGAAGTAATAGCGGTCGTGTCGGATCGAGCGATGGCTTCATTTGCATCGCCTAGAAATGGCGGTGGTGCCCTTTAGAAATCAGACGACAGAGGCTCTCGATTCTACGCGTGTGGTTTTCGTTTTTTCCTCTTTCGGTGGAGGATCAAAAATGATAAGAATTTTAAAGTATAAATGCGTAGAAAAAGGTACTTAAATTTATGTTCTAAGGCTTTTTAATAATATATTCCCTAACGCCAAACAAAAGCAATACTGTTTCATTATGATACTTTGCTTTTTTATGCCTGAAAATGATACACGCTGGCTGATTTCAATCCGTGATGAACCTCCGGAGATTCTATGAAGTCCACTGCCGAAATAATAGATCCCCATACAATCATATATTTTAATTTACTCCAGGAAAAAGAAGACGCTCACAGTTTGGACGTTCTTTAACAAGTTTTACGTAGATAATACGTATCACCCTCATTCTTCGATGCCGGGTACACTAAAACCTCCAAAACACATCTATGTGTCACAAATAAATGATTTGAGGGCTTAGATGTGTAAATGTAAACACGAACCTTATCGTTTTATTCTAAAAAATAAAGTAAGCAAGTGGAAAAATTCGTGCTTAATGCCGGGCGATAAATGTTGAGCGAACTGTATATGAAATTAAGTGACATTTTTCCTTTAATGGCTTACTTGGGGAGAATACGGTTGGGATAAAATAGCTTAGGCTCTCTTAATTTTCCGCTTAAAAGACATTAAAAATCAACAAGTCACCACTGCTCTTCCTGTTTTGCAGCATTCAGCTACTAAAAACCCCTAGCCTTCCAAACTTACGTTCCTTACCTAAAATCTATATATTTCCTCTCTCTTTCCTCCTCTATTAAATTACCCGTCAATATATTATCTTATATCTCTTTTTTAGTTTTTCTAAAATTAATATTTCTGAGGTTTTTCTTGAAGAATAATGGATTGCTGGTGAATATCATAGCAATCGAGTGGTAATCGGAACATCCAGCCTTAAATTTAGGTCAAGTCAATTGACTTTCTAGGACCGCAAGATTTTGCGTCAGTTTTAAAGTAAATTTTTCTTTCCTCAGTTCCGTCTTTCTTACTCCAGTAAAAAGAGACTATTATTTAAAAAATGTAAACGGGAGTATAAGGAAAACAAGATTCAATCCCGGGTCAAGATCAGGGTCGAGATTTTCGAGACGAGAAAAGGGAAGAATTCAGATTCGAGCGGAACATTCATCCGAAAACGCAATTACGTCTTTACCCTGTTATTTCGCGAATTGGCGCGTGCATGCAATTGCACCCGAGAGCAAAAGGGAGTTTGGCCTCATCGAACCTGCCCAGTCAATGTCATTCCTCGGCTGAAGAGAGCTGGTCCACCACTTTTCCGCATCCCTAGACATCCCTCGCCTTAAAAAAATAAAATTAAGCTCTCCTCTCTTCTCTCTACAGTCCTTTAACCCTCTCCCCCACTTCTCCTCTCCACATCCCCTTATGTTAAAGTTTTCCAGGAACCCCTGCGCTCCTCGGGTAAATACCTTGAGTTTTGCAGGAAAAATAAGTCTTTGGCTCTTTTTTTCCGAGACGGAGATTTAGAGAACGATCGACGGTATTGGACTTGATAACTTTAACACTCAATTTGAATTCCGTTGCGTGAGATTGACCAAAAGGGCAAGGAATGAAAGGCCACGTATCCAGACATCTCTCGAAAATGGAAGACTACAAGAAAAGTGTACGCGGTCGAAAATTTGAATTATTGTTAATGAATCCAATGGACGGTTGGATTTAATGTAATCGGCACAGCACCAAAGTCTATTAAACATAATCATTTGTGAATGAAATGGATGCTGCGTCGATATTTGCAGAATAGAACGAAGAAGGCAGGACTCCCTAAGAGTGTGTTCTTTTCGTCCGTCCTTTGCTTTTCAATTCACTTTGTCCATCGGTCACCACCAGACTCGCACAATCCACGTCCAGGTATTGAATGGCCGTATCTGCCTCCCCATTTCTCCACCATCCATCCGAATCCTTTCTCTCGCCCTACAGGGTTCAACCCGGTCGACCTTCGGTCTCTCTTAAATCTCGAGGCGCACTCAGCCCAGGGGAGAGCTTCTCAAAATTAAGTGGTCTTTTGCAATCCACGGAGAGATAATCTTTCCTCGTGACTAAGGAGTGACGTGCCACAATCACTACGAAGGACTCGAGGCACGGGTGCGTTTTCAGCTAGTTCAATCCGAGCTCTAAATATATTATTTTTTGCATCACGTGACTCTTGGGCAACGAATGGAGATTACCTAAGGACTTCATGCCCGTACCACAGTTGGGCCTCGCCCCGCATTCTTCGCGACCTCTTATCGGCAGCTGACGATGAGTGCCCGTACTGTTTGCGGAGGCGGTTTTTTTGTCCCTTCGTTACCAAGCGCAGCGAACATTTCCGCGAGGAAATTCAGACCACGTGCTACTTGGGACTTCCGCAGCGACGGCCCCTCGTCCATTGCGGCCCTTCCCAGTTCGAGTGCATGCACTAGTAGACATTCGTATTGCGGCAAAAAATGTGCTAAATCCACTTCCAAAAACACTGGGGTGCCTTAAAAACAATTATTGTTCTTCTCATTTCTGTATAAAGTTTGACCTTAAAGCTGAGTGTGCCACCATTTGATCACAAATTGAAATTATAACTTTTTCTGTAATATTAATAATAATAATTATTATTCATATGGATAATAATAATAAAAATAATAATTATCGTTATTATTCACTGGCATCCATTGATTGAGCCATACTTGAATCACATCGCTGTCCGTTTTGTATTCAAAGGGAACATTTCTTGGCTCTGAATGGAAGCAAACATAAATTAAAGGAGACCTCGTACCAGCCAGAGTAGGATTGGCGAAAGTTTTGAGGCGAAGTTAGAGAAACGGTTACTACGATAAATTATTGATCTGGGAAAGCGAAGCGATAGCACAACTAAGAATCTTCGTAACTTTTAAACATTAGTTCCCAGCCCATAACCTTAAATATGAATTTCCAATGAGTGACGAAGGTCCTTGAATACCCTATTTGAACCGGCCGTTAAATCAGACAACGGAGCATTTTGAACTAAATTTCTCATCATAACTAGTTCACATCTAAAGAAACCTGCGAATAAAAGTGAAACTAACTAATTCTTAATTTATGGATCAAACATGATGGGCGTCAGGGAAATGAAGTGAAGACATTAATATGAATTCGGAAATATAAAATTTCTTGGGTTATTTTTTAATCTTTCGATTTCTTTCGATGCAAAAATTGAATATCTGATTATCTACATCTATGTGTAGCCATGGGATTGTTTCAAACATTAGAAAAATTGTGCAATCGAGGGGGCGGTAGGGATTATTTAACAAAATATTGACATAAGTGCTGTGATCAGAGCTAAATAATTTTGATGGGTTACTTATTTGTTGCCTCTAACCAATTGATGCAACGCGTGTTCGTCCAACATATTGGCTGTTAAAGATTATAAAGTTATATCCTTATTAAAGATTATAAATATATCCTATTAAATAGATATATCCTGTTAAAGATTATAAAGTAATCCTTATTAAATATTTTTCAAGTTAGTTAAAAATCGCACAAAAATTACAACTAATTATTTTTTAGTCGATTCTTATGGTTAATAACATTTACGACAAAAATGTAGTAGAAATATACAAACGCGAGACAGGATAATTAATTTATTCGACAAATCACTTTTGTCATCACTGAATTGATGATAACTTTAAACATTAATGTAGACAAAGACGCCCACTCAAGCGGGCCACGCCCCAACACAGCCTGAGAAGTTTCAATGACTTCAGGAAAGCCCCAAGGAGGAGGCTTCTCTCTCGTCTCAATAATGCACAATCCGCACTGCTGGAAGGATCCATTTTCTTTTTATCTTTTACTCTCCGGGCGTATCTGATGGCCTTTTGGATTAGTCTTAGCTCGACTTACCATTAGGTGCTTATCAAGGGGCGACTCACGAGGGCTAACAATTACAGCCACGTTCAAGGCAAAAGCTCAAAACCACGAAATTTGGGTTAGTGGAAGGGTACATTGTCCACCTGACTCACTCCGCCGGAATAATACATTAAAACATGTAAAATTAAACAGCCAACGATGAAATCATGCAATAGTTTGTAAATATATCGCTACTTATGGTCGCTAATAGTTTAAATTCTATCAAACAAAAAATTATTCATTTAACCACAGATCAAACTTCGATCGTTTTATAAGTGATATCAAAAATCCACGACAAGTAGGAAACCTCAGCGCAGCACAAAACGAAGATGAAGTCGCCTCATGTACACTGGCACAAAGTGAGGGAGGAGAGAGGGAGACTAGAGGTGAAGGCAATATGGAAACTGAGTCTGCGGGAGCTTAAGGGGTGGGGACAGCGCTTTTTACTTAATGCCCGAAGAAGGCGAATAAAACCAAAAAGGAAAACCTTCAGAATCCACCTTTTCGAGATCATTCCAGATGCACAGAAGAAGGGAGGTGGGGAGGGACGATATTGAATGAATAGGGTGGGGGAGGGGTGAGTGGGAGTCGAGGGGTGGATATATATAGTAAATATGCATGCAGGGTGGAGTGTTGAGGGACGGGGGAGTGCGGGGCATGTGGGAAAGGGTTGGGAAAACGCCGAGATTTCCAGCCACGAGGTTTCAGGGTGTTCTCCGGAGGGAGAAGTTCGTCCCTCCAAGAGAAAAATGGACAGAGAGGGGTAAAAAATGATTTTCTGACACAATTCTCGAGTAAGGAATACGCCAGACTCCTAATTTTGATTTGTTGATCAGTCTCTTTCGATTGCCTATTTGAAACTTTATCTTACTGATGTTCCATCTGGCCGTCGCGGCTCCCAGAAACACTTCTCAATGGACCGCGAATCCGAAATGTGGCATGGAAGTATGTGACTAGATAGAAACAAAAGAAAACGTCGCCAAGAATTGACTTTTTAAGTTATTTTACAAGCTATCACTTTTGATTATTTAGCTGCGAACATTTCTTACTGGGAATGAAAAATTGAACTTCTGAAAAATAGAAATATTAGTTTATGTTGCAGCAAAGATGCTATAATGAAGACATTTTTATTCCTAAAAACGGCTGGCATGTTCCTAATCCAATTCTCTACCAACTTTGAAATGGCGCACTCCCAAATGGAATACAGATTCAAAGTATCACATCATTTTTTATGACGGTGTGATGTGTAAATGTATATGTGTATGATGTATAAATGAAACTAATGTGTATTTTCCAAGGCCCTTCTATTCCTATTAACTTCAACATATTTTTTTGTACGTCGCGCCTCTTCAAAGTGTTTTCAGATGGTGTGGATAGCACATGCAAATCGGGACCCCGATATACTACCCTTATGTGACTCAGGGAAAACATTCTAAATATGCATATTTTTCAAATTTGATTTTTTCCAGCAACATACCGTCGACACATTTTTTTATCTTACTTATGCAGCACGTCTCAAGAATGAAAACAGGAATTATGGCACATGACCATTAGAATTTTAAGAAAATGGTGGCGTAGTTCCCCGTGGTGCTTGGCTAGTCACTTGGCTGGAATCTAGGTGTAAATACATATTTTAAAAAGAAAGATGTTGAAATGGGTATTTTTCATAGAGAATAGATGAAATTAAAAAACAAATTGAATCTAGTTCCTTTTTAGTCCCATGTTTCAGGAGAATACTCAAAATAATTTTTCATTTTGTCTGTAAGTACAATACCAGTCACACGTTTTAATCTGGGGTAAAAAATTGAAAATATTTAGGTCTTCTTCGTTGGATCTTTCTCCTTTAGAATTTACATGAAAGTATCACTCGTGCCTGTTCAGAGTTTCTTTTCCCGTCTTCCTTTGAAGGTCAGAGTCGTGATGCCTTAGTTACGACGCGACGCTGAATTGCCCTGTAGTGCGGGGATTATGCACGGTTGTTTCCAAGAATGGCTATAATTCGTCAGAATTAATTCGATCCAATGCAAAAATACGGTTCCTACGGTTTTTGCACCTTCACTCAACGTATAAATGGAAACAATAAATTAAATAAATGCCCCAGACACATATATTTGCTAACAGCAACAATTGAACGGTTTAATGCCTATTGATTTCCGGAAGTTTTTTAGGGGATTTGACCGCATTAAGGCCAACGCACACAAAAAGCAGAGTGGATGAGGTCAGAGGAAACAAAATAGAATATGGGATATCCCGTTAAAATCTACTTTACATGTAGAGATACATGCGGAGGCAAAAAAATTGAATTATTCTTTGGTAAAAAACATCAGATTTAATGCCATCCATCAAAACAAAGGTATGAGTTTGTTTGATCGTCACTGGATAGGATTTGTTCAATAGAGTATCGTTTTTATTCTTGTTCTGTTAAATTCAATCACTGTGAACATTATCTGTGAAAATGCCCCCCGAAGGGCTGCTAGCATGTAGAAAAATCGATAGAAATGGTATAAAAAAATCGAAAGGTTGAGTGATTTTATCCCTCTTCTTCCTTCTCCCTGGACACTTCCCTGCGTTCTATCCGGGAAACTTGCCTTGCTGCTGTAGATACCCCCGTAATAGCATAAACATGAATCCTTACTCACTGATGAGAGAATCCACTTACAGGCATGCGGTTTCCTTTAAGCGATTCTCCCCAGTTTGGTTTCCGCGGCGCCTTAATGAACTTCTCGCCTGGGTTTCCGTCGAAATCGGTTCCGACGGAAGTGCGGGGATGCTACGGGGGGACTCTTCAACGATTTCTAGTCTAGAGCATTCGTCCCAAACCCTCTACATAATCCCTTTCTCCCCTCTCGTTCAAATGAATTCCACCGTCAGCGATATACCCTGTTACGTACGTGTTAATTCAATTAAGTTGGCAATTTTCGCTATGACGGGATGTCGCGGTTTTTTATTTATCTCCTTTAAATTTTAACCAAACAATTTAATAAATAAAGAACGATATTTGTTCCAATCTCAAGACTCACACAAAAAGTCCACATTCCTTTCCCTATCTTTCCAAATGATTTCCTCACATTGATTGCCCCGACAAACATATATCGAAAGCCTTCATCCTCTTTTCTTCAGTTTTGCACTGACTCCACAAGTCTTCACCGTACAGAAATACGCCCCACACGTGGCATTTGCATATTATTTTCCTTAAATCCAAGTAATGGCGCACCTTCAATTTCATATTGCCATCCCTATTTACAACATCAAATGAAGCTTATACACAGTTTATGCGATCGTTTGAAAAATGACACAAAAAATCTTTAACACACCCCGACATAGCGACCGAAGAAAAAAGCTAAAACAGGAACACGTTTCGGCAAAAGTATTAATATCTGTCGTCAACTATTCTACTGGGACCCAGTCAGACCATTGGAAATCGAACCCACGAAATGCTCCGTACCAGTTTGCTTTTCCACAATATTCCACCCAATACCATTTGGAAGCCCTTATCGACTCTTGCAGCATCTTTGGCAAAGCTTAAATGGCTAATTGCGTACATTTAGGACTCAGGAATACGGTAATAGAGAAAAATAATTTTTCACATTGAAGGATGGAATTATGGATGAGAGGTGAAAACTACAGATCACTCAATTTTTTGTGCTGGAAGCAGCTGGCGCTTCTTCCAGATCTCCAGTTGGGTTCCAGTTGCAGCGAAGTTGTATCGTTCACTTTTGTTCGACGGCGCATTGAACACGCGTAGTCCAATACCAAAATGAAATCGATTATCAAAACTCTAGGGCTCATTTTCCCTTCGAATTATGCGGCCATCCCAAAATGGAGACCTACACACACTCACACACGCATTAATACCGATGTATCCACTTTACAGACTTTGTCCGGCTAGTGTCGTAACACCCCCCTGCCACACGCCATCACGGCGGTTGGTTATCGTGTTGTGTTCGTGGATCACACCCCCACCTCCCTCCAGGGTACAGCGACTACCAATCAAGCGCAACTGTCGCTGCACTCTCGGTACCCCTTAAGGCGTGCACCATTGGGGGAAGAAGAGATTAGCAGATGCGTCGACGCTGGTCTTGTAGCACCACGATACTGCGAGCTATCAAGGGTGGAGGACGGTGCTGCGGCTTGGAGAACATTGTAATATGAGCGGAGAGGGGAATGAGAATCAAGTGGCCTTCAAATCATCGGGCAAAGGTGAAGTTCTTCAAGAGGGATGCGTGAACACTCGAGCATTGAGGTGAGGAATAACTCTTTGAGAAATGTGTCTGCTGAATCGAGGAAAGAAAGGGATTAGATCAGCGAAAGGAAAATGAGTAAGGGAACACGGTATCTCTAAGAAGAGAAGAAGGTCAACGGGTTTTTAACCGATACTGTTAAAAATTGATCGAAAGAAATGCTTTCAAAGTCGGCAGAATCTCAAAATATCAAAGTAAATTGCATTTAAAATACCAAAACAGATTTAAGTTGGGAGAGGAATCCTCGAGGATAAGGTGTTGCGGAAATAGCTGGAATATTGTTTGGAAACTAGGCGAATCATACGATTCTCTGCCTATTTAACTTTGAAAGGAAAATACTCAACGAATACTCCGAAGATGTTCCGAATGATCATTTTGATCCTTGGGTGGAGAATTAGAAAGCTAATATTTGACAACTGAATCTTTGATAATATTTGCCTAATGATTGACTTCTGGATTTCTAATTAATCTCGGTTTACTGCTGAATCCAAGGATAATGTGGTTGCCGGCAAAACGAAAAAGAATGAATATAGAAGCAGTTTATTCCAAGGAGTTTATACTACCAATCCGAGTAAACCAATAAAAAGAAGCCCCCATGTCCAAGAATGACCGACATCACCACTTCACGTTAAAGGATAATTCAACAACCCTTTCTCGTTTAGCAAATAAATCCTCCAGACCGGAGGAGAGGCTAGACCAACTAGAGTCCTCGCAGACCTTTCTCTCGACGATATACCGCTCCTCGAAAATATTATTTCTCTTATTTAGCACGGCAAGTTCTACAAGCATAGTTCTCCAGGATTGGAAGGATTAAGCTGAGGGTGGAAATGAGGGTTAACTGTATCCTGTGAAACTCTGTGCAAGTATCTCATTTTGAAATTAAAAGTGCAAATTATTTTTTCACAGAAATAAAACACGACCTAGGTTTCGATGTAGATCAAAGTCATGTTGAAACTTAGTTCGTCGAACGTACATTTTTAAGGAAGATACAGACAAGGAAGTGACCCTTACTGACCAATCTCAGTAATATCTCTATCCCGGAAAATACCAAATCGGATCATTGAAAGCATCGCCTTATGACAAACAGTCATCTACGTTTTAGTAAAAATAACACCATGCGAGAGATAATTGAGGCTTTTTGGACATGATAATTTAATACTAGGAGAAACAATACCAGTCGGGATCGTTCGGTATTTTAACAAAGAGTAATTACAATTTTACATACTTTTATTTGATTAACAATTCATTGATAAGTTTGCAGGGACTGTTCTCATCTCCAATGTTCCCTGTCTTACGCCTATCTTTAGGTAGGAATGACAGCCAATGCCTTCTACGATCCCTTCAATGCATTTATTTTGGGGTTTTCCCCTCACGTTGGTAGTCCTGATTATACGCTCCAGTATTGTTGCTGACAACTCCAAATATATTCAGAATTTTCTTCTCATTCTTATTGTGCTTCACAGGCACCGCACTTATTAATCCCAGTATTATCCCTTCGCTGGCTACCGTATCTGTCTACGATATTATTAAGATTCTCCGGCAGTGCCACATAACATAGGCCTTCAACCTCTTCCGTCCAGCGAGGCCAATCCGTAGTCCATGTCTCACGGTAGTAGCTGGCTCAGCACGTTGTTCTGGAGGAGTTGTTTCCTTAGTCTCAAGTTGATTTGTTGGATTTAAAGAGCCTTTTCTTTTTTTTAAAGCCAGTAAGGCCTGGCCAACCCTGCTTTTGAGATATTTGGCATTTTGACCATCCGACATAATTTTGCTTCCAAAATACTTGTAATCTCAAGTGAGCCAAGTCCACGGCCATCTAGCGTGGTTCCGGCCTCCGTCTCGTTCCTGCTTGTAGTAAGAATATTTGTCTTTTTGCTACTGATCCTCATATTAAATCCAGTTTAAGTTGATCATCAGCGGTAATTTACCGGTTAATCTAGGTGTTTGATTGACACACTACCAAGCGGCATAGCGACCACTCCCTGGCCTCTCTTAGCAAAACACGAACCGACATCCAACCTCACAAAGACCCTACATCAATTCCGTGTACTTCCATCCTCCTTTCATCCCGTCCAACATCCCTATCCTGTTTCTGCCCTCTCCTCATTTGCCTAACATTCTCCCCTCTATTACCTTCTTTAACATCCCACTGCCGATCTATAGGCCCTTCATCCATTTTTCCTGCCTCCATAGGATATCTCCCAACAAACCCCTCTCCTCACCCACCATCTCCAGTACTTCCTCATTTGTTTTCCTTTCGGTCCATTTCACCTTCTCCATTCTTCTCCGCGCACACACATTTCAAAAGCCTCCAATCTACGTCTATCCCCCTGCTTCAATGACCACGTTTCCGCGCCGTACATAGCTACGCTCCATGTCAAAGTTTTTACGAGTCTTTTCTTAACATCCTTACTCAACGTCTCCGTCATCAACTCCCTCCTCCTTGTGAAAACCTTTTTGCCAAGTGCAATTCTTCTCCTTACGTCCCTACTACTTTGACCGGGGTGGTCCAAAACACTTCCGAGATAGATAAACTGTAATCAACTATTCTACTGTAATTTATTGTAAGTTGATATATCATTAATAATAACTTTTGATTTATTGATTTTTAAGTTACTGAAATGGACCGGTGTAAAAGAAAATAAAATAAATAAAACGGATTCAGGACTTTTTTTAGCAACTGTAAACAATAGATTGCTACATGCTATACAAGCGGTCATACTCTTATTCATTACATAACCTGAAAACAAATAAGGTAGTATACCATTAAGCTTAACAAAAGAAATTGAAAATTCACATAATGGTTTTGTTTATTCCACGGTCATGGTCGTCAGGGGATGCTGATCTTTATTTCCAGGTTGAATCAAGTTGCCCAAACGCTTAGTTCGAAACCACGGTGTTCCGCCAATAAAAATAATTCTGTAGATTTTCATTTTCTTTCGTTAGGTTCATGATGGGATTCCAGGCAGTAAGGCCTGAAACGGCTCCCTTTAATATAACCTTCTTTTGTTCTTAATTAATGATATGATCGACTTCCGATCCAACGTGGAATATTTTACAGTGTTTTTGAATCCCAAAACTGAACCAGACACAGGAAATTATCACCCTACGTTTGCTTCACTATCGAAAAGTATATCAACACCATTGCTAGGGAGATTGCAATTGGTCTAATTTTTGTCCAGGTAATATGAGCAACTAAATACAAAAATTAAGTAAATTCAATGTCTAATTCGCAAAACAATATAATGATGACACGGAAAATTGGTGGACAACATTTTGGAATACAATTGATGCAACAACTCGAAATCAAAATCTAATAATGCCCTATCACCTTTTAGGTTTCGTGATCAAATGCTCTTTTACAGGTAAATTCATCAAATTTGGCTGGCTCTCGGTGAAAATCACGAGCTATTTATTAATGATATCTTATATAGAGAATCGCAATAATATAACCACGTGTACTGGGTGTACCATTAGTTATCTGTCACGGTTCATCTGATGACGGCATTGCAGTGTTGGAACTATTTTTACCGAGTGTTTGTTTAATATATTATACCTCAGCCCTTCCCCCCACAGATATTCGTCCACCCTGGTGACTTACTGAACAACACGAAGATATTTAGATGCTCATTAAATCGACTCGGACGCCGCTCGTACAACTCGCCGTATACCTGCGGTACCACAAAAAAAGAAGGTGAAAGTTCGCAACGGCGCCGGACGGAAGCGGACAGGGGAACACCCGGGCTAACGTCGTCGTCCCCTGGAGGGTTCGTTCCACCCAAAAGAGCAGCCACTCCAGCGATTTTCAGCTCGGATGACGAAGCGAGACGGAAGGAGGAAAAAACCCAGAATGAAGACCAAACGGCTTCTCGTTTATTTTTTCAGTCTCCGGCAGTCAACTATTCCCTCGCGTCATCGCTGTTCCTTTAATGTAAGTGGGCCTCTCTCTCTCTCGCTGACCGCGAAGGGTTTTACGACCTCTTGATGCACACATGGGTCCTAAGAGTGCAACGCGGCCCTCCGAGGCAAAGGAGGGAATAACAGGTGGCCCTTCCTTAACAGGAAAAACCCTCGCCAAACACACACGCGAGGTTGCTTGGAAACTTTTCTCTCCCGAATGGTGCATAATGAAAACTGCGGAAGGCTGCTCATTCCTTTACCGAGTCCCCATTGGGAGCGAATCCATCAAAGAAATACCTGCTCTTTATTCTATGTTTTTCACCAGATTTTGACCAGCACTTCAATGATGTAGATTTTTTCGACTTTGAAAATACATAATAATAAACATATTTATGGATAAATGTGGGATAGGGATATGGAACGTGAAATAATTGGGAGTGTGTGGGAAGTTGGAAAATGCCAAGATGGAGATGGACAGATTGGAAGTCGACATCCTAGGAGTGGGTGAGGTGAAATGGGCCGGCGACTTCTGGTGCGACGGATACAGCGACGGTGATATACTCAGGAGACGATCGGAGAATTGCAGGAGTGGACATCATATTCAAGAAGGAGTGGGGAAGAAGAGTCAAATCGTGCTGGCAATACAGTGAGAGGATTCTATTGATAAGGTTAGAGGGAGAGCCTACAGACACAGTGATAGTCCAGGTGTGTATATATGCCAACATCCAGCCACTCAGAAGAGGAAATAGAAGAAGTATACGAACAACTGGAAGAGGTTCTGGGAACAGTAAAAGGGAAGGAAAACCTCATCATAATAGGTGATTAGAACGCTGTGGTCGACGAGGGGCGAGAGGGAAGTAGCGTGGGATACTTCGCCTTGGGAAAACGAAATGCCGCGGGAGAGAGACTTCTGCAACGAGAAAAACATGGTAGTGGTAAACATCATCTTCGCTCAACATCTGAGAAGAAGATACACATGGGAGATGCCTGGAGACAAAGTACGATATCAAATAGACTACATCCTTGTCAGGAGGAGATACAAGAACCAAGTTAAGAAATGTAAGAGTTATCCCGGCGCAGATATAAATAGCGATCACAACCTGATGATCATGGGCAGCAGTGGCTGTGATACAAGCAGATGAAGAAAGAGACACAAAAACCCAGATGGAACACAAAGATACTGGAAGAAAAGAGGGCAAGGAAGAAGTTCACCGCGGCTATCGAAAGAGAAATAGAAGGAAATAATGGAAATACCAGCACAGACGATCGATAGACAGAAATGAAGAACATAATTACCAAAGCTGCAGACGAGCTCCTTGTGAGTAAGGCAGAAATATCTAAGAATCCATGGAAAATGGCTCAAATAAGCGATCTCATAGACGAAGGAAGAAAATAAAAGAATCCAAGAAATGAGACTGAAGAAGGCCTCTATAAACAGTTGCGGAACGAGATAATACGAGAGTGCAAGAAGGCAAAGGAAGAATGGGTAGAAAGTTGCTGCGCGGAAATTAATGACAACATGGAAAAGGGAAATAGCGAGATGTCTTATAAACTAGTGAAGAGGCAATTCGGAGAAGGGAAACAAAATTGCAAAACATCCGAGCCGCTAATGGAAAAATACTAATGGATGATGACGACATTGGGAATAGATGGAAAGAATATATTGAAGTACTCTACCAAGCTCCCAAACCACTAGAAGATGGCTTAATTAAAGAGGAAAGCATGATAAGTAAAGACGATCGGGGTCCTCAGATACTAAGAAGTGAACTCGAGCGAGCCGTGGCAGACCTGAAAACAACAAGCCACCAGGAGTTGACAAAATAAATGAAGAAATAATCAAGGCACTCGGGGTCAAAGAGAAGGATGCCCTCTTTGGAATAATCAAAGATAGCTACGATAGCGGAAATACGAGACATATTCTTAAAGTAAGTACCGTTTGCTTATATTTAAATATTGGCGCTTCAGAACATAGTTTTGCTCCTCCAGCGCCACCTACTAATTCGTTGAGAAGCTATAGCAGCATTTGTTTTGTTTCAGAAGTCGTTTGCTTGCCCGTGCATGCAAACAACAATGTCCGCGACAATCGTTGATCCCGCCAGCTGTGAAGTACGTTCTGTTATACGATTCTTGTATGCAAAAGGATTGTCGGCTGCTGAAATTCATCGGGAATCATGCCTAGTTTATAAACCTACAGTTATGAGTGAAGGAAAGGTTAGACAATGGTGCCGTGATTTTAAAAATGGACGAACAAATGTTCATGACGAAGAGCGAAGTGGTAGGCCCAGTATTCTGACCGATGAAATTGTTTGGCAAGTGGAACAAAAACTGCGATGTGATCGTCGATTGCCAATTAATGGCCTGGCTGAACAATTTCCTCAACTTAGACGCACTACTGTCTACAATATTGTTACGGAAAACCTCGGATACCTCACATTGCGCGCAAGGTGGGTACCGAAAATGCTCACCGACCACCACAAAGAGCAAAGAATGTCCAGTGGACGAGAGTTTTTGGGTCGTTGGGAACTCTTTAAACCACCAACCGTACAGTCCTGACCTTACACCCAGCGACTACTTCCTCTTCTTGCACTTGAAACAGTGGTTCGGTGGACAACGTTTCGAAACCGAAGAGGAACTCAGGAATGGCGTTGTCGATAGGTTCAACCCTCAGGCGGCGAGTTTCTACGCAGAGGGGTTAAAGAAGCTGGTGCAGCGGTACGAAAAATGCTTAGAAGTGAACGGCGATTATGTAGATAAGTGAAGTAGGTTTGTAGCTAACTAAAAGTGCCAATAAAATGTGTTTCATATGAGTATATTTTTTCCCGTGACCAAACGGGTCTTACTTTATGAACACGCCTCGTATACCAGAAGACTTCAAGAAAAGTATAATGATTGCAATACCGAAGAAACCGAAAATAGATAAATGCGAAGAACACAGAACATTGAGCCTGGTGACTCAAGCATCGAAAATCCTTACTTGGATAATTAGCCGAAGAATAGAAGGAAGGATAGAAGGAAACCTCTCAGAAAACCAATTTGGGTACAGGGAAAACCGAGGAGCAAGACAGGCAATTCTTACCTTGAGAGTTCTGGCGGAAAAAATGAGACAAGTAAATAAACCATTATACGTGGCATTCGTGGACTTTGAGAAGGCCTTCGACAACATCGAATGGAACAAGATGTTCAAGATACTAGAAGCGCTTGGACTGGATTACAACGACAGAAGAATTATCCATAACCTATACAAGAATCAGGTTACAAGAATTCAAACGAAAAACGGGAGAAAAATAGAAGCCAAAATAAACAAAGGAGTGAGACAAGGATCTATCCTCTCGCCAGCAATATTCAACGTAAACCTGGAAGAGGCAATAAAAGAAACACAAGAATTGGGTATCAAAGGAGTCAAGGTAAATGGAGAAGAAATCAACATGCTCCGGTTTGCAGATGACATTGCCGTAGTGGCGGAAACGCGAGAGGACCTGCAAGCAACTCTAAGTGCTATGGATCAAGTGCTGGGGGAATATAATATGAGCATCAACAAGAAGAAAACTAAAATCCTTGTGTGCGGAGGAGAGAAACTGAATGCAGATTGATATGAGTATAGTATGTTAGAAGGAAAAATAGAAGGAAAGATCACACGGGGAAGACCAAGAGACATGTACATGGGACAAATTAAGAAAGACGTAAAACAGAAAAGGTGTCAGGGATTGAGGGAATGGACATTAAATAGAGGCGAATGGAGGGCTGCAATAAATCAATCCTAGGATTGAAATACTGATGACAACTACCTCAGAAATATTTTTATGAACATTGAAGAACTATTGTAACATACAATTGCTCAATGTTTCTTTGGATAAATGTAATAGAGGTGGACAATGACGACATATGGACAACGTAGGTGTAAACATTGGAGATTTAAATTGACCCGTGCTTATGACGATGCTATTCAGTTGGTCGAGAGCCCAGCAGATAGCCAGAGAGAGAGAGAGAATCGTGAATAGCTTTGGCGACGCAACAGAGGGAATGAAATTGAAAGTGGTCGCGTTAGATGAGAAGAGCGATCACGTGGTGAGCTAAAACGGAGAGATTAAAAGGCACGTGAATGCAAGCGGAAGAGGTGGGGGTGGCATAGTCCGCATGTCATTAAGGGTTGTTTGAGAAGATTGAAAGGTGAATGGGGTCAAAGGGACTCTGAAGAACAGGACTATTAGTTGTGTTTGGAACAAAAGACACCATGTGCGAATATCAGTGTACTAAAAGAGAAAGAAGTATGCCTAGACAGGGCAATTGTTCAAATAATTGTTCCCATAAGTAACTCAATTCAGGATACTTGCTATACCCAGAAAAAGACCGTCATGAAGGATCATTAACTTTTTTCTTACACTATTTGCTCATAATTCGTAATATGCATTGATTGCAGTAGTGTTAATAACAGTTTGGAAGCAGGTCACCAGAGAGAGCTGCCCTTGTTTTTGCTTTTCTCATTTATTCTGACTTCTTGTGTGTTGGTTTTTCCCTTGGGACTACATTCATTGAGACGACTTCTGTCGAGATTTGTTTCCTTCAAAAAGGTTTTCTTCAGTCTATTATGAGAGAGATTGTGGCAGAAAAGTATACAAAGTCGGCTTTTAAACTGCTTGCCCACGCCCATGCCCACAACCAATGTTTCCTAACCCGAGGGTCAGTTTTGATGTATCATGAGGTTAATGCTCCCGTAGCGCATGGCTCCACCTAAATGTTAATTTCACAAATTCAGCTTCCTTCCAGGTGGTTTTTTGGACGAGAACTTTTAGAAAAATTCAAGAATCTAGTTTTATGTTGGGAGTGTCCAGAGGGCCTGAATACGGCCTCCGACACACGTCGCACCTCCAACCATTTTGATGTTCACATTATACGAGGGTTGCTATTTATTTATTTATTGCTATTTTAGCCTCGACAACATTAAGTGCTTTTGGCGCAATCTCTCATTTCCATATGAAGGTTTGACCCATTTAACGATAACTATTTGCAGACTAAGTTGTCGTTTGATCATAACTTGTGTTGTTTTCAGTGACTCGAAAATTTTGTCTCGGAGAAAAAATAGTTATCTCCTGAACAATTTTGTGCTTTGATTTTTTACGACTATCGACGTGGACGTTGAATTGATGGGTCATCCTCTGTACAGCCCTGGTTTAGCACCAAATCACTTCTTTTTGTTCCCGCTTATCAAGAAAAAATTGCGTGGCCAACGGTTTTTGGTGCCTGAAGTAGCCGTTGATGCATTCAAAAATCATGTTCTGGAGGTACCTCCGTCGGAGTGGAAACAGTGCTACGAAAATTGGTTCGAACGCATGCAGAAGTGTATTGATTATCATGGAGAAGACTCTGAAAAACAATCAAGCAATGTTCAACAATCAATTACTATCTTCTCTTTATCAGGCTCAAAATATAGTATATATAGCGACAATCATATTTGAGATCGGGAGACTGCAGGTACGTTTGATTGAAACGGGGTCGCTACTCTGTGCAAGTGGCTCACTCACGCGCGTGGGCTCGGATTCTCGATTGCGTTTCTTTAGCGGGGCAGAGAATTTCTCAAGTGCAGTCCACCGGATGGGACGCATAATCGTCGACCCATCTCGACGGTGTGATTCAATTTGAGGCTTAATATGATGGAAAACATGTATTCGGATAAGTTCAACATTTTTCATTTTCCAATAAGTATTGAAACTAAAGTAATATTGGAAGTAAGTCTCGTAACCTTTTCAAATAGTTCTTAGTTCTCTCAACCAGTTTAAAGATATGGTGAGCGAAGAATACTGGCATATATTCGTAATAGCAACATTTCAACATCCTGGAGAAATAAAACGGGTCGTTTCTTTAGCTCTTTGTCTCGAGCGATTCGTATTCTTTCGTCACGTTCTACTTGCTCGTATTCATCCCTCACACGTAACACTTTTAATCTTTCCTTCACCGACGTTCTGGCATTTGACCTGATAGATGGAGAGACCATAATTTATAATTTACCCACCACCGTCCCAAATTCCAGGGCCGACGAACGAGCTGAGAACGAAAAATATTTTAACGCCCACAAAACGAAATGCGAGACGAGAGGACCCAGATGGATTGTTACTAGCCCTTTGAGTGAGAGAACGATTGAATAAATTGCAGCCATTAATTGAAAATAGTGAAACCGATGACCGTTATCATTCAGAGCGACGGAACAATACCTCCTTGGCTGAATAACACGACCCTGGGATCCTGAGAGAAAATAGTGAGGGTAAAAATTTAGAGCTGGTGAATGTGAATTTGAAAATTTAGACGGCGAGGAATGGCAATAAATTTCAACCGTTAACGGCGCACAGAGAGCGAACGGTTCGTCGAACACGAGCCTCGTTCTTATACTTCAAATATATGTTATACTTATACGTATACATTAAAGCTCCAATGGGCGGATGACGCCTGAGTTTGAAGAGTTTTTGTCGCTAGAGAAGATGAATATTTATCGCTCTCAAGTGATTCCACCTCTCATGTCAGTGTCTTTCGTTTTTTGGAGTTGCTCCTTCACCAAAAGATGAACGCGAGCGCTCAATATATTAATCCACTCGTCGTATCTCTTATGAATATAGTGTGCCTGTGCGTTTATCCCCGTGAAAGACATACCGCAGGTCTTTACATGTACATGCCTATAAACAACTTATTCTCATTGCATACGCCGAAGACACCATGACGTTTTGCCACTGGATATGCATTTTGGCATTTGACCTTGGTTTTTCTTGGAAACCACTTTGGTACTCGGCCCTGGTCACACCGGATTTTTAAGTTGATCATAGAGCCCCATCCTGTGCAACCAGTCCAGAATTTTAGCATGAGGCCGTGGTGTGAGATCATGAGTCCTTATTTGTTTAGACGACTTTGAAATGTGACCAACGTTCCTAACTTTTTACAGCCAGTCCTGACGGAAGGGGAAGAAGGACACCTTTAAATAGAAAATTAAAATGATTCAAGTGACCCACAAGAAAACTTGAGGGTAAATACTACAAAGCTACTTATATTACTGTCAGGTATCATAAATTAAATCAGAATAAAAATGATTCCGCGCCAGAGAAGGATGATGTGAAAGAAGGCTGCCTAATCATACATGCGGGGTTGTAGATTGATTTAAACAGGTAAATTACTGCAAGATGTAAAATTTTGCTATATTTTTGGCGCAGAAATTGGCTGATATATTTATCCTCACGTTGTGCTTGAAGATAAATCATATTTTTTCACAAAAGAAAAATTCATGGCTTCGAAAATGATTTGGTAATCAAGGAATGCTCACCAATAAGGAATGAATAACATGAAATATTTCCAATTACATTAGTCAGGAGCTTAAATTCGATATTTTAATAGTTTATTTAACAAAAATAATAACACGAAAATTTCATCGTAGTGCAAATTGAAACGAAGTAATTACAACAGCAAAAGTAAAATTTTAAATATTCGTAGGATGAGAGGGACTTCAATCGTATACACGAAATTTCAAAGGGTTCATTAAAAGTGCCCATTAAATGGATAAAAAAAATACGTGTAACTAAATAGAAAACTATTGAGCAGAGCAAGGCTTAATGTCGGAAGCAATAAAACTATCTTGCAACATGTACAAACATTAATATTTGTTCACAAATACCCATATTACAGCTTAATCGACTAATTTCGCTGTTCCAATATTTGCCATTGAAGTTTTGCAAAGGTTAATGGGAGAGATGAAAATAAAGGACATGCTTATCATATACTTATGTATACCACCAAATATATGTGATATTGGTAGGAAAAGATTTAAATTGTTGACAAAACATGGATAAATAGAAAAAATGGCAAAAAAAGAAATAGAGGAGAAGAAAATGATTGGAAAATGGGAGAAAGTGATTCAGTTACAATTCAAACCTGGTATTAGTTTAAGCGGAGAAGAGTTCCCCTGTGAGGCAAGACCTTGGAAAAAGAAGAGGAATAAAGTCGTCGAACAAATGTGTCTCTCATGGCGGGAAAATGATTCCCAAAGTGAATTTATCAGCGTGTAGAAAAATAGTGGGAAAAATGGAAAAGAAACAGACCATGGAGAGAGGTACACTTTAATGAAAGCTTTTCTTTTGGGAAATGAAAGGTCTTTTTGGTATTTGTCACACGTACGTTGTTAAATACTATTCAGGAGTTCATTACAAACAATTATCCATCCATTGAGACTTAATGTGACATTTAAACTGGGAGCTATTTGGAGTAAAGACCCTTCGTAAAAAAAATCTTGCTCGGAAAAAAATTGGAACGCACAAAAGAGGGGAAGCGAAGGAACGATTCGTTTTGTCGAGGCTTTTTTTAAGCTGACACACACGCAATCTGGTGAGAACTTCGAAAGGGAAGCAAAAATATTGCGAAAGGGCACGAGCATTGCAATGGCAACGGAAAAAATCAAATCCTCCGTGCAGTTCAAAGGCGTTCTTACTCCCGATGCGATCCTTAGGAATTGGGCGTGAATTTTGCTCGGAGATGGCGCATGAATTAAAATCCCTCCACGCCTCAACTACTTACTGCTTGTCAGGATGGCACCAACAGAAGAATGAATAAATCACAGCGACCAAAATAATCACAAAATATTTTGGTGATTTTTATTCAACCAATAAAAGTAAGAATTGTTTCTGTGTTTACTTCATAAAAACAATTTTATTTTTGCTCATATATATTACCGAGGTCTAATCATACCCTGAATGTGACCACCAAATCACCAGAAAGTTTGACTTAAATGTGACCTTCTTAGAGGTGCGTTCGGCTAAAAGGAGATTACTCTGTGAAAATCAATTTTTAAATAAATTTTTAAAACTTTAATTGTTTGGAAAAAATCGTTTTCATCGTTTATGATACATAATAGTAAGTATATATTTATCTGGATAATTTTTACATTTCCGAAATATTAATGAGGAATATGCTGTCCCGCGAACCGAAAACAGCGTGAAAGCGAGGCAATTAATTTGATTGATCAGGCATAAAGTGAAATATGTGTAACATAAGAGGAAACTTTAATTCAAAATTTCAATTTTAAAGGATCATTTCCTTACTCTGTAAGAATGGTGAAATCAATCTTTAACATTCACTGAGTATATGATAAGGAGAGGCAGAAAATAAGTTTCACAAATGATATACCCTCGACCAAATAATCACAATCAATTGGAATATAAATTTCTTGGTATAGGAATAGAGCTCATGACCAATGTCTTTCGCTGGATTCTTTCAATAGACATCCATTGATAGAGATGTATGAATAGGCAGTAAATTGACAGGATTACATTTGCATTTATTTCCTTATTGCTCTCACCAGATTGTGTTACATATGTAGTTTTGACGACTTGACGGCACGACCGACTGGGTGAACTCTACCATCAACTACCATAGCGACCTTCGGGTTGATAACTGTGTTTATGGTCTGTACGTATGTATATATATATACACACACATTACATATATTTTTGTGATTCAATTCCCATTGATTCTCTCGTCAAGACAAAAAAGAGCGTAGCGCACTTTTTGCACGCCTTTAAATTATCAGTGTATTTATTCCCATATTCTTCCGCAATCCTTCTATTCCTCACCCTTTTTCTCTTTTTTCACCACATCCACAGTGTTTCCTCAACATTTAAGCTCATAATGGCATTCCCAAATTATTTCGCTTCCATGAAAAAAGGTTGGCGGGAATCCATTTTTTGCTGCATCATTTATTTTTCGACGGAGAGAAATACGGAATTCTATGCAGAACGAACGAATTGTCCTCGTGTTGAATAATGCTATTGGACTGGCCCACTCCCTCAGGCGACGGCGCTCAATCGGACCTTCGAAACACCTCGAACCCTCGCCAGCCGCACGCAACTCCTCCCCCAGCCACTCTCCCCCCCGCTCGTCACCCCACATTCCTCTCCTTACGCCGCTCTCCCACAACCCTCCCCGATCGATATGACACCCTGTCCAACGCTATGCATGCACTTAGCCACCACGGAAACGACGCCCAAAGTGCGGTCGAATAACCAAATTTCGCGAGGAGCTTCGTCACCAAAGTAAATTTAAAGAGATAAAAACAAGCTTGGATGAGGTGATATAAAAAATTAGATCGGGAATAATTACGAAAAAGCGCCAGGCCATGTTCAATGGCTCCACGGGAGAACCGTTCCGGGTTGGTTTTTTTGTGCTGGATAAGAGGCGCAGTGGGGCTATCGAGGGAAATGGAAAAGGACGAAATTGGAAAAGCGATCCTCTCAAGCAGAGGACGCACTGAGGGAAGCCCTCATTTTTTTAATTGAGAAGCTGAGGAATGGAATACCCTGGCAAAAGACGCGCTAAACCCGTTTATAAAAAACCTTGAACTGCTTCAGTAATCGGATGAAAGGTATCCTATCTTTTTTCTAGCACATGATCGAATTCCACGAAAAATTTCCTTTCCATCGTCTTATTTCGGGCTGGGCAAAATTAAAAATGTCTCATTTTAATGTATTTTCGAGGGATTTTCCCCATTTCACTAGTTGTCACTTCGTTGCATATTACACTTATCCCATCTCTTTCACGTTGTCACATAAGTACTTTTTTGTCCCTGAGACTCCTAACAGCCTTCGTCTTATCTCTTCATAATACTTTAGTCAGGGTACCCTTTCATCTCAAATTATCGTTCTTCCTTGGTTCCTCGCTTTAATGGTTCGACCTTCGTCATTACGATACCGGTAAAGCACGCTTCATTCATATCTTGCATGAATTCATGACTTACTCATCCCCTACATTAACTATCTTGTTTTTACCAAAAATACCCCTGGAGTATATAGGGTATTGCTAACCAACTCATTTAGTCTACGTAAAAACCTTTGCTGTGCAACGCAAGTTTCATTCCATCAAATAATTTGGGAAGTTAATAAACCTTTTTTCGTTGCTACTTTTTCTGTCTCTGACAAACATTCATTTTGTCCATGCACTCTGTATAGGCACTTCAATATCGTCTTAACCATTTTCAAAATCATTCTGCCCAAATCATATATTCCATACATTGAATTCTAATTTTGTCTTATTAATTGTGTTAACCTCTGTCGATTTCTGATTTTTAAATTTATTCAAGCGCCTAATTCATCCTATCTTATAAAGGAAGGTTTTGCACGTTCAAAATCATTTCTACCTTCCACGTCTTTGGAATACATTATCAAACCGGTCACGTTCATATTAATAATAATAAGTATCATAGACATAAACATACAATGCAAAAAATGCACAAAAGAGAAGTCAAATTCACGCCACCCTCTTCGTATTCTATTCTTTACTGAACAAGAGCCGCTTCTTAGGAAGAAAGGCAAACTGATGCTCAAGTAACGACATCGTCAGCCGTTTGAGATTGTTATTATTCAAAAAGAAACTCGAAGGTGAAATTGTCAAGACAAGTAAAAAATTTTCAGTGCATTGGCGAGGCCTATCAAATGAACAGTGCTACCGGAATGATGTTATACGGAACCCTAGGATCCCGAGAGGGTGCCAAGGCATACAAACCAACGGGGGACTTTTGATGGAGCGGGATTCAAATTATTTCCTTTGTAGAACAGAAAATAAACCACCCTGGACTCAATTTTTAAAAATGTCCCGATCTTCCAGTTAATAATTTGTTTCTTTACCTCGGAATCAAAACTGCTGAACTTACGACTTTTTCAGCGATTGTTTTTTTCCTGTGGCTATTGGCGCGAATGAATGATAATTGGGGATTCGAAAGTAATGAATTTTGTCGTCAAATAATTGTGAATGAACCACTAAGAAAGGAGCAAATATCCTTAGGCAGCATAAGTTTCTCGACATTGTTATGAAAACGAAGATACCCTAACGAAAATTATTACCGAGAGGTAGGGAAAGGACAAGTTGATGCGTGATGAAAGATAGGTAACAATGCAAAAAACCCGCGAGGGAATTTGGAGATTGGCAAGGCAGAGAGCCGAATGCAGTGGAGAGGAGTTTATAAAGCAACCTAACACTGCCATTCATTCTTTTAGTTGAATAGTAATTGTGATAAACAGCATAATTTATTAGGTGTTTTTCGTGACTTTTTTACATTTAGTACATCCAAATAAAGTAACCCTATCTTGAAAGCTTAAATTAAGTAATTAGGTCATGAGAAAAGAAGATTCTTCTAGATTTCTCAACAACACTTATGGTCAAATGATATGCAAACTAGACAGAGAACAAATTTAAATAAATCACTATCAAACGAGGCACTAGTTATCGACGTGCACATGTCTTTTCGAGTATATTTCTTTTTTAAGGGGAATCCAAAATCTACTCCATCAGTCAAACTTCAACTTTACCAATCCCCACAAAATTGCCGAATTCATGAATTGAACTTTATTTTATTTGCAAACAAAGTGGTGTTATGCTGGTAAATTATAGTTTCGGGATCAACGCAAGAAAACAAAAGTGAATCATCATTCAATCTTTGAGAAAAGGAATATAATTTCGAAGTTTTACCTTGGCAATTATTTTCGCCCAGTTAAAATGTGGAAGGGGGAATCATGACCATTTCCATCATCATTTTTACAAATAAGATATGAAGTTCAAGTAACTATATCCGCCTATTGAAAGGAGTGACACCAACTTAAAAACTCTCTCCATCCCATTTTCAGAAATCTAATTGAATATTTTCGATTATTATCTTCCCAAAAGCTCCAACTTCCTCCATTTTTTTTCTATTTTGAATTCGCATGAATTTAAAAACATTTAAATTTGGTCAACCTAATGTTATTTTTGTCAACATTTTGTATAAATTGTTATCTTTTCACGAGAGCTTGGTGGCAAGCCAGCGAAGGAACTCGATCGGAGGAGCCTCCCCCCCCCCCCCCCGGTCGAACTCCCATCCGTCCGTAGTGATCGACCCGAAGAATAGTTGTCATGGACGAGGGCGAAGTGAGTCCGTATTTAGACATTCAGACTGAACTGAGTCCGTATTCAGGCACTCAACGTGCCCCGAGGGCAGAAAGCCGGACAGTTATCTTTCCCCGTGCTAACACTCGGTTGCTCACTAAATTACGAGTGTAAGGTGAAAACTAATGAATACATGTCTGTAGAACACGAACTGACACAAATAGCAAGATCGGGCAAAAAGTACATTAAAGTACAATTCTCAAGTTTCAAAATCATATATTTATTTTTCAACTTAGTCACCGTTAAGGCTATCACATTTCTCTCAACGTGTAACAAGTTTTTTCATTCCGTCACTGAAAAACTCCTCCGACTTTTCTCGAATCCAGGATTTGACAGCTGCCTTCACCTTATTATCCGAGGTGCAATGATTACCCTTGAGGTGTCTTTTGAGTTGAGGAAAAAAATAAAAATCGCAAGGCGCAAGATCGGGGGAATAAGGAGGGTGAGAAATCGGTTCAAATTTCAGGTTTCGCAGAGCCTCTCCAATTGCGCGCGAGGTGTATGGACCAGCGTTGTCATGTTGCGAGATTATTGGCGCCACGCTGCTTTTAACAAGAAAAACTTCTTCCTTGAATATTCCAATATGGTTTGCGATACTCTTTTGAGTGATTCTACGCTCATTTTGAATCAACTCTTCGACGAATTTGCAATGCGTATCGTCTGCGGCAGTGATCGGGCGTCCGCTGCGTGTTTTATCAAGAAGTATGGCTTTTCCAGGCTCGCAACCACGAAATTTTACTACCCATCGACTCAAAGTAGATCTATCAACAGAATCGTCACAATAGACAGCCTTTAAAAGACGATGAATCTCAGTAGGAGTCACTTTTTAAGTCACGCTGTTTAATTCGCGTTGGCATACTTAGCACTAGAACACGTCTCCAAACTTCCGCTTCTCAAAATACACTGGACGAATGCAACGACCTGAAACCTGCGCATGCGTATTGAGGGGGAATGTTACTTCCACATGCCACCAGGAGTGCTTCTGAAGGTCATATTTTGTGGTCTACAAGCATGTGTGCTATAGTTTTCAGCCTACCTTAGTACACTTGTACCAGAAAATCGCACCGCTTGGATTATTAGATTAAGCATTTACGCCCAAAGGAATCATATGGAATTTGAACCAGTGACCCTCCGGTCAGTAAGCCTTTACCGTCTAGCCACTAGGCTACCACGTTGCCGGATCGAACTTAACAGGCATTAAATTGCATCTCGGAGCAACAAGTCAAATAAATGATTCATTTATCCCACTCTCCGTATTAATACTCGTACTATTCGGATTCCAAAAGGTTATTTTTTTATTTCCTTCCCACCCCCTGTGACTCACGTGTCCCTAGTTCTCTCAATGGAAATCCATTTCCTTTCCAACACGCTCTCACAACCTCCGTCAAATAGCCCGATGAAAGAGTAAAAAAATAAGTTTGGAGGACGACATCCAAAACGCTGCAAAATAGTGCTAAGAAATCCGGAAGCATCAAAATTCCGCCGGCGTCGAGGCGTGGGGATGAGTGGAAGGGGGAGGAATGGGGGGTGGAAAAAAGGGGCGGGGGAGGGAAAAGGAGGGTGGGAGGGGGATGATGGTGGAAAATAGCAAAAACGAATAAGCCAAATGGGCGGTGTAACCTGAATACGTTTACATGTATATTTATGAGCGGCCTGGGCCCCACCAGGTTAACATCTGGGGCGGGAAGGAGTCAAGATGGAGGAAGGAGACGGTGAGGATCATCGTCAAACTGATCCGTGGGGATTCGGGAAAAAGGCAATTTTTTTGCAGGAATACAGGGCAATGTCGAATCTTAGCATGCCAAATACCCGGTGATAGTCGACATACCTCTGCCTCAAATCCTAGGAAAAATCGTTTTTGTTGAATTTAAGAAGTATATGAGAAATTATTACAGATCTATTGGTGCAATGCTCACAATAAACATTCATCAAGTGATACCAGAATAGCCCATGATTGAAAAGTGACATGTGATTATATTTCCTTATAATTGTTTGCTCTATTGGGGAAGTTATGCTCGGCAACGTAGAAAGTGGCCATCTAATTATGTGTTAACGCAATTAGTAAACTAATAATAGCAATATTACGGAGAAACAAAATTTGAGCGAAAAAGGTAATTATTGCAATTAATTATGAATACTATGCTTCAAAAGGCTTCTCCCTTGGGCCAAGTAGGTCCTAGAATTTAAAACAAGGTTAATTTTTTATGAAATATGCAATGCTCATACTATTAACCTCCATTAGGTGGTACAACAACGTGTTATGTTTACCTTACAAATGTGACATTTTGTTTCATTATTATCTTGTAAGTAAATATTTTGTTAATTAGAAAAATCAAGATAATCCTACGCGAGATAATTTTACTTCTTTATATTTATTTATCTCATGCTTATAGATCGTTTCAATTTCCGGTAAAATGAGCAACGACAGAAATATCAATTTTGACGCAGCGAGGGAATGAGGAAAGGCGCGTCGCAATTTCGAGGCAAAGGAATGCTGAACATACATCGGCATATAAACGCCAAAGATATTGACTGCTATGGTAGGCATTTAGTATTAAATTTGGCCGGCTGCGCTGAAATAGAGCAGGTTAAAACTAATATCATGCACTCTCATTGTTCTACCTACCTCGTGGTAGAATTTAATATATTGTGATCGGGCCATGGGAAATACAACATGCTATGCTTACAGACATTCTTTTAATCGACGAAAATAAACTCAGTAGAATGTGGTCATTACATTTTCATCGTCTTCATCAATTTCTGCGGCATTGGACTATTTAAACATTTAATTAATTTTACCTCGTCAAATAGGTGCTTCGCTTGACATCCGATGTAAAGGTCAATCTTACAAGTAAACATTAATTTATTAGTAAATAAATCACGCCGTCGAGAGAAAGATAAATGATTTCGTGAGACAAAGCAGGATTTTTGAAGCTCACAACAGCGTGAGGGTTGTTCAATATGCCGGAGGCGCAGGGAGGAAGACTCGGGCGTGGAGCGGGAGGGTGGGGGAGAAGAGGCTTACCGCCGAAGGTCATTGGGTCAAGTCGGGTCACGTGAGGCGCATGCACCGAGCAGTAGGTGTGCCGCTGCGAGGGGAAGACCTCCGAATGGTCGAAAGCTCCAACGTCATATATTTCGCCGCGGATTTCCTTCGTCTTCGCGCATCATGCGACGCGCGATAGCATTCATTTGTCAAGTCCTTCCCCGGCGGCGGGCGCCCTCCTCCCCCGCCGCGAGCGTAGACTTCCCGCAGCTCTCCTAATCCGCCGCAGGGCGTCGCATCTCTCAATCCATGGGATCCGCTGACGACAAATGAATACGTAAACGCGCCTTCAGCCCCGCAACCCTTCCTCAACCCACCCCATCGCACAGGCCAGAAGGGTTTTTTAAGGTCGCCATTAATTACTGCGCCTGCGTTTTGTGAAGGTGCAGGCACTTTCGCATGTCTTCGTTTCGCATATGCACACATGCCACCACAACGGTTGGAAAAAATAACCAGCCTTATACTTCTCCACAAAATATTAATTCACCAACCATATTGGTTGAAGTTTTTTGGTGGCGACAGTTTTTAAGCTTTCGCAATCATAGAAACACGATATGTATCTTTTTAAGCGTTGGGCGGTTGGTAAATGATCGCGTGGAGAAAAGTAATAAAGTGATTTATTTTAACTCTCTCAACAAAATGAATACCCAGGGTCCCAGAAAGTAATGTGAGACTATACTAGGCTATAAACGTCCTAATTAGCTCGGTCCTTTAAAAGGCTAAATGGTACAAGACCTATATTTCTTTACTTATGATGCAAAATATTTGCTCTGATTCATAATAATTAATTTTTCTAGCTATATTTTACTGCTCCATAAAAATAATCATTATCATCAGTATTTCAATCTTAGGATTGGTTTACTGCAGCCCCCTCCATTCTACTCTATTCAATGCCAATCCCCTCAATCCTTGATGCATTCTCTGCTTTATGTCCTTCTTAATTTGTCCTACAGCTCTCATATGTCTCTAGCATAGTCATGTCTCTTGGTCTTCCTCGTGGAATCTCCCCTTCTATTATTTCTTCTATTATATTCCTAATGAATCCATTGTGCCTCAATGTATATACAATCCATCTATTACTTCTTTGCCGTAGAGTTCTCCATATGGCCCTATCTTGTTCTGCTCTTCCATATACTTCCTCGTTCCTCACTTTGTCCATTTAATCTTCACCATTCTCCTAGAGCACCATATTTCAAAGGCTTCGCTGGTCCACTTTTCCAATGTTCCAAGTCTCGGAACCAGAGAGCGCCATGCTCCACACGAAAGTCTTGAGGAGTTGTTTCCTTGTTTCCAGGCTTAGGTTCTTTGAACATGCTCATTGCCTCTTCTTCATGAATGCGTTCTTAGTCAGGCTATTATTCGCTTGATGTCGGTCGAACTTCTTCCAACCCATGTTATGCTGCTGCCCAGGTAGATGAAGGATTCCACTTGCTCTGGTTTTGCCCTTCAAATTGTGAAAAAATGTTTCTTGAATTCCTACTCTTACGCTCGAACAATATCCAAACGTCACGTGCCATTTTCAAGCGACTAGATTGTAATCATTTCATCCCGACAGACACGTCACAATGCACATCACCATCGAAACTGCAACCATCATTGGTCGAATGAAAATTTGATGTGGTTATTGCAGGTGTCGATGACATTGTAGCATGAACGCCTTTTAAAGAGGATGGACTCAAATGAGTAATAAATTCAACGCAAACAAATGGCTAATAATGCATAAAAATTCATCGAATACAAGAGATAGAAGGTCCAGTTTTCTTTTTTATTGCGGTTAAAAAAACGTGTTCTTAAACATCATTGTATAGTTGTTGACCAGTTGAAATCATCAAAGAGAATAACTTTTATTTCTTCAATAGCTGAATAAATTTAAGCTGTGAGCAAAAATCGTTCCTATATACAAAATTGAAGTGTATCCCGCGGTTTGAATCAATATGAAATTGATTTGAGGTTTTCCTCAGAAAAGCTGATTCAAATGGATCTCATATTATTCGTTTTTTGTATCCATCCTAAATGCCCAAGGTCGAACGAGCTTCAGGGTTAGATATCACCAAAAATATCTAGATAATGCTAAGATAAGGATAAAATATTCTTATCTAGAAACAGATATTGAACTAATTTTCTACTATCTAGGTATTGACAACTATTAAGACCACATGCCAAAATTTTCGTTTTCATCTTAGTCTCACCGTTTGTCTTAAGGAGCGATGGAAATGATAAGATGGCCAAGGGATTATTTTCATAATATACCAATTTATTTTTACCGCGCCTGATCGAGGCTTGGTACCACAAGTTTAATTATAAAATAAAAAGAAATTACTATAAATGCAGCTAATTTATCAACGTTGGGAAAACAATTTGCACAAAAAGAATACTTTGTACCTATTATAAATAAAATATATTGCACACTTTTCGAACAGCACGGATTAAGATTTAATTTTATAATCTTACAGAGGCCTTAAAACTGCTTGCAAAAACAATATTTCACCTTTTCTTTCAGAGAATTTGAAAATTGATGTTAATTAACGATACCACGGTACAAAACCTTTGGGTAATTATAATCCAGGTTGAATACAGTTTTAAAATTACATTTTCTATCGAGAAAATTGTATAAACCCGGCAACCAATATTTTGACAAAATACAACCAATTATTAGACAGCAGACCTGAAAATATATATTTCAATGTAGTAAGAATGAAGATAATTATTATAATTTTAAGAAACGTTATCAAAAACTGACAACTTGAGGTCGAATATCGAGAAAATGGGGGAATACCGAGAGGAAGTTTATTTGGAGGAGGAATTATTAAGGTCTAAGTACTTTTCTGGTTTCATCGCGAGTTGCTTGTTGAAAATATCCGTCGTTCAACCCTGCAGCTGAGCCAATTTAGGCTCTGGAATCGCTCATAAATATGCATGGAATGTGTAATTAATAGTCTCAGAGCTTCTAAAAGATCGTAAGGAATGGTCTAGGAATTCAAAAATGCTAAATAATAAAATTATTATCACTCGAGAAATTCTTAATCCTTTAATTTTTACCAGAAAACTGCCTACATGACAATTTTTGTTTTTTTTTACGTCAATATCTTGCAGGATTACCCTAGGCATGCGTGCACAGTTCCATTTCTCTATGATTTCATGAAAAATACGCAACAAAAAAATCAATTAAAAGGTTCTAGAGTTTCCCTGATAGCGTAGAGGGTGGGATTGCTACGGCCGGAGGACCAAACGACCAAAGTTTCGAATATATGGCTGGGGTGGTAGTAGGAGGCGGGGTTGGGGGAGGGGGGTGGTGGAAGAAGGGGTGTCTGTGCTCAATGCGTGAACTTTTAAGAGAGATATTTTCAAGTGAACGAGTATAGAAAGTTTTCCTTTGGATCTTAGGAGTTCTTAAAAAACTTTTAATGCTAATTTTGCGTATATTTTCTGGCGTCTTAAATCTGCCAAATATCCTAAAATACGCCATTTATCGAATTTGAAGACTTCTTAAAAGTTCCAAATGTCCTTCATAAATCTGTGCTCACGCTTTCGGCGACTTCTTTTTTTAATGCTTTACAATGTATTCGTCGACCTGTTAAATCAAGTTGAAATTGCCCACTGGGGCGTACGAAGACCAACTCGCTCACAGCACACTCCCGTGAAAATAATGTTCCGCCGGGTTGACCTTTTTGGAGGAAATATTGACGTGGGAGTTCAAGGCCGCATCTGATGCATAAAGTGGCCGACTGATATGTGCTCATTATCTTGGTATTTAATTTTTTGCTTGACCTGTTGACCTGTCAAGGTGATAACCAGGATGACTGATACTTTGTTAACTTATCGAACCATGAATCTATTGGTCCCCCAATCTTTTCAGGACGATATCGAGCTTGAACAGTACAAGCTTAGAATCATAGCCAGGAGTGGAAGGCGATATTATTATTAAAATGTACATGTGCAAATGCCAGGTGGCACACAAGTCCCAAGTTTTAAAATAAACTTGCCTTGACTTTAAAATAAACTTTTTCATAAAAATAAAAATAAACTTTTTCAGAAACCATGTTTCTGAAATACAATCAATATCACAAAAGATAATGAATAAAATCAGTCAGAAAAAAATACACTTTAAGGAAATTTCCAAACACCAATCTGTAGTACATAAAAAAAAGAAAATCCCCATTTCATTAGCATTTGTTTCCCAATCTACAAGAAAAAAAATTAAGCTGTTACATTTAAATTCATACAACACATCAATCAAATGATTACAGAAATTGTTTACATCTTTTCTTAAAAGTTTGAACTCTGTTTGGAAAGGGCTTAAAAATGTTTGCAGGTAAATTGTTTCAATCAACAATTGTTTTATTTAGAAAAGAAAATTTTTTTAATTCGTTCTTTCTGCCCGGCATTTTGCCTTAAATTTGTGGTCATTTCTCCCTATAAAATTCGGGTTCCCCGCCTCTTTCCTTAGATCTGCCCAAGCCTTCTCCCCATACAGAATGCGGAACATTCCACAAAGTCTGCTTACTTTCCTTCTAGTTTGTAAAGGTTTCCAGCCCAGCGTTTTTAGCATGTCAGACACACTATCCGTCCTCCTATGCTTCCCCAGTACATATCGGGCAGCCTTTCTTTGCACCTTTTCTAGTTTTTTGATTTGTCGATATAAGTTTAATCACTTTATTTCTTTAAAAAAAATGGGAGAAATCAGATAAAACTCCAAAATTAATATTGAGGAAATAAGTCTTTTCGATAGTGAGGCACTGTATGCCTTTGAATGAAAGATCAGCGTGCAATATAAGTCAGCGTTTCGGAATTTGAAAGCAGTGGATTCACACAGTGCTGAGACCGCTGGGTTAAAAAAAAATGTTTTCATGATTTCGGACTGATGTGACATAAAGTGATTGGCATATTAGGGCGAGCTGGCCGAAAAGTTCAATCACATAATATGTGGAGCGTGAACACATTTTCTGCTTAATTCGAAACATCTCCACCTTATATGCATATATGATTTTTACATAGCACACTCGGAGGATTCTACACAAAAACTACTTCCAGGTGGACTCCGTTCACTTATCCAATATTACATGTGTCTTGATGTTGCAATAAAGTTAATTGTAATAAGTTATGTGAAGTATTCTTGGACTTCCCACCAGGTCAGGTGTTTTGCTGCCGACCTTTCCTAGGATAACTCTTCAGTCGACCTCAAGGTGTTAAGGGACCCAATGCCGTTGAGTGCAATGACAGAGAAAGCCTCCAAAACGTCGGCAGCAAAATACCTAACCTGGGGGGAAACCTGATGAATACTTCATTGTCATCATGCGCTGGAGACATTCCAAAGCCTTAGTTAATTAAAACTGCTGTTGAATTTTTTGCTCGGCGTCAAGCGAGGGACCAGTACGATAATAAATAGCAAATCTGGGCCAAATCCGAGACTGCCTCGGAATGCTCTGAATGTCAGATCGCTCTGGGTTGTCAAGTGTAAATATCGTGAAATTATGTTCACGATGGAACGATTCCACCTCCTTAGCCTTTCGTTAACTCGAGGAATACCTGATTGAATCAGTTTCAATGTTCACTTCATCCGGAATTGAAACCAAAACCCATAAATTAGCATCGGGTAAAGCAAGACAATATGTTTCAATTCTGCAATAGCCTTCCATTTTCAATTTTGATATTTCAAAGAAAACAAGCGCATTTACAGTTCAATTCAGTTGGTAATATTAAAACAATCACACTGGTTATGTGCGCTCTTGATCACAAAATAACAAAATGATGATTCATTCCCCGGGCCAAATACTTCTTTATTTCAGTTTTTCTCAATCTCTCTCAAGCTCAATCGATGATATCTACACGTGCAATGGATACCACTTCTCTGATAGTATTATAGGATGGCGCCTTAAATATAACTCGATCCCTTGTCACCAACGGGAAGGCAAGACGTTAATTACGAAAAGTGAGTGGAGTTGTATTCCGGCAAGTACTTGTAACTGTGAATGAACCGAAGTGTTGTAGGAGATATCCGGATCATTTGTGAATCTGCTGCAAACCAAAGTTGAGGAATCACGAGAGAAATAATTTACCTTGTAGAGAACTAATTAATTGACCAAGAAAACTGAGACTAGGGGTCATAGAGGGATACATTGGTGGGCGGAAGAAGTGTGAAAGCTTACAGAGGGGAAGAAAAATGAGAAATACAATCGATTTGACAGCTCTTTCATTGTTTTATCAATGATCGATAACACATGATTATGATATTTCTGTAACGACAAAGTTATTACGGCGGTTAATGTAAAATGTTTTGAAAACGGTGTTAATAGACATTTTTAGTTTTTAAAATCTCCCGAATTAATGGGTCTTATTGGAAACGAAACAAAAAAAATCCGAAGGCGAGCCAGCGCTAATTCGAACAGTTGCCAAATAGAGCCACGAACAAATCAAATTAGTTTCGTGTAAACGCAAAATTACGGGTAATTGCATTTAATGTAAGCCCGCATTTTGATTCTAAATTTTCGACTCTAGTTTTATTACGGAAATAAGCGTGTCGGGTTAAAAGGGGTCCTCACTCCGTGGTGGCTATTTTTACCTGTTAGACCGAAAACGTGGTCCCAGGTTTCCACGATCACGCTATGAGTTCAATGAGATTTTTCAGAAGCTTTTAGAGATCCATAATTCGGACACCCCTTAGGTAAACCTTGTCCCGGGATTGGCTTGTCCGACGAATGGAATGTCATTTAGCTATCTTGCCCCAGTTTCCTTACCCGCCTAAAAGGGACCAGCCCCATTGGCGGATATTTCTACACCACTGCCTTTCCCTAGATCAAACTTCCCTTTCCGAGCGTCGTCGTTAATTAACTCGGATGAATTCGAGATGGATAACTTCGCAAGTGACCGGGATCGTTAAGTTGACATCCAAGCTTCAGGGGACCAGTTAACAATTTAAATGAAAGGGAAGGCTAGGGCTAAACAAATATTAGATCTCTTTGCGATAGGAACCAAGACTAAAGCGAGCTTTTAAGAAAAATCTAAACTTTTTAAGCACATTTGAGAGAAAAACTCACGCTAAAATGAACTAAACTTAAGATTATACAACATTTTATTTTGAGAATGCTGTTCAATTCATGGCATTCAGTTGAAACATACCTTATTAAAAGCAAAGAGAATGACATTTCCTTGACGCATTTTTCACCTGATAACAACTCAGCAGAACCTAAAAAAAATAAAATCCCATTGCAACGCTTAGATATTTATCTCAGGTTGTTTGCAATTGCGCTTTAAATTATTCGCAAAAGTAACAAATTTTAAAATTTTAACGTCCAAAAAACATTCTCTCTCTTTCTAAAAAATATAAATAAAATATATATACCTTCAGGTGTGTGTGAATATATATATATATATGTGTGTGTGTGTATATTATTAGGTGATCAACCGGTTAAGGTAGGTTTTCGGATGGACACAGCTATCAAATAAACATTTTGTAACTCCAAACAAAACCCAATCCAGCCACCTACTCTACATCAGGTCCCTCTTCATTTCCGTGTAATTCCTTCCTCCTTTCATCCCGTCCAACATTTCTATCCTGTTCCTGCCCTTTCCTCGTTTGCCCAACATTCTCCCCTCTATTACCTTCTTCAACATCCCACTGCCGGTCAATACACCTTTCATCCATTTTTCCAGCCTCCATCGGATTGCTCTCAACAAACCCCTCTCCTCACCCACCATCTCCAGTACTTCCTCATTTGTTTTCCTTTCGGTCCATTTCACCTTCTCCATTCTTCTCCACACCCACATTTCTAAAGCCTCCAATCTACGTCTATCCTCCTGCTTCAGTGACCACGTCTCCGCGCCGTACATAGCCGCGCTCCATATAAAAGTTTTGATGAGTCTTGTCTTAACCTCCCTACTCAACGTCCTCGTCATCAACTCCCTCCTCCTTGAGAAAGCCTCCTTGCCTAGCGCAATTCTTCTCCTTACGTCCCTCCAACTTTGACCGTATTAGTCCTAAACACTTCCGAGATATGTAAACTCTTCTACCTGCTCTATTTTTCCCCTCTTATTTTAATGTATAGCTTAACCTTTTTCTTTCTGGAAAATCGCATAACCTTTGTTTTATTAATATTGATTCTCATCCCATATATATATATATGGGATATATATATAGTATATATATATATATATATATATATATATATATATACTACCTTGATCAAAAAGTTCCCGGAATAACCACCTTGTGGCGCTCCCATCGTTCCGATTTGAGTTCTGTTTTTTTTGTTAAATTGGTACATCTGTTGTTGATATTCCCTTTAAATCTTAGTGTCATAACTTGACATTTGCAAAAGTTACGTAGCCAAGAGTACATCTATCTCTGTGTGTGTTGGCGATTTTTTACAATTGCAGAAATGGATTTAAATTTGCAACAACGAACTTGTATTAAATTTTGCGTAAAAAACGGATTTAGTGGCGCACGTTACGTTGGAAATGTTGGAAAAGTGTTTCGGCAACGATTCTCTAAAAAAACGGTCGTTTACCAGTGGCACGAGCGGTTCAGAAGTGGTCGTGAGTCGATCGAAGATGATGAACGCAGTGGCAGACCATCGACATCGAAAGTCGGTGAAAAAATTGATAAAGTAAAAGAAATGTTGGTCAATAACCGCAAATTAACCATCAGAGAAATAGCGGAGGACTTGAACATTGTCTATGGATCCGCCCAAGACATTGTGGTTAATGATTTGGGTTTCCGTCGTGTAGCAGCAAAGTTGGTGCCAAAAGACCTCAATTTCATGCAAAAAAGAGACCGTGTTGACGTCGCAAAAGACATGATTTGCGAGGCTGAATCCGATCCCACATTCATCAAAAGGATCATTACTGGAGACGAGACGTGGGTTTATGAGTACGACACGCAATCCAGACATCAGGCAAGTGAATGGCGTTCACCAAATGAGCCGAGACCAAAAAAACCACGTCGTTTTCAGTCAAAAAAGAAGGCAATGCTGACGGTTTTCATGGATTACAACGGTGTAGTGCATCATGAATTTTTGCCAGAAGGCCAGACAGTAAACAAAGAGTATTATTTGGGCGTTATGAGACGTTTGCGTGAAGCAATTCGCCGAAAGAGACCAGAAATCGTCGCACAGTGCGTCGAGACCGTCGCACAGTGCTATCATTATTCGTAATTTTTTGACGAAAAATGCAACAAATACCATCCAACAGCCACCGAATTCACCTGATTTGGCTCCCTGTGACTTCTTTCTGTTCAATCGAGTTAAAAAACCATTACGGGGAACGCGTTTTAGCAGCCGAGAGGAAGTAATGGAAAAATCGCAGGAAGCACTGATGGACATACCGAAAACCGAATATAAAAAATGTTTCGAGGATTGGATCAAGCGCTGGCATAAGTGTGTTGCAGTCGATGGGGATTACTTTGAAGGGGACAATATAGATTTAGATGAATAAACTTGTATTTTTAATTTTCTGAATAAATTCCGGGAACGTTTTGATCAAGGTAGTATACTCATAGGTTGGAGTCGTTAAAATAGGAAGACCTTCATAAGAATTCCTACCCGAAGGTGGCGCAAACTGATATTGTTGAGTGAGATCAAACTCATGGCGTAGCTATTCCCCTCTCCGCAGTGGAGAGACGGTAAGGGGATGATAAAAGTTGTTCGCGCGCAGCGATTATAAAGGAAACGCTCTCTTCCTCCCTCGGATGGAGGACATTCATTCGCTGGGGGCACTCCTGCTCACTCTCCTCGAGGGTATAGCAGCAGTTGGTTCACGCGCTCGCTCACTTCGTTACTTTCTCTCGTCTACTTACCTGGTAATTGGATTTTCAAGGGGAAGGATAGCAAGGTTAGGTGTGAGGTAATAAGGGAAAGAAAGTGACATTAGAAATGAGACAGTGAGGTGGAAGGATTTATAAATATTTGGGTATTGTTTTACAGGGCGATAAACGGAAACTAGAATGAATATATCTGTTAAAAACAAAACGAATATACTTTAAACTTATCACTAACGGACTGGTAAGCTAGAGTCCTTTTATTTTCAGATTACGACGATAGCGTACGGTATAAAACGTTGGAATCGCGTTGGATAAACACTGTAATGGAAATAAATACAATCTTTAATAATTTTCTGGAGCAGAAATAATGAAAGCTGACTTTAGGTAAGGAATCAAAAGAGAAAGGGAACCTTTTGTGGAGGAGGATATGGGTAAACGACGGGAGGAATTGAGAAGAGAGATTCATTTAAAGCATTACTGTGGAGTGGGACTTGGGATTCTTGGCTTGGAAGTGTGAATGCTAAGGAAAAAGAGAGAATAATGTACTAGAGTGGCTTCTAGATATTGGTTCTCAGGACTATGGAGAGAGTACATCTTAATGTCTGCAATGATTAAGAAGGAAAAACGAGGCATATATGAGATAAAATCAAGTTAGTTGAAAGGGGAGGAACATGAGAGTGATAGGTAACAGATGGGCAGGGTACAGAAATGAGTTTAGGGTGAAACTGAAAGTAGGAATGGTGAATGCATAGCGGGAGGGACGAGTTTTAGATCAACGGGAAAGGGGGGAGAGATTCATATAATACTGACGTAGGAAAAGACAAAGTTAAGCATGCATTTGGAAGTAATACGGAGATGAGGAAAGTGAGATGGTGTAATCAGACGTGAGAAATTATTTCTAGGATTTAAAGATATAGTAAATAATGAAGAAATTTAGATGAAGGCGTAACTTTCTCTTAAAACATTTTATAAGCCATGGAAAGGCATAATGGGAGCTTAATAGGGTACAGAAAGAAATAAAAAAGTGAAAGTCATATTTTTTAAAAATATCAAGAGCTACTTCTCCCTGAGCACGTTGCCACTGGTTGCCATAGTATCTCCAAGTAGTAAACCGGCCAAAGCTAGAAGAAAAATAAATTATGCCATTACGATGTTGGAAGCTGTAACTTCCATGTTGGTGTGTTATCTACCGATCCATCCTATTACGAGGAGCAAGGAGAGGCCATTGATGTAAAGGAACGAAATGAGTCCTAACCCTGACGATGAATTCGAAGGCGGGGTGGAGAATGGTCTAGACACTACATATGTGTAGTGGGGCAGAAAATTAATCAAAATTGAAACATCTGTCGAGAAACAGGATTTCTTTAAAAGAATTTTCTACTTCAGAGAACGGGGAACTTCGAACATCTACCGAGTTTATAATACCGAGTTTATGTAATAACTCAAGAGAGACGAGGTTATGCAACATGATCCTAAGTTTTTATACTTAGAGTTGGTTAAATGGAGCAGGCAGTTCATTTCCTAGAGTCTTGTTACTCTTTCAGATTAAAAGGAGAAGATATTTTCATCCAAATTAAAGGTAAAAAAACTGGTTGGTGTTAAGTTCGGTTTGAATTATTATTTCAAAATAGCTAACTCTTTACATAAGGCCGTGAAGGTCTTTGAAATACTCCTGTGTCCGTAAAACATGAGAATCCGATCAATATTTACCGAAATTACTCCATGAATTAGGACCTTGGATTTAGAGGGAACCAGAAGCAGCGTGAACGAATACGTAGATAGGAGATCAAAACCCTGTTTCCCAGAGTGATGTCTAATTTACAGTATTAAGATGAACTATCTTGAAGTTTTTAGCAATTGTAGTGTTTTGTAGCAATTAGAGTATTTAAAATAGAATGTAGCTCTCTTATAACTCTTTACTGGGAGTTACTATGAAAAAATAAATTGACTACGACCAGATAAGATTCCTAGACGAGAACTATTTGTCATTAGTAAGACGTTCGTATAACATTGAACACTTAGGAAATAAATAAATCAGAGGTAGGGATACCTAAATATTTGTTCGCAACTATAAGTTCGAGTATTTTATCTAGAGATAAAAAAATTAAATGTTCATTGATTGTTTACTGGGAACCTATCGTGGAGTTAAATCAAAGAAGGTCAGATCCTTCCGATAAAATGAAGAGTGTCACTTCATCACATCTGCACTCGTGCGTGGAGTGAAAAGATAAATTGTATGTTGAGGTTGTTCAAAAATTTAGTGATTCAGTTAATTCAGTGAATTCTCATCATGATTGTATTTTAATGAGCGCGGTTCACTTTTTCTGATTCTCTCTCTCAAGAGGAAACGCAGTTCGATCTCAAATGCCGCCACTTACTCATGATGTATAGGCAATCAATTTTTTTACACTCGCAACTTTATTCCGCCTCATTCACATTCTTAAATCGACTGGCTTTCGTATTTTCACCAGTGTTCCACTAGATCTCCGTTAATAGTCACCTTTTATATCTCATTGATAGTCACTGCTCCATTAATCTCTTACATGCCCCAGCTTTTTCAGTGTATTCTCGTTCTGTTGTGAGTGATTAATTCAGACCAATTACTATCTCAAACTTTCAACTTAACGAATTAACCTCACACACAATAATTCTGTGACTTATCTACATGCATTTAGCAATCAGATGAACAATTTGTACACTTTTTAAGGCTCATCATTTGATTATTTTGACAACTGCCGTCTTCATCATAAAATGTATCCGTTTACTCGTATCTATATTAATTAAAATTTAATAATATTGATTCGTTCTTCCCTTTTCACCCTCTTCATTGTTTTCTATTAATGGTAATTGTCGTTTTAAATATTAAAATCAATTAAGGCAGCAATTAAATCTGGATTCTGTTTCTGATCACTCTTCAACCCCATTCTGATTCTGCAGCCGTTTCCGTCCCAAAAACACAAAAACGTACAACTCTTAAACAATGTTCATACAGTTATGTTACGATGAATAAGTATGCTTGCTACTAATTACTACTTATCTATTGGAAAATGTATTCAAAGAGCGTTTGTTTCTCTATTGCATTAATAGTTTTGTACATCAGATATTTGATGGAAGACTTTAATTTCATTTAAATGGTTTTCAATAGATATTATCTCGATAAATCAAATGCGATCTTTTTATTTTATTAACCTCGTCAGGTACATTTTTCTTGATAATATCTTCATCCTTGTTTGAGTAAAGATAGACGTATTTATTGAAAAGGACGACTTCGGAAATCTCAGTAGCCATTAGTGATTAAAACTAAATATACTCGTGGATTTACAAGTCTCCCTAGTTTTAAATATATGCTATGCTCATACGCCAGCTCATTCAAAACCAAAAAGCCAGTATTGCGTGGGTTATACTTAAAAAAAACTGTTGTCACGTCTTTCTCGAGTGATGATGTGGGAAGTTCCATGGCAGTGTAGGATTAAAATACGACATTCATTCCAAAGGAGTTCATGTACCTTTCTGGTGCAAGTGCATGACTTGTGAAGTCACGAATTTGTGCCCTTGTCGCCAGTCATTGTCAACTAGGCACAGAACTCGTACACAACCTACATCCCATATCAACGCTCTATCTAAGAAGCAGCTCTCCACTGGCCAGTCTCTCGCAAAGCGCGTCTCCTGCCCTTGTGCAACTCGTGGGCCTCCGACCGGTAAAACCGAGTGACCACCCCCTCATGGTCACCGCAACATCATCATGCACGCCGTCAAGTTCCAATACATTAATTAAAAATTTCAGACGTCCTCCGGCAGGCCCTTAAACTACCTTACACTGTCCTCATGAGATACGAATGAAGTCCTCTGCGCTCGAGGAATACGAGATGAAGAGGCATCAGTCCTCAATAGAACTACTTTTGAGAACGATTTGATTTTGAGGACGCGAGTTTCCCCAGAGACCAAATCCGGTTGTGTCTGTCGTTAAGTATGACTGTTTTTCAAGGACTTGGAGTCAGTCGTCCGCGACACAGGGCGCTGAACTGCTTGACCTCACTGAAAACTCTTCTCCTCTTGCAATTTTCACACGCACGCTCACACTCACTCACTTTAAGAGCCTGCTTATTGTTTATCCCGCGCCCTTTACTTCTCCCATTCATCGTGCCCCCTTCACTCAGAAAACAATGAAAGGTAACAGAGCCAATGGCTCGTTTGGATATAAAGAACTTGACGAGAGCGGTCGTCCACCCCTCTTAACTTCATCCGTTAGTTCTACAGTTCTCTAATGACCATCACAAATCCGAAAAAAAATCCCCCGTCTCTTTCACCGCACTTCAACAGTAAAAAATATCTTGAAATAATTTCACTCAATACATAAACTATTTGTCCTTGTGCGAGAAAAAGTACATCATGGTCGATACTGACGTAAGTACGCTCACGAAAACTTGATTTAAGGTGATATCATTACGGTGATCTCTTTATTGTAAAATAATTAATTAGGGCGAGACTAACCCTTTAGTTTTTAGTTATTCGTAGGCTGCAGAAATTGGTTATATTTTTGGGTCATTTGTACACACGATTATATTCACCGAAAAAGATTAAATAAAATTCTGCCACGTAAACTCAAAGTAGGAAACAGATTGTATTTATACTGATGCCATTGCCCCAAATTTCAGGGAAAGATATGAGAAAGGGAAGGATGAAACATTTATTTGAAATAGCAGGACGCACAATTAACAAACTAGATGCTAAGGGAACCAATTGAAGTTAACGGTTTAGAGGCATCGCTCTGGAAAATTTCGACCTCCGAAATGATGAGTGACCAACCGAGTCGAATTTAAGATCAAATTAAACCTTTTACCTTGGTTTATGTTATAACTGCATACCTACGCATTGTACAGAATGGCCTCCCTAGTTTAAAAAAAATACTGAAGAGCGCTCAAGTAATTAGCGGAGAGAGAGTAGTGGCGTTAGCTGGGGGAACAAGGCCATTTTTAGTAGTTTCTATGTAGTGGTCTGTTGAGGATCAAGGCTTTGTCGAAGAAACGTTCTTTAAGAGCAATGATAGTGTGGTGGCGACGCAGAGGGCGCTGTGGTCTAGCGATGATGAAGCGCATTTTCACCTCTTTGGCTCAGGAAATAATAAAAATGTTCGTTACCGGGCGACTGAAAACCCTCACTAACTTCACCCAAGACTTCTTCATGGCCCCAAAGTGACAGTTTGGTGCGCTGTGTCCTCCACAGGCATTATTGGGCCTTGCTTTTTTAAATCTCGAGGTTCAACTGTTACTGTGAACTCTGTGGGCTATTGTGTCATGCTGGAGAACTTTTTACTCCCAAAAATGGAAGAGTATGGTAAGGAATATGGCACAGAAGCCTTTTCGTTTCAACAGGATGGTGCCACGGCTCATACCGCCCGTCGTTCCAAAACCAAATCCTGCAAGAACAATTTCCTGGTCGCCTCATCTCCTTACGAGGGGATGTTCCATGGCCCCCTCGCTCCGCGGATTTGAGCCCATATGATTTTTTTCTTTGGGGAAATCTCTAAGCTGAGGTTTACAAAGTTCGACCAAGGACCTTGGGAGCTCTTAAGGAGGCAATTACAGATGTCATCGCTGGGTGGCTTTGTAGTCACAAGACATGATGAGAAGAGTTTTCGAAAACTTTTTTGAACGACTCAACATGTGCATCTCGCACCAAGGTCGTCACCTGGATGAAACAATTTTTAAAACCTAATGAAAATATAATGGTATTAAATTTATTTTTTAGAAATGGAAACCTTTTTTCATTATCTTGGTTTATTATTTTACAATTTACAGATTTCGTTCTGCTCCACCTTGTATTAGGGTGGCTCGGTTATGATGGAATGTGTGCTGGGTTTCGATTCCAGGGAGACCGATTCGATTTTCTTCGGCGGCAAATGTTTTCACAGGGAAACCAACATGCCATGATCACTTCTACGTTGCCTTGAGGGAAGCGCTTGAACTCCAGTACCTCGTCCTTTGGACGCCTGGCTGTAGACTTCTTTGGGTGTCTTTGGCAATGATCTCCACATTCTCACGCCAGTTTCCTACTCACTCAGCCTCTGCTTCTGGAAATAATACTACTTGTTGTAGCGTGGAAAAGGATTGAACTGAGAATAAAAGTGGGTGGCGAGAAGGTGAAGTCAGGTTGGCGGATGATCATCACTCAAATAGTTAGCCAAATAGCCAAAGGATTGAAGTTATTATTGAGCAAACTGTAGAGGACAATAATAGAGGTTTGGGATGATGACCAAAGAGCAAAGAACAGAGTAAAAACGTTAATAAGAACTTGAAAGGCTACGTGAAACATTAAGGTAAGGGAAAATAAGCTGGAACAGGTGGAGCAGTTTTTGGCAGTATTTTAGACTAAACGGGGCCGGGCGTTTGGGCAAATTAGGTGAGAAGATGCGTTATCAAAGAGAATTGATGGCATTTAGGCAGAGGGAAGAAAAGATTAACGATGATTTAGTACGGAAGGCAGTATTTTTTCATGCTCCTCTAAGTGGGCGAACGGAGGCTTTTGTGACGTGCGCGTGGTGGAGTATGGAGACAACCAGATGATCAGAGAAGAATTTTGAAGTTTCGACTGGGGTGAGCGAAGAGGAATTCGCTCTGCAAAATCAATCAAAAAAGCGAGGAAGAAATGGAGGGAGGGAATACTGAAAGGAAGTGGGATGTTGGAGGCGGCGGAAATCGTGATAGAAGGAATTAGGCGAGCAAGAGGAAGGAAAAGAACAGATTTGCGACAGATTTTAGCAGGCATGTAGGCAGAAGTTAGAAATGAAGAAAGATTTCATATTGGGGTAAAAAAGACGGATTTCTTTAACGTCAATGTCCTGAAAACTCTTAAAAAATATAATTTGTTGCAGCATAATGACCTTTCTCGAATTTTTGTTGTAACCAGCAGGTGTTTAGGATGAGCTGATCATTTATGGAATTGTTATCTAACCGCAAGCAAATCATTGACAGGTTGAGTTCATTAGAGACAGACAAAACTTCAGGAGTACCGTAGGAAAGCGTTATATGGCCCCCACTCCTCCTGTTACACATTAGCTAGCTGAGCTCCCACGTTAACAGTAATCATAGGCCACTTGCAGAAGAGGCGGCGATTTACGGAGAAATAAAGACAGCAGCAGATGGCGAGCTATTAAATAACGGTTTAGGCCTGATAACGGAGTAGTTTAGAGAATGGGAGTTAGAATTAAATATCAGAAGATGTAAAAGAAGGAGAGAAGATAATAAAAGATTGAGGTTTTGGACTAAAATAAAAGATAAACAAGACGCAAATAATAATAGATGGGATCGAGTGAAGTATTTCAAAGAAGATAAACTGAAAAAATACTTCGGTGTTACACTGCCATCAAACATTTCATGGGGTATACGCATTTGAAGAATATACGGGTTAACCTTAAAGAAGCTAGGTCACATTAAACAGATTGCAGGAAAATGTAATGAAACAGTAAGAAAGAGAGATGTCACTTCACTTTAATTAGGCAAAATTAGAATACGCAGCAAGAATCTAGGGTACATTGAGGAAAAGCACAATTGAGGAATTACGTGTAGATAAGGCTAACAGAGAATTCAATGGATTTATTAACAATTGCTAAGAGAGGAGAATAAATGTCTCTGGCAAGCTGGAGGAATTAGGCTGAAAGCCTCATGATTCTACAAGAAAGCAGGCAAGACTTATATAAACGTATTGAGAACCAGTTTCCTTTAATTCTATGGTTATCGGCTCAACTTGGTGGAACTTCATGATTAAAAATGAATGATAACAACTTTGTAAGTTCCACTGATTTTAATGTTAGAAACGGCCGCTTTGGTCGAATTGTCGAAATCATCAGGTGAGCGTCGAATTTCGAGCATCGATTGTCGTCAGGTTTCGTCAAATAGTCAACTACTTGACGATACCGGTCCATTTTAAAATAAAAATCCGTGGAACTTACAAAGTTATCATTATTCACTTTTCACCAGTTTTCTTCATAATAGCACCCTCTGCGACGCACAGGGAAACATTATGACACCAAGTTAAATCGGTGAGTTCGACCTCCGGGATGATATTAAAAGATAGAGACACCGTGTCCCAGACAGATTCAAGTACTCGTTCTTCCCTCGCGTGATACGCAAAAACACAACAAAATCGAACCCAAGATCCCGACAGAATATTATCAACTTTAATTGTAGTATGTGATGATTACGCCAACCGCAACAACCATTGCGCGCTTCATGTGGGTAGAAATTCGCGCGAGCGATGCATAAGACCTAACATCTATTCATGTGTATAATTTGAGTTCTATGTAGACTAATATTTCTGCATTCATGGCTGGGGCCCTGATACCCCCCGCCACACACCCTTACGGCGACTTGCGTGGTTATGTGTGTAGATTTAGAAATACCTTAAATTGCTGAATGCCTGGACTGCTCCTAATGACGGTGACCCCAGTTCTTGGTAGCTCCACCTGGTGAACTCCACGCCGTGCACATATTATTGTACTCTTCACCAAAGTAAGTGCGTGAGTAAGCAAGCACGACTTCGTAACTATGCATAATTAGAGCGGCGCCATGATGGTGAGCACAGACCAGGAAGGCATTGACAAAACCCACCCCTAGTTCTCCCTTCATTTTCCGGAAACTCTCTCCCGCAGCCACCGTTTGCGATGGCGCGGAGATGAGTAATATCGACCCTTGACCTTTCACTGACTCCATTTAGTTTCTTGTTTTTATGACGACGACTGAAAAGGACGGTGGTAAAAAAAAGGAAATTCGAATTGCTGATTTACTGCCCTCGGTGTGTCCTGACGCACACACACACATACACACGAACGCAACATGATTTAGCGTCGTCACGGGATACGGAGCTTCATCAATTTTTGTTTCCCACTGTTCCCCGAAACTCCTCGCGCGTGCGTGCATAATGTGGGAAATATGAGGTTCGCCTTCGCCGACAACAGCGGCGGGAGGGGACTGCGGGAGGACGAACGAGATCGTCTTCCCGAAGCAACGCCCACCGCGACTCCATTTTTTTTACTCTGACCATGTAGATGGCGGCCTAATAAAAGGCGAATGCAATTCATTCGAAAAAATAGTCCTTTCACTTCGTTAAGAAAAGAACAAGAGGACGTGACGTCAACCAAAACTGGCACCGGAGTCGAATAATACCGAATGACTTAACGTAAATTGTGTTCAGTTCGGATACCAGTAATACTATATTCATTTGATAATGGGACATTTTGATCTAATTTGAGTTAATACGATCATCAGCGAATGTTGGAAAGATTGAATAGTTTTCATAACATTACGTATCTTTAAAGCTATACCCTATAAAAGTAACGTCGCCAGGTATGTCGTACTAGCACCAACTCTTTCGATGTGCTAAACATGGAGTAAAATTATTGCTGCTGTTAGAAGGTAGTAAAATTATAAAAAACTGCTGATTATAACGTGAAATTTCGCCATTACCGCCTTCTTATCAAACAAACCTTACATGGTAGGTATTGTCAGTCCTTAGGAGCAGCGACGGACAGCTGAAGTTATCTGCGCCGTTAGGGATTGGCGAGTAATATGCTGTGGTAGAATATAGTATTCAGGGAATCGGGGAAGGTGGGCGATGGAACACCCGGCGTCGGCATCATTGACGATAGGCGCAAAGGAATCTAGAGTTTAACGTCCCATCCGACGGACGGCGTTTAAATCGTGAGCTGTTTTCCACAAAGCACCCTCATTTAGGGATTGGTATACCTCTGAAATATCGTATTCTTCCACCATCGGGATGCGAACCCAAGCACTCGGGGCAGGAAGCCAGAACATTAGCTACCGCACCAAACCGATCCTTTTAGGGATATAGGCTACTTTCAGCATCGCTTTTCGGTGGAATCCCTTAGTGTGATACTTAAGCTGTGCGTTTAGCTACGTTTTAACCGATGGAGGATCGAACTTCTGCTGTAAATTCACTTTTGTGCGCAAGCAATCTCCGAACCTCGGAGCTAAATAACCACGAGACTTATTTAGATTATGTTTTGTAGTGTAAAAATCATTCGCCTTGACCGGTATCCCGTTCAAGAAGAATGATTTTTACACTCTGAAATTGTTGCACTAAAATATTCAAGCGCTTCATGTTAGAAAAAATGTTAAATGTCAATTCAATTGTGAAATAAAATGTGTTTGGCTTCATATTTATTTATTCTTTTCAATCAATAGTCATTTTCTTGAATTATCTATGAACATTTAGTCTTTGTGTATCAGCACACGACTATAAAGCAACATAAATAGTCAAGAATTGCAAAGAAGATGCACGCACCCGTCTTTTAGTTTCGTAACTGCAGAATGAAAATCAAAGAAAATAATGAAAGCGTTCGATTGAAATGCTATTTATTCTTGGACGTTTGAAGTCAGTTGCTTCACGAGATCCAATCAGACGTCCAGCCCGCGACATTTGTAAACATCCCACTACGTGTGTACTACATAACGCGCAAGTCCACGTTGCCGTCTCGAGGACACACTACTCTGCTTTATGTCGGACACGCAAAAAAAAACACACGAAATGAAAGAGAAGAAGCATGGGTCCCGCACGCATGGCGGGTGGCGTGGCGGAACCCGACGCAGAACACACAATATCGCTTGCTCCACGGGTGGTTGGAAAATCACTACCAATCCTCTGCCCCCTCCGCTGCTAGACAAAGCAACATCAACGGCGACGCAACAATGGCGTGGGGTGAGCGGTGACGAAAAGCAGATCCCCAGACTTGCTCCGCAACCGCGAATGGACCGGGAATTAAGCCCCCGATGGACAGCGTCCCCTCCCCCTTTTTCTCGATTCGCCCAGCCTCGGGAGAATGGAGCGCTCTTGGTGAAAGGCAGATGGCCGATTCCGTGGACAAAAAGGCTAAAATCGTGAATGTCCGAGTGATGGGAGTCTTTCATTCGGTGCTGGCCCTCGTTCTTCCACTCCTCTCTCTTCCCCACTGGCCACAACATTGCTCATTCAAACACCAACTCCTTCTCTGACGAGAAAATTTTGCGTCAGCCTGGACAATTTCGATATGAACACATTTAAGTCAAAATTGAATTGTTAACTCATCGGGAAAATTGAAGTTTTTGCTTAATAAACTTGTTCATTCACAATTAATCGAAGTAGGTATTAATGGAATGCTCAAAATGCGTAAAATTTGTTAACTTAGATTTGAGAATTCACTGATACCATTAATGATATCAGTGATAATGATGATAATATTCGTACTAAAGGAAAGAAAAAAACACCTTAGATTAAATTTTGTATTGACGCACATGTGCACCATTACATATATTAATTGAAGTATAAGTTAATTTTAATCAAGTTAGTGAACCATAAAAAGTGTTTTTTGTTCAAATGAGAAAATTAGCGCTAAAATCTCAAATGCGACTAACTTGGTGCATCTTGCATCAAATCCGCCATCCCGGTCGTAACCCGTCAAACGATTGAAGATATGACAATGAATTACCATGGGAAAATCACTCACTAAAACCGCATTGGGTGATTTCCCTCCGATGACACCCAAAGCGTACGTTCCAACAAAATTGCTGAATATTCCGTTTGGTTTCCCGTCGAAACCGCTTTTGCGAAAATTTGGAAGGCGTATCAAGGGAAACGTAAAGGTTTCAGATTCGATCCGAGCGTCCCTTTAATTGAACCCAGCCCCAAATACCCCCTCCCCACCACCTTCTCACTGATAATTTTCCATGCAAAATGCAAATATGTGATTATCACGGAAGGACAAAGTGAATGAAGGACGCACTAAAGAGGCAGCGAGTTGCCGGAGGCTGAAATAGGGACGACTCCAAGATGGAGGGTGAGGAAAAGAATGGATGTAATTAAGGGATGTTGTCGTTAAGTAGGCAGTAGGGAGAGGTAAAAACAATCGTTTATTTTAATATATAGTATTTGGTTTGTGGATAATTTTTTTGTAGCGTGTTAGTTAGGGCTTAGATGTGTAGCGTGTGTGTAATAATAATAATAAAGTGTCTTTATTGGGGCGAGATTGAGACTGAGATAGTCCCTTCTTCCACCTAACCCCTCGTCAAGTTACATATATAGTTTAAAATATCATTTACATAAAATGTGAGAAACACTTGAAATTATGCAGGAAAGCACCCACACAGGAAGGGGGGTGTGAAAACCTGCGAAATCCTACTGAGATATAGCTAATGTTTTACTACAAGAAGTGTTTCTATATATACATTTTAAATTAAAAATTAAAATATAAAGGGAGTAATAAAATAAATGCAAATGAAATTACAGACAAATAATATATAAATAAAAACTGTAAAATATAAGTAATGTAGACAAATATAATAAAAGAAGAAGAATTTTACAAAATAAAAAAAAATAAAAATAACGTCTTGTATTGTTTAAAAACGTGCGTCTTGTCATTTCGATTGTTGGGTTGTGAGCATTGTCTTGTATAGTGCCCTTTTAAACGATGACAATGAGAGTGCGTGTATTGTGGTTAATTTGATGTTGTTCCATTCCCGGAAGGCAGTAACAGTGAATGACTTGTTGAATATGGCTGCTCGGTGATGAGGAATGACGAGTTTGTGGCTTCCCCGGGTGTATGTAGTGTGTACTGTGTCGAGACTACGAAAATCAGCTGTAAGATATAATGGCGTTTTTGTATTCAGTACTTGATATAGAAGGGTTAGTGTGTGCAGGAGGCGACGAGAGTCAAGTTTTAGCCAACATAGTTTATTTATATAATTAGTTATGTGGTCGAAAATTTGTAAATTAAATATGAACCTAATGCATGAATAGAGGGAACGCTGAAGTTTTAATGAAAGCTCTTGGGAAAGGTCTTGATATGCTACATCAGCATAATCGAAGTGCGGTAGTATTAGGGTGGACACTAACTGTTTCTTTAAAGATGTGGGTATCACGTGTTTCAGCTTTAGCAGAGGAAATAAAGACTTGTTGACTGATTTACATATTTTAATTACGTGATATGACCAGGAGAGCTTTTCATCTATCATTAAACCTAGGTTTCTGACCACCTCACAATAGGGGATGGGTACATCTGCGATATGTAAAGTCGGCAATTGATCTTTATCTATAGATGCTAACATTCTTGGATAACCAATTATAATTGCTTGTGACTTGCTAGGATTTATGCTTAAGAAATTAGTTTTGCTCCAGTTGTTGAGATGTGAAAGATCATTGTTAATATGCCGCAGGCTGTTTTGCAAGTTACTAATGTCAGAGTGTAAGTAGATTTGCAAATCGTCCGCGTAGAGGTGATATTTGCATTTTTGAAGTATAGAGGGACAGTCATTAATGTATAAGGAAAATAGCAGGGGGCCGAGAATAGAGCCTTGGGGAGCACCTCTTGATACGTTTGCCCACGAAGAGCATGAGTCGGAGTTGATTACTTTCTGCTGCCGACCAGAAAGATATGATGTAATCCAGTTAATAGCAGAGGGAGAAAAGCCCATGCACTTAATTTTTGCTGCGAGGATATCCTTATCTAATGAGTCAAAAGCTTTGCTAAAGTCTAGGAGAACTAGTACTGATACCTCCTTCTTGTCCATTGAGCGTCGTATATCATCAGTTATTTTGACTAATGCAGTAGTGGTGCTATGTCCATTGCGAAAACCAGATTGGTATGGGTCAAGAATATTATTGTGCTGTAGAAAATCAGCCATTTGCTCATGTACAAGTTTTTCGAAGGCTTTAGAGAGGATTGGGAGAAAGGAGATCGGGCGGTAATCTTTTTCTTCTTGAGAAGTGGTCTTTTTGGGGATTGGTTTAATCAGGGCACATTTCCATTGGTTGGGAAATCGTTCTTGTGAGAAAGATGAATTGAAGATGTTAGTGACGTAAGGCAGTATTATTGGGATTAATTTGTTGATAAAATCAAGAGGGAGTCCATCCGAACCTTGCGCCTTAGACTTGATTCGTCTAATGGAAGAGTATACTTGTGTTTGGGTTACAGGAGTGAATTTGAATTCTTCAGTGGCATTGCTCATATTTCCTGCTCTTGAATGGTACATCTTTAAGGTTTGATCTTTAATTTCGTGTACAATTGTGTTAGGTGGTTGTGAGAATCTATCATTCAATGCATCGAGAGATAAATGCGCGGGAAGAATAAGGTCTTTAGTTTTACCAATGCCATTCGACTTAAGTTTTTTCCATAGATCAGTTGGTGAGTTTTTGGGTTTTGTGGCAGACTGGAAAAAATTTATTTTGGCATTTCTTACTTTCTGTTTAGTTTTGTTTCTGAGATACTTATATCTATTAAATGCGTCGGGATCGTTGGTTTTTTTGAAAATTCTAAAGACTGAATCACGCGCTGCCATCGATTGTTTAATATCTAAGTTTAACCATGGTGCATTTGGTTTAGAGATTCGAATTACTTTCTCAGGTGCAAATTTGTTTAGGAGATACATTAACAGGATATTTAGGATTTCAACCTTATCATCTACATTCTCTGTGTGTTCGATGGAAGACCATGGGAGTGCGTGTGCTTCGGATATCAATTCATCGTCATTAATCATCGTTAGATTGCGTCGACGTATGAACGTCTGCTTAAATTTGGGAGCTTTAACTGAGTAAGCAAGATATATCAGATCATGAGAGGAGATACCAGGAACCGGGAGCTGTCCATGAGTGATTATTTTGTCTTTCTTTGCTGTAACAGCTAGGTCAATCCAAGTTGAAGAGGTTCTTGTGGTATTGGTTGGAAGTAGTGGGAGAACACTTAGATTATTGGCAGAGAACATTTGCCTAAAATAAATGGTGTCATATGAGTTGGAGTTAAAGTTTGCATTGAAGTCACCTGTTAGTATAATATGTTCGTATTCCGTAGAACAGCTAGATATTACAGCATCTAAATCAGCTAGATGGCCGACTTTTGGAGGTCTGTAGATTGTGCCAATGAGTATTTTAGTGGAATTAATTTTAACTTCAATAAGAAGATACTCAGGTCTTTTCGCGTAAAAAGAGTCACTCTTAGTAAGTACTTTACATTTTAAATCATTTCTCACGTAAATGCCTACCCCACCACCACCTTTGCCAACTCGATCATTGTGTACGCCTATTGGTGTGATGTCCGAGTCCATCGTAAACCCTCCCTAAGCCGGAAGGATACTGATAATCATACTAATATACACAGGAAAGTACCGGAGGAACCCTGACGGTTAAGTAATCTAATTGGATTTTTGTCGGTCAGTAATCACCACCAAGTGACTTGATTATGGCGATAGTGGCAGGGTCAGATTTGCGCTGATATTGCTATTATTGTATGCTCTGGTCAGTTTGAATAGTTCTTCGAAAATAGTTTTTTTATTGAGTACTGTTAGTTTTTCCCCTCACTTTCTCATTTCCCAAAAGTTTAATAAAGATATACTACCTTGATCAAAAAGTTCCCGGAATTTATTCAGAAAATTAAAAATACAAGTTTATTCATCTAAATCTATATTGTCCCCTTCAAAGTAATCCCCATCGACTGCAACACACTTATGCCAGCGCTTGATCCAATCCTCGAAACATTTTTTATATTCGGTTTTCGGTATGTCCATCAGTGCTTCCTGCGATTTTTCCATTACTTCCTCTCGGCTGCTAAAACGCGTTCCCCGTAATGGTTTTTTAACTCGATTGAACAGAAAGAAGTCACAGGGAGCCAAATCAGGTGAATTCGGTGGCTGTTGGATGGTATTTGTTGCATTTTTCGTCAAAAAAATACGAATAATGATAGCACTGTGCGACGGTCTCGACGCACTGTGCGACGATTTCTGGTCTCTTTCGGCGAATTGCTTCACGCAAACGTCTCATAACGCCCAAATAATACTCTTTGTTTACTGTCTGGCCTTCTGGCAAAAATTCATGATGCACTACACCGTTGTAATCCATGAAAACCGTCAGCATTGCCTTCTTTTTTGACTGAAAACGACGTGGTTTTTTTGGTCTCGGCTCATTTGGTGAACGCCATTCACTTGCCTGATGTCTGGACTGCGTGTCGTACTCATAAACCCACGTCTCGTCTCCAGTAATGATCCTTTTGATGAATGTGGGATCGGATTCAGCCTCGCAAATCATGTCTTTTGCGACGTCAACACGGTCTCTTTTTTGCATGAAATTGAGGTCTTTTGGCACCAACTTTGCTGCTACACGACGGAAACCCAAATCATTAACCACAATGTCTTGGGCGGATCCATAGACAATGTTCAAGTCCTCCGCTATTTCTCTGATGGTTAATTTGCGGTTATTGACCAACATTTCTTTTACTTTATCAATTTTTTCACCGACTTTCGATGTCGATGGTCTGCCACTGCGTTCATCATCTTCGATCGACTCACGACCACTTCTGAACCGCTCGTGCCACTGGTAAACGACCGTTTTTTTAGAGAATCGTTGCCGAAACACTTTTCCAACATTTCCAACGTAACGTGCGCCACTAAATCCGTTTTTTACGCAAAATTTAATACAAGTTCGTTGTTGCAAATTTAAATCCATTTCTGCAATTGTAAAAAATCGCCAACGCACACAGAGATAGATGTACTCTTGGCTACGTAACTTTTGCAAATGTCAAGTTATGACACTAAGATTTAAAGGGAATATCAACAACAGATGTACCAATTTAACAAAAAAAAACAGAACTCAAATCGGATCGATGGGAGCGCCACACGGTGGTTATTCCGGGAACTTTTTGATCAAGGTAGTTAATTCTTTGTCTCGACGTGAACATTTCCACTCGGTTGTCCTCCGAGATTTAACTGTGCGAGAAGGCAGGCGGCGAGGTACAGAAAACTTTCAAGTTCACATAAGCACATATCGTATCTGTGTTTTAGTGAACTTGAAAGGCAAGTGGAGTTGAATATTTCTGTTGAATTCTTCCTTTAGTGATATTTCACAGACATGTTTTCACCACACGACATGGAGATGCTAATGATTTACGAATTCCTCGAAGAAATTCCTCGTGTCGCATTTGAGAGAGAGTTGAACAAACGTCTCCAAACCTTGTGAATAATGCCCGTTTGTCAAACACGCAATGTCAGAGTAAAGTGCTTTTTCCTTCATAAATTCCTACTTGTTAGTGATTGCTGGATGAATAAGCCATTTCTGGATATGGTTCCATAAGTTATCCGAGCGAGCAAGAAAATATCAACGGCTCCATTTTTGTATTCATTGTAATGTTTATGTAAAGGAAATCCATTTTGGTCTTCGTTTTAGGCGGAGATAAGTGTGTTTATGCGGTATATAATGTTTTTAGGCGCAACTTGGCGTAGCTTACTTCATTTCGTAATTGAGAGGCACTTGTATCGAAAACAAAAATATTATTTTCTGACCCACGTCTCAACCAATCAATAATTATTTTCAAGGCGACTAGGGTTGGAATGCATTCGCCATGTGGTGGAATTGTCCATTGCTGAAATAAATCTTAATTTTCTAACTCTAAGACGTTTGCAGCTACTGGGTTCTACTCCTGTTCACCTTTTTAATGTCTCCTTTTCTTTGTTTTCCTGTCATTTCACGCATTTGATTTGTTTCGCGATGAGACGTCCACGAATCCTGTTCCGGTTGAATTTGATTGGACTCCCGCTTGTATTTTCAGTACAATGTGGACACAAATCACCATTAACAGGGATGGCTAGAGAAATTGATTAACACCGTGTAATAATTCTTCCGTGGTCATACCGCAACTCCGAGCGGCTAAGTGAACGGTGGCGGCTTCCCCTATCGTCGACTGCGGGGTTCTCCCAGGGGCATCTTCCCTTAGGCTTTCCCCGGTTGCACTTCACTGGCGACGTCATCGTTCTCAACCAAGAGTCGGTCAACATAATGCTATACGAACGTGCCAACGGAAGCAAAATAGTGAAAATGTGAATTTAAGCATTCAAATTGATTGGAATCAGAAGTTGCTGCCTTTGGCGATTAAAACCCCTAAGCTATGTTACGAGTTGATGTTAAATCTCTGCTTTTCTAGCCCCGCTCACTTTTTTAATGCAAGACATTCCATATCAGCTCATTATCCTACTCCTTTGTAACAGTTGTACTACGATGGCATTACCATGGCAATTAGAAGAATTGAAATAGTTGGTCATAGCAGATCGAGGCAAGCAATATTATGAAAATCGTCACTGAAACCTCTAAATTAATTTCTCAAACGTGCCTCTTTCTTTTCAGTTAACATGGTAAGGTGATTTCTAAATGCATTAAGGTGCTTGCACAAAGTCCCTCACCAAATTAGGTCTCTGTGACAAGGGAACGAGCGGCGCCGATTGGCAGCCATCTGACTGAAAAAATAAATTTCACCTCCAGTTTGAAAAAAGCTCATGTAAAACGTAATCCTATATTTTTCGTGAAATCACCGCACCTGTTTCTCCGTGCCACCCTCCCTGCTCATCGCTTAAACCCCGGATTTCTCGGCAGTGATGCCCCGGCCGAATGTTTTTTTACTATAAAGCTGATGGCGTATAAGCTGCTAAAAAACCGAAGCAGACCCTCGTCACGAAAGACGGTAGTGATTACTTTCTACGATTCTTCTCTCCTAAATGATCGCATCCACGCCAACTCGTTTCATGGAAGCGAATTAATCTAGAACGGTCGGAACGCACGGCATCGGGTGTTTACTGAGGAATCGAGAAAGCGCGGGAATAAAGAGTGGCACTGTAGGATAAATATTTAAAGAGATAATGGGAAGGGAGGAGTGAAGGGAGAGGACCTTGGAAAAACTGAGACGGAGGCAGAGATGAGGGGGAGCTAATCGACCATACCCTAGGGTCGGCGGTTCCCCCGAAGGCCGTAATTTATACTACGAAGAGTTGGACGGGGGATCGGAGAGGGAGAATTCAAAGATAATTTTAAAGGGAATGACCAAAGAGGAATCGCCCGACACGAAAGCGAGGAAGAGGGAGGGAAATACGAAAGAAGTGGCACGAAGGAGGAGTGAAAAGTGTGTGAAGCTGAAGAAATATTTAATTTTTTGCTAACGGTAACATTCCTACTTTTCAATGCTTGAAACGTACTAAATTCCTAATAGGAGGTCGTGAAATGTTGAAATGGGTTTCAGAGCAAGTGCATTCAAAACCTTCGTCTGGGCATCAACTACCAATGATATCAATGGCTGGAAAGGATTTGTTCGAAATAGTTCGATATAATCGAAGGGATCAAAAGGAGGAAGAGAAGGTCTTGAACATGAATTCTATGGTCGCTTACCTCTCCTGACGGAGATCTTGAGTCAAGTGTCTGATCGACATCCACTCGTTACCCGAAAGTGACCTAACAAAGCATGATGACAAGGGATTTCGAGCACTGAGGTGATGATTACTTGCAGAAAATGGTTGATTTAAAAGCCAACTACTGGTTCATTTGCGTTTAACACACGTTTATTTGTGTTTATGTTTCATACTCGTAATTTTTACGTAAACTTTTGATTTTTCTGCAATAAAGTTCTGGTTGCGAAAAAATAACTTCTCAAATCGATGGCAATCGATGGAAATGGCTAGGTCTTAAACCAGACTTCAACGTATCACATATAAAATCTCGATGAAATCATTTGAAGTTTGGCCTAAGACTCTAATTATTTATAGTAGACCACTCTATATTACTTCCCAGAACTCTGGTTGACATTGTTAATGTTACTGTCATTGTATTATATCGAAGTCATTATTGCTATTGATATGGTTACTCCATATTATCAAAATATGGAGTTAACATATTGGTGCCGAATATATAGATAAACGCCATGGAGACCGAGAGGGAAGCAACGACGGACTGAAAAATTCTAAGAACCTCTGTTGAGATTATTACGGCTTTGGAAATATCGAAGTGTTAAAAAAACGACACGAAAACCCTCGATGCATACTTGTAACTTCCAATCTCTTCCAAGTCCGATCCTGAATCAGGATCCAACGTGGCATTACATGCAGTAGAGTATTGCCGAGGAATTGGAATGAAATACCTGAAAAAAATTCTTGGGATATTCAGAACAACACACAACAAAAGTCTTCACATTTAAAAGAGTTAAATTTAGATTATAGTAGTTGTTGGGACATCAATCGAATGACCTTTACTGAAACGCATTCATCAAGCTATGAGGAGAAACAACAACACGGAAGAAGTGCTTATGCAGGTAAAGTCAACGCCCGAAGATCTAGAACCCGCCCAACACCTGGGTACCTGGATCAGGTCAAAATCCTTGCTACTTTGCTGGTTACTGAAATTTGAAGAAGTCATCAGATCTTCGACCCATGGAAAAGTAGATTGACTGCGTTTAGTTGGATTTGGGGGGGACTGAAGGACAGCGATGGCAGCGGGAAATGAGGGAGAGACATTTCTGAGCCAACGTAAACGTAACTTTGGCCAAGGCTCTACCTTGAATGGTGGTGGCACCAAGTTTTGGGTGAATGAAATCTGTTCACTGAGCTTTAGCACGATTGAGCCTCTCAAAGATCTCTCCCAAGTGTGCACGAAGCAAAATGTTTTAAGGTCACTCTCACTGACTTACCCGAGCAGGCGATACGCGATTTCTCCACGGATCGCCTTTCAATTTCTTTTAATGAGAGCCAATCCACGCTTTCTTCCAAGGAAAAAACAGTGCCCTGTCACGATCGATGTAACTTAGTACTCTCGATTAAGACGTACGGTTGAGGATGGTGTGAAGTAGCAGCAGAGGAATGTATTTGGAAAAGGCAAGTCATAGGATTGGCCAATGTAAATAATTTGGCATAGCAGCTTTATTACTGCGTCCAATCAAAACCAACGATTGTCCGAGCACATGAGTATTAATTCATCCTTAATTCATAATTATTTGCAACTCCACACCAAATAAAATATATATTGCGAGCCTCCGACGTTTGGTACAAATGACTTCAAAGGTGTTATTGCTTGCATTTATATTTTAAATCTCCTGTCCGAAGATTTACATTTTTTTATAAAAGCGTTTGATCTGGTTGGAAGTATCCTCGACTGCTAAGCCACATGTCTCGAGTTCTCTTAGACGCTAAGAGGATTTTCCTCAAATGGGGCTTTACGACTGCCGTGTTTTAAGTTCGGGTTAAATAATCCAACGACCAACTTGGCTGCCTTTAGATTAGTAGTTTAATTAAACAAAACAATTATTATTAACAGGGCTCCTTTTTCTTTACTTTAAAATACTTTACTTTACTTTGAGAACTCCTAGTGTCTATTCGCTATTCACCAAACTACAGATACCATCAGATTGTTTACTGGAAAGCTCAAAGTCGAGACCACGTACGTTCAAACCATTCTTCCCTCTTCCTATCGCATTAAAACAACTGTCAGTGACAATATTTTGCTGTCGTATGACAACGATAAACCTCCCATTGCAACCGAAAGTGCAAACTCTGGAATTGGCGGCGATTTCTCAGGCCATTATGCACGTGTGCAGACCTATGCAATTGAGGGGTTATCAGCCGTCAACATCCCTCGCCTAAGTGAGGAGTATACTGGTATTATGTGTGTTGGAACAGGTCTATTTGGCCCTTTTACAAACTTTTATTTTGTACAGAAGCAAAAATTAAAGAATTAAAAGCCTTACCAAAGGGAAACGTTGTTAAAATTGGAGTTAAAAAAGTAAAAAATAGACACTGACACTTATGTCGGTCGCCCGCTGTGGCACTTACAAGTGAGTAAGAATTTTTGCATTGCTCTACTTTTTTAAGTCTTTGAAGTAGTACTCTTAACCTCATCATTTCACGTTTTAGTATTTATTATTTTTTCTTAAGTGCAAATATATTTTATTGACAAGAGTCCGTTAAAACACAAGGACCGTTTCACCACTCAAAAAAGTTTCTTTTCACCCAGTCCACTATGCATGGGGATGTACATTTTCTCCTTCATGAATATTTTAATGTCCGGCATATTAAAATGTACTGGCACCTTCTCATTTATATTTCCATGGAAACGACGACTTTCAATCGCAGCGTTGACTCTATTGCTGATGCAGCGTGCAGGGCATCTTAAGGAGTACGCGAGAGCCAATTCGCTCAGGCATTGGGAGTGTTGCCGAAGTGAGCCGTGAGCCCTTTATGCCTTTACGCGCGGCAAAACATATTGCGTGAGCCGTAAAGCTGCCGAAGAAGTAGGGAAACATTTTATATGGGCGCATTAATCTAAACCACCTTTACTGCATAAATTAGTCGGTGGTACACCACGGCATGGGGACATTCATCAAAGTAAAGTTCTTTAACGGTAGATATGTCAAAAAAATAAGCTAACCGTGCTTGAGAAGAGGTTACTTTGCGGGTGAGGGGAAAATAAATTGCTACGAGCGGCATTCTGGAGATTGGAATCGAAAAAAGTTGGCCAAAAGTAGGTGCAGTAGTTTTTTTGTACTCTTAGCTTGGGAACTTTGCACATCGTTCACTCTCCTAAAATCTGAACAACCGATACTGAATGTCATATATATTGCGGTCCAAACTCCTGAAAAAAGGACCTAGGACTTACAAACTTTGCTACACAAACGGCTGTACCCCCATTTTCTTGGAATAATCACAACGTCAAACACAGATATCCTTCTAAGGAAATTTTTGGAATAAAAACAAGATTTTTATTTGGCAGTCTACCATTCAAGGTACATTGTGGACGACCCACAGTGTTAGGTATATTTCTAAGCCTCGCATAACATGACACGCAACGTGACACCCTTCACGGTCTCATGTAATAAATACTTAAATTATTCATGCTTCCTACCATCTTATTTGCAAGCAAGCTTTTGGATTCAACTTAGCCTTGATGAATTTTTTCGAAATGCTGAATTCGTACGTAACTAAATGGTGGGTCCAGCGTTAATCTAAAGATCTGTGAATGTGCAAATGATCGCATATATCATGTAAACGTGCTATATCGATTTTTTCACTGCAACCTTCCAAATTATGATGTAAGGAGCAAAATCTCGACTTCCCAAAGGTCGAGTTTTTCGACCATCAGGTTTTCGCCGCTCGTCATAATCCAGCAGGCGCGATCCGTAATTTAGAATAAGAGATCGAGGAGTGCGCATTTCTCCATCTTCCTTCCTCTACGCTTTGGAGTACATCAATTCCTGCGCGTTTCAAATTACTTAGATAAACATATGAAGAAGTAAAATGCGAAGAATTGGATTCATAATAAGGCAATCAACAGCTGCGAAGGAACGATTTCTGACGCAGCTTTCGAGAATCTCGACATCTGTATTTCTCAACACTTTGCTTTGGCTCTTGGAAGGATACGTAGCTTTTGTACATGTCGAGGACAATCCGAGAGAATAAAGCGTTAAAATATGCTCTTCATGTCTGCATGGAGGAGAGTAAGACTGGGAATCGAGACGGTGGCAAGCAAGCTGAGAATAAGGGCTCATCACGCCGCCCTAGAAGACCAATTGCCAATCTATGAGCTTTGAATAAATAGACACTTCATTGGGCGGAGTTTTGAAAACATAAAGAGGCTGCTAAGGGAATATTCACAGGATATATTGACGAAACGGGAAGGGCACATACCCCTCGCTGTTCTAATTACAAACCTCCTCTCTACCCGGAATCCACTTCAGCAACTTAATTACCGATTTAATTTTCTTCACTTCAGGTACTATTCGCATTTTTTCATGTCATAAGAAAGTGTCTTTTGAACAAATATCAAAGCCCATATCTTTTAGATCATTCCAGAAAAAATCGCCGACATACAAATCGAGCCGTGCACTCGTGAAGGTAAACTATTACGTCTTCTGAGGTGGACATGTTGGCATGGAGACCTCGGCAACACACATCAAATGAATTGATATCCACGTAAATGTTTCTCAGTGTTAACTTACTTATTTATTACTTAATTTTACGCATTCAGTATGGTGATTAAGGCCTTTTTATTAAAATCAAACGTGATAAAAGTATATGTAAATTTGATAGTCGTTCAAAGGTATCAGTGCATTGGACGCCTAAGCGTGATTTATGACGTCATGCGAAAATGGATGCAATTCCTCCGAATGCCTCGGAGGTCCTTTCCCTTCCTGTCAAATAAATAAAGGCAGGAGGAACTTAATAATGCGCCTCTTTAGCGCCAATCTCACATAAAACGGCGCTCCCACTCGTCCTTCCCTTCCTCCCTCTCCATTCCCCAATTCCGTCTCTCTTTCTTTCTTCTTCCCGATACGGCGGTAAAGAGAGAGAACCTAATTTCGCCCCCCCCTCCTTTCAGACCCTCCGATCCTGAATGCGCGTGACAACGAGTCCCTTTTTTTTAAAATGTTCTCATCCTTCCTCTCCTGCCCCCCATTCCTCCCCACTTCAAAACCCTGACCTGAAGGGACGACTGCTCCTTCGGCCCTTTAAGGAGCATCCTCCCATCTTCCCCTCTCCACCGTCTTCTTCATGTGACGTCAGGCGATTATTAAAAAAATACGTCTTTCCCCTTCGCCGGCGGAGGAACAAGGCGAAGGAGTGAAAGTCAAAATTATCTTTGAATAAAAAATAATGAAATATCTCGACCGAATAAAAAATAAAGTAAAATATTTTTCAAAGAAATATGCTCAAGAGATAGTGCTTCACTTGTCTGTCGACGTGCAAGGGCTTTAAGATATTCGTAATACAATATTGATCTTTGACATAAAATAAATATCGAGACCGAAGCGATAAATCACCATAGAGATAATTTTTGGATCTGTATCGAGAATTGGTAACCATATAACCGTTATCTAAAACTATATTGTTCTTATAGTCACCAAATGTTTCGTTCATATCGCCATATAGCCCAAAAAGACGATTTTCATTGAACGGTACTCATCGATTCCGTAAAGTCATCCATCTCGACTAGGTCGATATGAAAAACATCGACGTGGTGGTTTCATCGTATGTCACAGTTCTATCGGAGGGAGATCGGAACGAGAGAAGAGAGTTCGCGCGCAGTTTGGCGTTATTTCCGCTCCCTCCGTTTGATCCCCTCCTCCGCCGCAGGAGAGCCCTCCACAACAGTCGCTCCAACACGCCTCCCCTTCCACACTTCCGGTTCTGTTTCTCTTGACCCCTGACATTTGCTCTACTTTCTCCCACATTCTCTCTTTCTCTCTTCCTTCCCATCCCTTCCTCCCTCCCTCTCCCTCCATCTCTCTCTCCATCTCTCTCTCCATCTCTCTCTCCATCCCTCCTTCTCTATTCCTCCCCCTCTCCATCCCCCTCCTTCTCTCTCCCTCCCTCTCATTCACCCTCTCTTTCCATCTCTCTCTCCAATCCTCTCCTTCTCTTCCTCTCTCTCCCTCTTCCTCCATCTCTATCACTCCCTCCCTTCACTCTCCTTACATTTCCTTCCCCCAATTGGAGGTCCCCCTCCCTCCTACTCACATCCTCTAGGGATTGGAGGACCCACGAATTCGATGGTCTGCACGAATAATATCGGCAATATTTTCCGCCAAAAGAAAGTTCCTTTATTTCTGCGTTTCGCTGAATCTCAGAGAGATACCAAGAGAAGCAAAAAAGTCTTGTCAAATGCTGTGTCCAACGGAGAGTAACATCTCGTATGGACATTGATAAGGGAGGCACGAGTATCGTCAATTCAACTTTTTCTTTTGTCAATGGACCACTGGAATCACGGAAAATGAATTCCGACCCACGACATCGTACAGAAATAGCTGAGCTATAGGTCCAATAAACTGCGGGAGACATTTAGAAATTTAACCATCCGCTAATGTGCATTAAAATGCAACAGTGTACAAACGTAAGAACCATTCGCCTAGACCGGGGATTCGAGAAAAATTTTTCATTGTCAGAGAAGGCCTTGGTAGCGTAATGGCTAAAGCACTCGTCAGGGTATCGAGGGATCCGGTTTCGAATCCCGGTCAAAATCAATGAATTCTACACTTTAAAACTGTTATATTTTTTAGCTAAACATGTTGAAAGGGCACGCCTATTCACCAATGCTATTCTCTCTATTAATAGAGAGCTAAGAACATCTGTGCTATATAGATTTCACCATGCAATGCCCGGTAGTGCGTAACTCACTACCGCAAATAATAAGAACTGCACTTCAATATCCATGGCCGTAAAATTCACTACGTACTCCTTCATTGACTTCGAGTTATGGATACCGATAAGACGCAAAAAAGACGATCCAAGTTCTCACCCATGAGGTTTTTTACGCAATATGTTCATCCCCAAATTTTGAGCGAAAATTGTGTCCTCTGTTCTCGGATTGCACACAAATCACTTATAGCTTGGGAGAAAGGTGAGCGTTTACCTTGGAAATGTACCAACTATAGACGTAAGCTCTCTCAAAAGCTGTCCATTGAACATATAGTATATGCGATTACCTCCCCTCCCCACACCCCGGAGACTAATAGTGATCTAATCTCTTGTCCGATATAGTATATCGATTGAAACTGCCTTTGCTGAAGTTGCAATTGTTGTGAAATTGTGAAGAGCTCATCTTATCGTTTAAAAAAAATATAACGCGTGAAATAGGAAGAAGGGGAGCAATCGTCCATCACCCTTTCCCCCGAAAAGTAGAGTTTTGTAAATCTATTCGCTCGATTCTACTTGATGCTCTACTTTGTTACCTTAAGCAAATTGACAAACTCGACCACAATTTCTGAATAAATCTTTAGAAATGGCACGTGCTGTCACGAGGGCTATTATTCCTATGAGTATCCCCGAGTATGTACTTCTCTTAGTTTGGAATCGAATTTCGCGACCGTATTATGTGACTTCCCAACGCGGGCAGACTCTCCCATCCACCGATATGGTGTTGTCAAACGTTTTTGATGTCTGGGTCCGTAGAGTTTTTATGAAGGAAGATATAGAGATAATTTTTTAGGACAAGAATGTTTGAAACAAAACACTAAGATGTTTCGGCGCATATTTTACCATATTGTCCGAGAGTTGACATGACTCCATAATTCGAAGAAGATACGTCGTCCTTATCAGTAGGAGCCGTACGAATTAAATAGCCAGTGAACAGAATGGAAGTAACTGCCATTTCCTCGACGTAAATGGAACGTTATAGGTCAATATGGACAATTTTCTCAAAAAACCCATTCCCAAAGTTCATCACTTTGGGTGAACTGGGACTTTTCGTATGAAAAATTCTTTTGAAAAATGCAATACAGTGCATATCCCTACATTAATGCGGAGGAAAGAATTCTTCTATTCAAAAATATATTTTCTTCACTCAAAAATATAATATAATTGAAAATATTTTCAAAAACACCGATCGATTCCAGTGAAAATTTAAAATGGCATTCATATCAAATTGAGTGGCTTTGGGCGTGATGTGGTGGAAGTCGAACATTATGAATAATAGATGGACTTGATAAAATTTATTTTACCACCGGGTTTCGATGTATTACATCACTTGGTGACCTACCTGATGATGATGTTATACGTCGAAACCCGGTCGTAAAATAAATTTTATCAAGTGGAAAAGAGCTACCGTCTTTTATCCATCAGCATTCATATGATTTTCTTATACAAAAGGTCGCATAACATGCTCGGATGCCAATTTTCAAATACTTCAATACCGTGCAGCGCATCCCTGTCGGTAAATCTGTCTCAGACAACTCTCTGAACCGACATTCAGCTTATTAAATAATTAGTTCGGGAATATAGATATAGTATGTAGGTAAAAAAATAGAAAAAGTGGTTCTAGACAATTAGATTCATATCTCCTGTGTATGTGTAATGTGTATACCTATTGTGCAAATAAAGGAGATTCATGAGAGAAAACATGTGAGTGGATTTTTTCTCATCTGTTGTCTTTTTTTACTGATGTAGTTTTTTCTTTCTCATTCTGTAGTCATTCAAGTACGCCGTTGAATGAATTTGAAGACCATTGAATTGCAACGGGAGTTGTGTTCCCAGGACTGTTTTATGGATTAACGGACGCAGGTTTTCTTTTTTTATAAAGCTTTGGTTGGCAAATTATGTAACATTTCAGTGTTCAATCTCAACTTCAGCCGAGAGAACTTTATTCATCTCATTTCGCGAGAAGGCGTCCGTAGTAATGGGGCAACTCCTATTTGCGGTCGGTTCTCAGAGGCGTACGATAGGCTTGACTTCCAGGGGAGTTCCTGTTCCCAGCGCGTGCCTGGAACTAGGAATTGGACCTAATTAACAAGTTTTCATTCCTGCGCAGCAATGCGTTCAGAGAGGTTTTTAAAGCACCCTTGCTTATTCTTTTATAATTTACTCCCCCAGCCTCGACGCCCTCGGCATGTATTCATGAGTCGTGCCGGAAGCCGTTTCATCGCCTCCTTCGTTAAAGTTGGCCTCTACCACCGGCGTCGTCCTCTCTATGAATAAATTGAAATTAAAAAAAACACACACAAATAATATTATCATTAATAATATTTATTGCCACGGATGAAAAGGAACAAAACTTTGTCTGCGCGCGAATGAAAATAGCGGTGCCTTAGAAATAAAATAAACGTTAGAACGTGAAAGCAGAAGTAATCACTTTTTAATGCAAGAATTTCACACCGCACGAATTATTCTCCTAGACCGGGGTTCAAACTTAAACCCCTCAATTTCCGCCCGAGTGGTCTCGGGAGTAGGCTATTGAGGCATCCAATTTGCCCAAGGCAATTGCCTTGTGTTCTAAAGTTGGTTTTAATCTCGTGATCTATACTTCAACGTCTCAGTTAGATCTTGACATTATACAGGTATATGGTAATTCGTCAGAATACCTTTTTATTTTAAAACCACCAAAGATTTACTATGCATACCGTACACAGGAAATCGATAGATCCGAATGGAGATCGGGATGGTGCGCTGGCTAACGTACTTGCTTCCCACCCAGAGGGCCCGGGTTCAAACCCCAGTAACTGCAGATATTTTTAGTGATATCCCGATCCCTGCTTGAGCTCCTTTGTGGAGAGCACTTTGAGTGAGTACGTCATATGTCGGATAGGACGTTAAGCCGCGAACCCCTTGGCGCCTCTCGACGAGGGTAGGCTAATGCCGACGCCGGGTTTCTCTCCACCCTTCAACCCTTCCTGTCCATCTCTAGATGGCGCAAACGGCCTCAGATGTCGGTCGACTCCTCTAAAACTACTACTACCCGATCCGGGTTCGAATCCCGGGTAATCAGAACGATTTTTTTTGAAACTGACTTTCTACAGCTTGCGTTTCCATTCTGCGGGCGACTGCATTAAAGTTAATACCGCGTCAATACTCGCAGCCTCTTTAAATAATCTCTGCTTTTGTGTCTCAGGGACCACCTATATATTTTCCGCTAGTCATCCCTCTCACCTCCTTTCCTCCTCCCCTCCCTCCCCACACTGGATTTCACAACCCGCCCGTCACCAGCGCTGTCACATCCCGAGCATAATTGTCCTGGAAGAGCGACGCCCGGAAACGCGAATTCCAGACGCGATCCCTCGCTTTCCGTCCGAAAGGCTTAAAAAAAAAAAATCGCCATGCGCCGTCTTTTCCAGTCAATGGATTTGATGAACGGCGAACAGCCGCCGTCCGTTTGAGTTTTTTCCGCTTTGCATGAATTCGTTGATTTCAAAACTCGGCAGGATTCATTTAAGCAAATTTCGCAGGTCGACTTGACGAATTCGATTTTTCGAGAAAATTTTGAGGATTTTCCGCGTCAAGACTGTCATAGGGAACGGATTCAATTGATATATCGGTGGAAAATTAAATAGGATAAGCTACCAGCAGTCGGATATGATGTATGCGCAATCCGAGAAAAAAAAGCACGTTAAGAGATGGATGTGATGGATGGGATAAGTGTATCGAATACTTTCTTGTCGGCTCATGATTTGAGATAATATTTACAACATATGTAATGAAGAGATGGGCCATAAATAGCAATATTAGTTTACTAAAATTGCTAAGTATTTGAAATATTTGTTCAAAAACCAAATGTTGTCATAAAATTGCCGATAATTTTATTACGATGGTTGAGTTGATACACAAGTCTTAAAAAATTTGCACATCTTAAGCGCAGAGGAGACTGGCTGGATTGCCAAATCTGCAAAAGCTGGGGTGATTGAACCGCTGAGAAAAATTCATGGTATTCGGAAAACCATACCCGTACCCAAAACACGTAATGGAATTTTTATTAAAAAAAATAAAAGATCAATATTTAAACGTCCTAAAATGTTTATATTTTAAATAAATCTACTTTTTATTTGACATATCAAAAAATGTTTACTCATATTATTTATATATATGTAGGTCCATATAATGTATTTTATAATTGATATGTATTTAAAAACTCCAATGAATTATGGGTATTAATGTTAAAAAATCTTTTCTAATTTTAAAATCTAAATGGGAGACTGAGAAAATAATCGCTATCTTAAACATTAGCACTTAATATTTTTCAAAATTATAACGATAATATTGAATTAATATGTCAAATATCTAATTGATTGTATTGCGATATACGAGGCGTGTTCATAAAGTAAGGCCCGTTTGGTCACAGGAAAAAATATACTCATATGAAACACATTTTATTGGCACTTTTAGTTAGCTACAAACCTACTTCACTTATCTACATAAGACATACATTCACTTCTAAGCATTTTTCGTACCGCTGCACCAGCTTCTTTAACCCCTCTGCATAGAAACTCGCCGCCTGAGGGTTGAACCAATCGACAACGCCATTCCTGAGTTCCTCTTCGGTTTCGAAACGTTGTCCACCGAACCACTGTTTCAAGTGCAAGAAGCGGAAATAGTCGCTGGGTGTAAGGTCAGGACTGTACGGTGGGTGGTTTAAAGAGTTCCCAACGACCCAAAAACTCTCGTCCACTGGACATTCTTTGCTCTTTGTGGTGGTCGGTGAGCATTTTCGGTACCCACCTTGCACGCAATGTGTGGTATCCGAGGTTTTCCGTAACAATATTGTAGACAGTAGTGCGTCCAAGTTGAGGAAATTGTTCAGCCAGGCCATTAATTGTCAATCGACAATCGCATCGCAGTTTTTGTTCCACTTGCGAAACAATTTCATCGGTCAGAGTACTGGGCCTGGCACTTCGCTCTTCGTCATGGACATTTGTTCGTCCATTTTAAAATCACAGCACCATTGTCTAACCTTTCCTTCACTCATAACTGTAGGTTTATAAACTAGGCATAATTCCCGATGAATTTCAGCCACACACACACAGGCATCCTGACTAGAGAAAGCGGAAAGAAGGGAGAAATTGTAAGGAGAAATATTTAGTCCCTTTAGTGAATTACATCACCATAATTGATCCATAATATTTATAAAGTCAAGTTCACGCAAAGATGAACTCAAAACTTCAACTAATCCCTTCGCGGCAGAGCGTTCGGGACCAGTAGGAATTATAGAAAACTCCAATTGGCTTCCACAGATAGTTGGGCATGAGCCTAGAATAACATTTCAGACAGGAGGCTTTCTCACTGTTCCAATTACCTTTCATTCAAACGTAATAAGTAATCCCCGATTCTTTGACCATGAGATGGCGTCAGGAAGCTGTTTCACGCACCGAAGGAGAAACACACGACAAGCAAGAGGAAGGATAGTAGGCAATCAATCATACAGTATAATAAAGTATAGGACAGTGCGCTACAGCAAGATCAAATCACTATCGGGAATAAAAAAGGAAGATCTGTGCTAATAGTTAAAGGTGAGTGGGGCAAAATAATAGTTGACTCAGAAAAGATCCAAGAGAGATGGAAGGAATATATAGAATCACTGTATGGTAAAAAACTTCGGCCAACAAGGTTAAAGATAGAAAAGGAACATGACGCAGAGGAAGATAGCTTAGGTCCAGACATACCAGACAATGAGATAGAAAGGGCATTAAAGGAGATGAAAGCAAATAAGGCCGTGTGGGTAGACAACATTTCAGCGGAACTGTTGAAATGTTAAGGAAAATGTGGGAAAAAGGCCATATATGGACTGATTCGTAGAATCTATGAGGAAGGAATCTGGCCGGAAGATTTTGTGAGATCAGTGTTAGTTCCTATTCCAAAAAATGCAAAGGCTACATCATGTGAGAATTAAAGAACAATAAGTTTGATATCCCACGCAGCTAAAGTTATTCTCAGGATCATCAGCAAAAGGATAGAGAGTAAGGCGAATGGTTACTTAGGGGATGATCAGTTTGGGTTTAGGAAAGGAAGAGGTACGCGTGATGCCATTGTAGTAATGAGATCACTAATCGAGAGGAAAATCGAAAATTATCGGGACGAATTTGCCTGTTCCGTAGACTTCGAAAAAGCGTTTGATAGAGTGAATTGGGAAAAAATAATGCGTATATTGCAGAAAATAGGAATAGATTGGAGGGACAGGAGACTGATCCACAACCTGTACATGTCTCAGACTGCTCAGGTGCGAGTGGGGAACGGAGAGTCCGGATGGGCAGTGTTAGGAAGAGGTGTAAGACAGGGTTGCCCATTATCAACGGTGCTGTTCAACCTTTTCTGTGGAGGAAATAATTAAAGAGGCATGAGAAGATCTGGAGGTATGAATGAAAGTCGGAGGGGAATCCGTAAAATCGGTTAGGAAAAATAGAGCAGGTAGAACAGTTTACATATCTCGGAAGTGTTTTGGGCCAATACGGTCAAAGTAGTAGGGACGTAAGGAGAAGAATTGCACCAGGCAAAGAGGCTTTCACAAGGAGGAGGGAGTTGATGACGGGGACGTTGAGTAGGGATGTTAAGACAAAACTCGTAAAAACTCTGATAGGGAGCGTAGCTTTGCACGGCGCGGAAAAGTGGTCGCTGAAGCAGGAGGATAGACGTAGATTGGAGGCTTTTGAAATATGGGTGCGGAGAAGAATGGAGAAGGTGAAATGGATAGTATATATAGTGGATGGATAGTATATATATATATATATATATATATATATATATATATATATATATATATATATATATCGATGATGCGGAAGTACTCACGAGAGCAATATAACTTTTGGACGGCACAATAGAACACAGAATAAAACAGATAACACGTAAAAGGACACTCACACTATAGATGATTTAAGCTTTCGGCCTACTCCGAGGCCTTCTTCAGGTCAGACTCATGAGTCTGACCTGAAGAAGGCCTCGGAGTAGGCTGAAAGCTTAAATCATCCACAGTGTGAGTGTCCTTTTACGTGTTATCTGTTTTATTGTGTTCTATTGCGCCGTCCAAAAGTTATATATATATAAATATATATATATATATATATATATATATATATATATATATATATATATATATATATATATATATATATGTATATATATATGTATATATATATATGTATATATATATATATGTGTATATATATATGTATATATATATATATGTATATATATATATATATATATATATATATATAAACTTGGAAAAGACGCTCTCCGGCGACGCACAAACACACAAACACTAACACAAAAAACACCACACACATAGAAACATAAAAGAAGGACACTTACATTGGATGTTTACGTTTCGACGGCACGGCCGTCGTCATCTGATGGCGACGGCCGTGCCGTCGAAACGTAAATATCCAATGTAAGTGTCCTTCTTTTATGTTTCTATGTGTGTGGTGTTATATATATATATATATATATATATATATATATATATATGTATATGTGTTTACATAGTATATATATGTAAAGAAAACTCGCACGTTATTTATTGATGATTTCCACGGATGTTAGCTCCGTCTTACTCGGAAGAAACGATAGTCAAGATGTCTATCGTTTCTTCAGAGGAAGATGGAGCTAACTTCCGTCAAAATTATCAGGAAACAACGTGTGAGTATTCTTTTAGTGAATACTTATATTGTTGCAATCCGAGTTTTTATTCAACATTTCCGTGTCATTTTGACGAGATCATGTATATAAACACATTAAAGGCGAACACAGGACATGTCGGGAAGGCGGTTTTTGAGCAGATCACGAAAGTAAAAATATTTCCTTAACCGGGAGTTGAACACCGGACCTTCCACTTGCCGAGCGGACGACGGATATATATATATATATATTAGACATTAATTGCCCCCTTTATGCATGTAATTTCATCCCCCTCCGCCCCCAACAACTTCCATATCATCCCCACCTTTTTAAAATTCCCGCGCCATACACTACCCCTCCAAACTCCTCACCTCGAATGCCTTCCCCCCTTTTTTCCCCCCTTTTCCTTTCTTTTCCCCTCTTTTCCCCATTTCCCCTTCTCCTTCCTACCATTGCTTTCGGGCCCTCCTCTGCCTCAGTTCTGTTCCTAATTCCTCTTGAGAAAGGTGGTTTGACCACCGAAAATTCGAGAACCAGCGAGTCCCTCTTTTGTGTGTTTTGGTCTCTGTGTTTGTTATGACTATCAGTGAATTTATATATATATTATTAGGTAATCTACCGTTTAAGGTAGATTTTTTGATGGACACAACTATCAAATACACATTTTGTGACTCCCCACCTATCAAACTAATCTATATCAGGTCCCTCTTCATCTCTGTGTACTTCTTTCCTCCCTTCATCCCGTCCAACATCCCTATTCTGTTCCTACCCTTACCTCGCTTGCCCAAAATTCTCCCCTCTATTACCTTCTTCAACATTCCACTACTTCTCAATACGCATTTCATCCATTTTTCCTGCCTCCATACGATTTCTCTAAACAAACCCCTCTCCTCACCCACCATCTCTAGTACTTCCTCATTTCTTTTCCATTCGGTCCATTTCACCTTCTCCATTCTTCTCCACACCCACATTTCAAAGCCTCCAATTTACGTCAATCCTCCTGCTTCAGTGACCACGTTTCCGCACCATACATAGCTACGCTCCATATCAGCGTTTTTACAAGTCTTGTCTTAACATCCCTACTCAACGTCCCCGTCATCAACTTCCTCCTCCTTGAGAAAGCCTCCTTGCCTAGCGCAATTCTCCTTACGTCCCTACCACTTTGACCGTATTGGTCCAAAACACTTCCGAGATATGTAAACTGCTCTACCTGCTATATTCTTTCCCCGTCTATTTTAATATTTAGCTTAGCCTTTTTCTTATATATATATATATATATATATATATATATATATATATATATATAAGGGCTTGTGTGTTCCGATGACCCCTAGAGCTGCGCTGGCGGGAGTAATAATAATTACTCCTGGGAGGGTGACCCATGCCAGATAGGTCGAAGGTTAGGAGCCAGACGAAAGGTAGTCCACGCAGCGTCTGTTCCTCAGTGAGGCGGCTGCAATGGCGTCTGACCCCAGTGGGGCGGCCATTAAGTGATGGTGTCACGTTAAAAACACTATTGAAAAAGGCAACGGGAAACCACCTCAATTATGATTCCCAAGAATATAATGATGGGCACTATAGAGAATATGAGTCCTGGCAACTACAACACTCGGCCCATGAGGCCGTGTGTCGTGCCCGGCAGCGGGAGAGGCAAGGCTTCCGCGGTCGTCATCCCACGAAACCCTTGCAGGGAAGAAATAACTGCAGCAGGACAGAGGACGCAGAAGAAGGCGAAAGTAGCTAGAATAGGAACCAGGAACGTCAGGACAATGTTGAGGAGAGGCAAATTAGAAAATATTAAGCGAGAGATGGAAAGAGGTAATATAGATGTTTTAGGCCTCTGCGAGGTGAGATGGAAGGATAGCGGGGATTACTGGAGTGACAATTATAGAGTGATATACAGCGGCGGGGACGAGAGCCAACGAGGGGTTGCCGTAATTTTAAATAAAGGGGTAGGAAGAAGCGTAGTCAACATAGAGCAAGCGACAGATAGAATTTTACTCATAGAGATTGGAGGGACAGGAGACTGCTCCGCAACCTGTACATGTCTCAGACTGCTCAGTTGCGAGTGGGGAACGGAGAGTCCGGATGGGCGGTGTTAGGAAGAGGTGTAAGGCAGGGTTGCCCATTGTCACCGGTACTGTTCAACGTATATGTAGAGGAAATGATTAAAGAGGCATGGGAAGAACTGGAGGTAGGAATGAAAGTCGGAAAGGAATTCGTAAAATCGATTTGGTTTGCCGATGACCAAACATTAGTTGCTCAGTCAGCCAAGGGGTTGCAAGCATTGTTGAGTGAATTGGAGGTTCAGTGCGATAAATATGGGATGAGAATCAATATTAAGAAAACAAAGGTTATGCGATTTTCCAGAAAGAAAAAGGCTAAGCTAAATATTAAATTAGGCGGGGAAAAAATAGAGCAGGTAGAACAGTTTACATATCTCGTAAGTGTTTTGGACCAATACGGTCAAAGTGGTAGGGACGTAAAGAGAAGAATTGCCCTAGGCAAGGAGGCTCTCTCAAGGAGGAGGGAGTTGATGACGGGGGCGTTGAGTAGGGATGTTAAGACAAGGATTGTAAAAACTCTGATATGGAGCGTAGCTATGTACGGCGCGGAAACGTGGTCGCTGAAGCAGGAGGATAGACGTAGATTGGAGGCTTTTGAAATGTGGGTGTGGATAAGAATGGAGAAGGTGAAATGGACCGAAAGGAAAACAAATGAGGAAGTACTAGAAATGGTGGGGGAGGAGAGGGGTTTGTTGAGAGAAATCCTATGGAGGCAGGAAAAGTGGATGAAAGGCGTATTGAGCGGTAGTGGAATGTTGAAGAGGGTAATAGAGGGGAGAATGTTGGGCAAGCGAGGTAAGGGTAGGAACAGGATAGGGATGTTGGACGGGATGAAGGGAGGAAAGAAGTACACCGAGATGAAGAGGGACCTGATATAGATTAGTTTGCTAGGTGGGGAGTCACAAAATGTTTATTTGATAGTTGAGTCCATCCAAAAACCTACCTTAACCGGTAGATTACCTAAAAAAAATATATATATATACATATACATATAAAAATAGGCGGGGAAAAAATAGAGCATGTAGAGCAGTTTACATATCTCGGAAGTGTTTTGGACCAATACGGTCAAAGTGGTAGGGACGTAAGGAGAAGAATTGCGCTAGGCAAGGAGGCTTTCTCAAGGAGGAGGGAGTTGATGACGGGGACGTTGAGTAGGGATGTTAAGACAAGACTCGTAAAAACTCTGATATGGAGCGTAGCTATGTACGGCGCGGAAACGTGGTCGCTGAAGCAGGAGGATAGACGTAGATTGGAGGCTTTTGAAATGTGGGTGTGGAGAAGAATGGAGAAGGTGAAATGGACCGAAAGGAAAACAAATGAGGAAGTACTAGAGATGATGGGTGAGGAGAGGGGTTTGTTGAGAGAAACCTTATGGAGGCAGGAAAAATGGATGAAAGGCGTATTGAGCGGTAGTGGAATGTTGAAGAGGGTAATAGAGGAGAGTATGTTGGGCATGCGAGGTAAGGGCAGGAACAGGGTAGGGATGTTTGACGGGATGAAGTGAGGAAAGAAGTATACAGAGATAAAGAGGGACCTGAGATAGATTACGAGGCATATTCTTAAAGTAAGTACCGTTTGCTTATATTAAAATATTGGCGCTTCAGAACACAGTTTTGCTCCTGCAGCGCCATCTACTGATTTATTGAGAAGCTATAGCGGCATTTGTTTTGTTTCAGAAGGCGTTTGCTTGTCCGTGCATGCAAACAACAATATCCGCGACAATCGTTGATCCCGCCAGCTGTGAAGTGCATTCTGTCATACGATTCTTGTATGCAAAAGGATTATCGGCTGCTGAAATTCATCAGGAATTATGCCTAGTTTATAAACCTACAGTTATGAGTGAAGGAAAGGTTAGACAATGGTGCTGTGATTTTAAAAATGGACGAACAAATGTCCATAAAGACGAAGGGCGAAGTGGTAGGCCCAGTATTCTGACCGATGAAATTGTTTCGCAAGTGGAACAAAAACTGCGATGTGATCGTCGATTGACAATTAAGGCCTGGCTGAACAATTTCCTCAACTTGGACGCACTACTGTCTACGACATTGTTACGGAAAACCTCGGATACCTCACATTGCGTGCAAGGTGGGTACCGAAAATGCTCACCGACCACCACAAAGAGCAAAGAATGTCCAGTGGACGAGAGTTTTTGGGTCATTGGGAACTCTTTAAACCACCCTCCGTATAGTCCTGACCTTACACCCAGCGACTACTTCCTCTTCTTGCACTTGAAACAGTGGATCGGTGGACAACGTTTCGAAACCGAAGAGGAACTCAGGAATGGCGTTGTCGATTGGTTCAACCCTCAGGCGGCGAGTTTCTATGCAGAGGGGTTAAAGAAGCTGGTGCAGCGGTACGAAAAATGCTTAGAAGTGAACGGCGATTATGTAGATAAGTGAAGTAGGTTTGTAGCTAACTAAAAGTGCCAATAAAATGTGTTTCATATGAGTATATTTTTTCCTGTGACTAAACGGGTCTTACTTTATGAACACGCCTCGTAGTTTGCTAGGTGGGGAGTCACAAAATGTTTATTTGATAGTTGTGTCCATCCAAAAACCTGCCCTAAACAGTAGATTACTTAATAATAATAATATATATACATATATATATATATATATATATATATATATATATATATATATATATATATATATATATATATATGTATATAACTGCTTTGGCAGCGAATTATTCCATAAAGTCTGTGATACATGTATGTAGCAACATAGATATTAATGCTAAAATAGTTTTTCCATCAATTGCGTTTTATAAAGGTACTGCTATTAAGTCCATACGCCCTCCATTGCTCCCAGTTGCAATTCACATCTAGAGGAAATGTTCACTACCCAGTGTCGCATGGAATCAATCGTCCTCCTAATACGTACGTAGGTTAGAATGCTGGATGACGTAATCCGTGTTAATTGACCATGGATGATTCGACCAAAACGTATTCCTCTATTTAATCACTTCATTGGAGTATACGCCCAGTTGCTTCTCACGTGATTTTTTTAACATTTCTGTTCCCTCTCGACTTCCATCGTTTCTTCAGTGTTTTTTCCGGTTTATCATCATCCATCCATGAATTTGGTAGCAAAACAACAGCCCGTCAAGCGGACGTATTCTCCAGCAGTCACTTTATTACTTCATTCGTTTTGTGGTGACCTCCACCGCCGCTTTTGACTTCTATACCTTGGAATTCCCAGCAGCGATGCATCATTTCTGAGGATGTATCCAATTAGTACCCTTCTCCAGCTCATCGGCCTATTCTTCATACTGTCTTCCCCTCTTTAAAAGGGCTTCTCCGTTGATCCCTCAGTTCTTCATTTTATTTTTATCGTGATTTTACCTTTCATCATTATATTGTTATATGTTAAGTGGTAGGTTATGTACGCCGCCGCTGTTTCTCCACTCCAGTCCCTGGTCGCCTACCCCAGCCTCTGGCCTACTTCATGTCCCCTCTTTTCACTTCATCTATTCATTTCACTCTCCTCCTTCCTCTATCGTTCTCTCCTAAGCAAGCCATTCCTAGTTTCCTTTTTCCTTTGAGCATATATGCAATCCAGATATATTTACTCTTCTGAATAGGGTTCAAAAGGATTCTAACCTCGCTAACCCTGTTTTCACGCATCTCTTTAACCGAGACAACGCTATTATGGAACAGTTCCACCACATCACACCTGAATCTCTAATTTATCTCCTCATTCCTTTTTCTCTCCACACATCATATTCTTTTCAAAATTCTACACATCATTTTGCCATTGCAACGCATTGAAAATATTAGCCAGAGTGCTTGAGTGACATATAAACCCAAGGAAATACATGAGAGGATAATAACAAGTGCATTTTTTTGTGTGAAATACGTTCGACTCTCGCTCGAGGGAATTTTTTTCTCCACAAACAACAAGGATACTTTAAACAAAAACTTTTACTTAACTTCGACTTGCTTTTTCGATTCTATAATGAGTACTTTTTCTTTGAGGATATAAAATAGCTTTTGGTAAGTTTTCGCGGCAGCAAAAATATTTTCGCTCAGTTAACTTGGGGTTAACATTAAGTTTTGTTAATTATGATTTTAAATTAATTGCAATTAATTATTTACGTTTTGTATTTCAATTCCCCCAATGCTTGCTTCTAATTAGATTATACTGCTAGATACAAATTACGTTAATTTCTACATCCAACTTAGAGCTGATTTACAAACACGCAACGTATAATGACACACAATAGTGCAGAGATTATACGAATGGTAAAAGTGGATAGGATTTTTTTGGGGAACGGTGGTGGGGGAGGGGTGAATTGATTTTGTTGGGTTGAGCGGATGAGTCAAAAGGGGGAGCCACTTCGTTATTCAGCTGTTTAGTTCAATGCTTGAAGTTTTCTGCTGTGCAGTTGTGACTCGAGGAGGGAAGGAACTGAATTAAGGCCTCTGCAATGCTGTTGAGGAGGAAGCTGGTAGGAATGAAATACGTGGGCTGAATAGGAAATGAGGAGGCGCTAGACAGGAAGGACAGACCTCATCCCCTCAACACCATCCAGAAGAGAAAATGGATTGGGATCGGGAAACGGACGACGGCCATAGGAGAACCATTGATGGTGTAAACAGGAATACAGAAGGCTTTTATGGACTGAATACGATAGTTTTACTCTTAATTTGGACTACGCAAGGTACTATTACTACTCTGTTCATAGAATTTTTGTTTATCAAATTATAATTGATTGGTTGCGTTTAGGTAGAAAGAAATAGGCACTTTTGTTACAAATCGCTGCCACATTATATTTAATTAATATATGTTGAATGTTAACCCTAAAATGTGTACCTTTTGTAATATTTCTTAAAATATGTTTTGGTTGATTTACTGTGAATAATCGGCAACGATAATAATAACTTTAACTATGAACTGAGAAACTAACCAACAAATGACAGAAGTATTCGAGCCGAGGTACCATTTCCCTTGATCCCATTTCTATTTCTTAGATTTTTATGTCGAGTTAACCTCTAAGGAATGTTGTCGAATTTCAAAAAGAAACCATGGCCCAATTTAGCCATATAATTTATCGTGATCAAAAATTATGATTAAAATATCTTGTTATATTTGCCGTTGAGGGTCTATAAGCCGAGTTTCCTCTTCATAAATTGATGGACAAATCTTTAAATAGACCATACTTAGATATCGTTTAGAAAGTGTTTCTAATAGAGGTCCTAGCCACAAGACAGAGAAGCGCCCCCGAGAGGACAAGGAGTTCACCTGGGACAGCAGTGGTCGGGTGCGTAGGTGGTGCACGTGGCAGAACACCCGCCGTGTTGTGACATGATTCAGCTGTTGCCCAGTGACATCAGCGAGCCCTCAGCCGGAAGAGACCTCATCAAGGGTAGCTAACGACTTGTATGAGATTCGATAAGCGACCCGCGAAAGGTCACCGCCTTCATCTAGCAATCAACACATGCATTCCCCTAGTCCTTGTTGGTCCGACTGCCTTGTCTCTCCCCCTCCTCACAAAAGATCATCTAGGAAGCTGAAAGTTTGCACAGACAAAGTATTAGAAGCGGAACAGAATACAACGGACCTAGAGTATTTCTCCGGACATCCCGGGGTTAATGAATTCGAGCAGAATGGTTTGAGGCGTCACTCTGTGGAAGCGATTCATATCGGGAAAGAAAATACTTTGTCCTTCCACATGTATTTAATTATGCACGACCTAGGTTTCGATTTACGAAGTCATCATCAGGTGAATTACGGAGGACACGCAGCTGTGCATAGCAGACAGAGACGTTCCCCCTCCTGGACCTCCCTCTGTTCCAACTCTCCCCTCTTCCCCCCCGACACCATACCCAACCCCCCTCTCCCCCTCCTCCCCATTCACACACACACCAGTTTCCCCTCCCTTTCCCCTCCTCCCACTTCACCAGCACCTCATCTCTCTCTCTCTCTCTACTATATACAGCTGTGTGTCCTCTGTAATTCACCTGATGATGACTTTGTAAGTCGAAACATTGCTCGTACATAATTAAGTATATGTGGAAGGACGAAGTATTTCCTTTTCCGGAATGGATTTCAATTTATTGCGTTTGATTAATATGTGAAACCGGCATGTTACAACTACTTTTCTTTCACACATCAAAATATGAAAATATTTCCCCACAGGCTTTAAACCTTGGCTGGTATAGTAGTTAAATTTTTGGAAAATCTTAATATTTCAACTTTTTTTCATCTCTCACTCGACATTCTCTAACCAATGCGAATTTTTCTCCCCATTTTCAACCTCTTTCGCGTGTCTGGTTACCATGGGGATTCCATCATTATCGCCGTCGAATTTGCTCATATTGCAAAAGGTAAGTAAACATTAGAACATTTGCGTGCGTCTTATTGTTTGCCCTTCTGCATTACACAGATTGTTTGAAATCCTAGAGTGAGAGAGGGAGCTGGCCGGCCCTTTTACTGTATCCAAAACCAGCTCCAAGGGTCAAAACTAAAGGAAATGTGGTGTGCTTCCCATTGTCAATTCACAGAATAGTACGAAAATGGCGTAACAGAAAAATATACGAAATATTCAGATGAAAATTGCATTCAACCTAAAAGACATAACAATAGGCGATGCATAAAGGTTTAGGGTTGGATCACGCCGTGGGGCCCACGGGTTGCTAAAAAAATTTTCATCGTGGAATGAGAGCTCATCGCCTGAGGTCAGGCTTTCCACTTCGCTCGAGCTGTATCGAGTGTTGGGGAGACTATCGGAGTTACCCCTGTGAAGGGGACGAATTTGATTCCTCGACGGTGCTATCCGGCGTCGCCCCGTGGGGACGATTGGGAAAGTTGGCTGGGATCGGAATGAGCGCGTAACTCAATCCTCGATGATTGATTAAGCATCGTGAGGTGGAGGAGCGAATATGAGGAGGGGATGGCGCAGGATACCCTAGGGGAGTGGGTGAAGCGGGTTCCCGCGGAAGGAGGGAGGGGATGGAGGGAAGTTTATTCCGCAGATGCGTGGAGGGGGAAGGGAGGGAGAAAAAAGCCCTTTCTATTACTAATTGCATTTATTTTAGCTATTTTAGCCCCATCGCTCCTTAATGGGGCCCTCAAAGTTTTCGCCGCGTCTCCCGAACGCCTCCACTCTTGGTCGTCTTCCATTGTTGCCCCCCAATATTTTCCCCTCTGCCATTTGCCATTGTTGGGAGACGTTCAAAGACGCCCCACGAATTGGGGATGCGGGAGATACTCAATGGAATGTTGGAGGCTGTGATATGGGGAAAAATTTTGGGTGAAGGATGAAAAAATATTAGGCATTTCAGAAGGAATTAAAGGAAGTAGAAAGTATGTGGAGTTTAAGAATGCTCCTTTGTTGTGTAGGGCCTTTGGAATAGTTTTAAGCATGGATTAGAATTGTAGCCGCGCTTGGTCCCTTGACCAATCAAAACCCACATTGACCGATAGGCCACTCTTTAACCATGAATACGATTGACTTTATGAGGTTTTTTATTCTTTTTAACATCAAGGCTGATAAATTAGGAGATAATTAATATGGCAGAGCTTTGAAAAACACAAGTCTTCAAGGAGATGAGGATATCAGAAGAGTTCTAATCGGAACGATTATTGTAGCAAATTGAAGCGTATTATATTCCGAAAGGTAAATATTTATTTTTCATTCACGGAATGAAGCAAAATTTCTATATTATCCGGTAGTTAGTTAACAGTAGCTTTAAAATATGTGGCCACCTAAACTACTAACCGGTTCTCGAATTTTATGTCCATGTACTCGCCCCGAGACCCAACTCTACGTAATGATTGACGGACGGCTGACGATTATTTCGTCATAGGCAGCAAGTCGTAGCCCGCTCCTCTTTCCGCAGCGACGGTTAATTTGACTTTTGGAAAGAAAAATACCGAGTGTGAACTAAACCAGAGTCGGTCGGCCGGAACTCAGGGGCTCGTATCTCAAAGAGCCTCGACCTAGGGTTTCCATAATTTTCCCCCCGTGACCAATTTTAATGTTTCACCGCATTGATGTCGCCGTTTTAAGGAACTTTTCGAAAATTATTTCACTCGCGATAATTTATCTCTTCATGCAGAAAAAAGATTTAAATTCTGAATTTAAATTTCCATTAGCAGATTTAATTTATGGGTCTTTCCTTGCATCCGATTCGTCCGTGGTTTGCACAACACGGAAACGAGTAGGAGACCATTGTAAAATGACAAATAAGCGTGCAATTATGTCATATTTGCCTTGTAAGAGGGGTAAAGGGAGTCAAGTGGTTCGAATGGGAATTACAAGGAGAAGAAAGTAGAAGAGAGAGAATAGAGAGAGAATAGAGAGAGAAAAATCTAAATATCAGATTTACAGTATATTTTCTCTCAATTCAGATTCAAAATATTAAATTTTTCTGGAAAGAACACACGCGGTATCTTTCTCACTACTCACCTGGGACTTCAACTATTGATTGCTAAAAGCGCTTATAAAACGTTGATAAGTGCTTTTCCCTGAAAATTATTTTCGCGAATATTAGTGATAATTTTCCGGTCACGACAAGGTGGTCCAATAAGCCCCTCATGTTAACTGTAAGCACACAAATTCTACTGCGATTCGTACACAAAGAGAACGTGAGAAACGGCGTGGACGTATTTTTCGATGATCTATCTCGATGTACGGATGCTGCGTTTAATACCTACATTCTAAACGTGTGTTCTTGCGAAAACATCTGACTCTCGCTGCGGGGAAAACATTAGTACACTTATCATGTCCCAACGTGAAACAATTCTTGCAATATATTGGAATTCCTATTAAGGAGATACAGAAAGGTCGAGTTTACTAACTAATTTGAGAGAATTTCTATGGCAACACATCGCATTGGTTGGTTTTAAGCACCAGGATTGAAGTAAAAGAGGAACAAAGACACTAGTACTGATAAATTTCTAGTACTTACTCTCTCCCCTCTCACGACACTCACTCATCACTCAGGCGAAGCTGACATAATTTTTATAACTAAAAAGCAAAAATTAAAGCTTAACTTAAACATAGCCATTACTTGTTGATGTAGATTTGACTTGTACTTTCCATTTAGCATATAATGACAAATATTAACACACTAAAACTGTTGCAAATATATAAAATAGCTCAAGCGGTTAGAGCATTGGTCCGGCAAGTCGAAAGATCCGGTGCTCAAGTCCCGGTCCAGGAAATATTTCTGCCCTCGTAATTCAGCGAGATGTAGTGGAAGTTCTACGTTATGAGAAACAAAAACAAATTTGCACTATTTCACAGATTTAAATCTGAGGAAAAGTGCAAATTTGTGTGTTTGCATATATATATATATTTATTTATTTATTTAATGAAGTATTTTATTATTAGGTAATCAAACGGTTAAGGTAGGTTTTTGGATGGACACAACTATCAAATAAACATTTCGTAACTCCGAACAAAACCCAATCCTGCAACCTAATCTACATCAGCTCCCTCTTCATCTCTGTGTACTTCTTTCCTCCCTTCATCCCGTCCAACATCCCTATCCTGGTCCTGTCCTTTCCTCGTTTGTCTAACATTCTCCCCTCTATTACTTTCTTCAACATTCCACTAACGCTCAATACGCCTTTCATTCATTTTTCCTGCCTCCATAGGATTTCTCTAAACAAAACCCTCTTCTCATCCACCATCTCCAGTACTTCCTCATTTGTTTTCCTTTCGGTCCATTTCACCTTCTCCATTCTTCTCCACACTCACATTTCAAAAGCCTCCAATCTACGTCTATCCTCCTGCTTCAGCGACCACGTTTCCGCGCCGTGCATAGCTACGCTCCCTATCAGAGTTTTTACAATCCTTGTCTTAACATCCCTACTCAACGCCCCCGTCATCAACTCCCTCCTCCTTGAGAAAGCCTCCTTGCCTAGCGCAATTCTTCTCTTTACGTCCCTACCACTTTGACCGTATTGGTCCAAAACACTTACGAGATATGTAAACTGTTCTACCTGCTCTATTTTTTCCCCGTCTAATTTAATATTTAGCTTAGCCTTTTTCTTTCTGGAAAATCGCATAACCTTTGTTTTCTTAATATTGATTCTCATCCCATTATTATCGCACTGAACCTCCAATTCACTCAACAATGCTTGCAACCCCTTGGCTGACTGAGCAACTAATGCTTGGTCATCAGCAAACCTAACCGATTTTACGAATTCCCCTCCGACTTTCATTCCTACCTCCAGTTCTTCCCATGCCTCTTTAATCATTTCCTCTACATATACGTTGAACAGTACCGGTGACAATTGGCAACCCTGCCTTACACCTCTTCCTAACACTGCCCATCCGGACTCTCCGTTCCCCACTCGCACCTGAGCAGTCTGAGACATGTACAGGTTGCGGATCAGTCTCCTGTCCCTCCAATCCATTCCTATTTTCTGCAATACACACATTAATTTTTCCCAATTCAGTCTATCAAACGCTTTTTCGAAATCTACAAAACAGGCAAAAACGTCCTGATTTTATTCTATATTCCTCTCGACTAGTGATCTCAATACTGCAATGGCATCACGCGTACCTCTTCCTTTCCTGAACCCAAACTGATCATCCCCTAAGTAATCATTTGCCTTACTCTCTATCCTTTTGTTGTTGATCCTGAGAACAGCTTTAGCTGCGTGGGATATCAAACTTATTGTTCTGTAATCCTCACATGACGAAGCCTTTGCCTTTTTTGGAATAGGAACTAACACCGATCTCACAAAATCTTCCGGCCAGATTCCTTCCTCATAGATACTACGAATCAGTCCATACTACCTTGATGAAAACGTTCCCGGAATTTATTCAGAAAATTAAAAATACAAGTTTATTCATCTAAATCTATATTGTCCCCTTCAAAGTAATCCCCATCGACTGCAACACACTTATGCCAGCGCTTGATCCAATCCTCGAAACATTTTTTATATTCGGTTTTCGGTATGTCCATCAGTGCTTCCTGCGATTTTTCCATTACTTCCTCTCGGCTGCTAAAACGCGTTCCCCGTAATGGTTTTTTAACTCGATTGAACAGAAAGAAGTCACAGGGGGAGCCAAATCAGGTGAATTCGGTGGCTGTTGGATGGTATTTGTTGCATTTTTCGTCAAAAATTTACGAATAATGATAGCACTGTGTGACGGTGCGTTATCATGGTGCAAAATCCACGAGTTTTCTGCCCATATTTCTGGTCTCTTTCGGCGAATTGCTTCACGCAAACGTCTCATAACGCCCAAATAATACTCTTTGTTTACTGTCTGGCCTTCTGGCAAAAATTCATGATGCACTACACCGTTGTAATCCATGAAAACCGTCAGCATTGCCTTCTTTTTTGACTGAAAACGACGTGGTTTTTTTGGTCTCGGCTCATTTGGTGGACGCCATTCACTTGCCTGATGTCTGGACTGCGTGTCGTACTCATAAACCCACGTCTCGTCTCCATTAATGATCCTTTTGATGAATGTGGGATCGGATTCAGCCTCGCAAATCATGTCTTTTGCGACGTCAACACGGTCTCTTTTTTGCATGAAATTGAGGTCTTTTGGCACCAACTTTGCTGCTACACGACGGAAACCCAAATCATTAACCACAATGTCTTGGGCGGATCCATAGACAATGTTCAAGTCCTCCGCTATTTCTCTGATGGTTAATTTGCGGTTATTGACCAACATTTCTTTTACTTTATCAATTTTTTCACCGACTTTCGATGTCGATGGTCTGCCACTGCGTTCATCATCTTCGATCGACTCACGACCACTTCTGAACCGCTCGTGCCACTGGTAAACGACCGTTTTTTTAGAGAATCGTTGCCGAAACACTTTTCCAACATTTCCAACGTCCGTGCGCCACTAAATCCGTTTTTTACGCAAAATTTAATACAAGTTCGTTGGTGCAAATTTAAATCCATTTCTGCAATTGTAAAAAATCGCCAACACACACACAGAGATAGATGTACTCTTGGCTACGTAACTTTTGCAAATGTCAAGTTATGACACTAAGACTTAACGGGAATATCAACAAAAGATGTACCAATTTAACAAAAAAAAAACAGAACTCAAATCGTAACGATGGGAGCGCCACACGGCGGTTACTCCGGGAACTTTTTGATCAAGGTAGTATATGGCCTTCTTCCCATCTTTCCCTAACCATTTCAACATTTCTACAGGAATATTGTCCACCCCCACGGCCTTATTTGCTTTCATCTCCTTTAATGCCCTTTCTATTTCATCGTCGAGTATGCCTGGACCTAAGCTATCTTCTTCTACGCCATGTTTTTTTTCTATGTCTAACCTTGTCGGCCTAAGTTCTTTACCATACAGTGTTTCTATATATTCCTTCCATCTCTCTTGGATTTTTCCTGGTTCAACTATTATCTTACCCCATTTATCTTTAACTGTTAGCACAGATCTTGCCTTCTTACTTCCCGATAATAACTTAACCTTGCTGTATAGAGCACCAATTTCACCCTTCTTCTGTAAACTTTCCATATCCTCGCATTGCGTTTTCCACCATTCTTCTTTTGCTTTATTTGTGGCCCTTCTCAATTTATTGTTTAACTCTTTGTACTTCATTTTGCCTAACTCTGTGTTTACATTTTTTCCATCTTCTTCTCTCATCCATCTTTGCAATCATCTCATCCGTTACCCATGGTTTCCTTATCCTTTTCCCGTTAACGGTTCCTATAGTGTCTTTAGCGGCTTCCAATATCCCTTTCTTGATACATTCCCATTTTTCTTCGATAGTACTCAGTTCTTTACCGTCATCCATCATTTTCTCTATAGCCTCCTGATACTCCTTCCTCGTTAATTCATTTACTGCTTGTAAATTCCATTTTTTAACCCGCCGCCCTTGCCTTATCTTCTTGAAACGAACATTACATTTCATAACAACTAAATTGTGGTCAGAGTCCGCATCCGCTCCTGGGAAACTGTGCGAATTTATCACACTGTTCCTAAACCTGTGCCTAACCATAATATAATCTAACTGATACCTTTCTGAGTCACCTGGCATTTTCCATGTATACCTACGCCTTTTGAGGTGTCTAAACCATGTGTTAGTGATGACTAACCCCTGTTTCCTGCAGAATTCAATTGCTTTCTCCCCGCGCTCATTCCTGGTGCCCAACCCATAGTCCCCCACCTCACCACCATCTCTTCCTTCGCCTACCGTCGCATTCCAATCCCCCATCACTATCAAATGTTTCCCTGCAGGAACACACGCGATTATATCCTCTAAGTCATCGTACATCTTATCGACTTCTTCCTCCTTGTGGTTGCTCGGCGGCATGTATACCTGAACAATGACCAAGTTCGTCGGCTCTGCTTTAATCTCTACGAGTAAAATTCTATCTGTCGCTTGCTCTATGTTGACTACGCTTCTTCCTACCCCTTTATTTAAAATTACGGCAACCCCTCGTTGGCTCTCGTCCCCGCCGCTGTATATCACTCTATAATTGTCACTCCAGTAATCCCCGCTATCCTTCCATCTCATCTCGCAAATACCTAAAACATCTATATTACCTCTTTCCATCTCTCGCTTGATATTTTCTAATTTGCCTCTCCTCAACATTGTCCTGACTTTCCAGGTTCCTGTTCTAACTACTTTCGCCTTCTTCTGAGTCTTCTGTCCTGCTGAAGTTATTTCTTCCCTGCAAGGTTTTCGTGGGATGACGACCCCGGAAGCCTTGCCTCTCCCGCTGCCGGGCACGACACACGGCCTCTTGGGCCGAGTCCCGCAGTTGCCAGGACTCATATTATCTATAGTGCCCATCATTACATTCTTGGGAATCATAATTTAGGTGGTTTCCATAATAAAGTAGAAAAATATAAAATAAATAATATATATATAAATATATGCACACAATTTCAAATACGATATCCTGTCATACGGTGAACAAATATTCATTCACACATGGAAATAGATATAAGGAAAGTGGATAAGAAAACAAAAGACGAACACAGAACATGTGGGGAAGGCGGATCCGGTGTTGACGAAATTTTTGTTTAAATTGACGAAATCACGGAGAAACGAATCAACATCAAGTTTTTTGGTGAAGTGCGGGAAAAGTTATCAAGTAATTGCTGAAATGTCGACAACTGTTTACGGTGATAATGCCCTGAATAAAACATCCGTTTTTTAAAGTGAATTAAGCGTTTTAAATATGGCCGAGAATACGCCCCGAATAATGCAAGGCCGAGACGTCCTTCAACCACCTGTGTTGACGACAACATTGATCGTGTGCGGTCCCTTGTCATTACCGATCGTCGTGAAACTGTCCGAATGATAACTGATGAACTGAATTTATGAAAATCAACAGTGCACACTATTTCAACCGAACTTGACGGATTGATGGATCCTTCGCAATGACAATGCACCAGTACATTCAGCATTGATTGTTCGCCTGTTTCTGGCAGAAAATGCAATCACCATTCTTGTTCATCCTCCTTATTCTTATAGATCTCGTCCCCAGCGGCTTTTTCCTATTCCCAAAATGCAAAAATGTGATGAGGGGATATCACTGGGGAGATGTGGAAGACAATAAAGGAAGAAACGATGAGACAATTTAAAAGCCTAACTGCCGAGGAGACTTCCGAGGGTGCTTTAAACAGCGGAAAAGAAGATGGAAAAAGTGCATAGCAACGAATGGAGAGTACTTTGAAGGGGAAAAAATCGTTACAAACTAAATTTTGCAAAATAAAATATTTATGGCCTCAGTTCGCGTATTTATTGGGTAGACCTCGTAGATGTGCCAACTCCTATTACCCTGGGAGAAAACGCAAATTTCATGTAATCGAACCGGCTCAATGGGGCGATCCCGAGGCCCACAGATCCTGAATTTCACTCCATTTGGATGCAAATGTGCACAGGGTTTTAATCAAAAATTCAGGGGGCGAGGGGAGAGGGGGTGCGAAGGAAAGGGTGCAAATTCCCTCGCGGAAGAATCGTGATTCATTTGTCGCCGTGCGATTCGGAGTTGTCCCGAGTCGACAATTGGCGTGTTGCCATGGCTACCCCACACTCCCGGCGGAGGGGAGGGTGGCCGACAGCATTGCGTGTGCGTGAGCACGCATTATTACGCGTCTCCTCTTCCGAGGATAGCTGGAGCGTGAGGAGGAGGGGGGAAGGGGCAAGGCAGAGGGCGCGGAACCCTGGATTAAAGAGGATATGCGTGCCACGTGGAAGTCGACGTTCTCTCTGTGCATTCCTCCGCAGTGTTGGTTGAGAATTCGCTTACTGTCGGCGGAAGGAGACTACATATTCAGCCTCGACTAACGAGATAAATCCACTAGGAATTAACAAGCATTCACGACTGATGATCAGACTGTCGCACTTTTTCATTGGACGAAATCCTTATTTCAGTTGTTCAGAGACGCATGTGTTCAAGGAAGAACGATTTGCTTCGAACGTTCGCCCTTCAGCGGTGATCATGCCCTAGGATTAGCACCAAACCTATCGATTCCCATCGAATCAAGTATCAAATGGATTCATCTCTGGAGGAAAATTATCTAAATCCAAAACAACAGCAATAACGAACTTCCCACTCGCAATAGCAACAACCAAAGAGAACTCAGATATTCTTCGAGAAATAATTTAACTATGAAGAATTAGGTATATTAATAATTTTCGGTCAAAGGTTTCCGCGGCGTTGAATTGCTTGTACCCGTCTTTTCGGGTTCTCCATCCACGGTGGCTGTCTTCGGGTGACGACAGTTTCGCTGGCCATCGTCACCCGAAGAAAACCACCGTGGATGGAGAACCCGGAAATGCAGAGACAAGCTATTTATAATTTATAAAATATCTGGAAGCAAACGATAAATCAAAAATGTGTTCCAGTCGACGTTTCTATTTTTAACAGGAAGATTTAGTGGAACAAATCTATTTCTATCGAACGGTTTCCTAGGACTACGACTACTCTACCAAATTATCGAGGCGGTTGGCAACCGCGAACGCCTGTAGGAGCGTGTACGATGCACATGAAAATTGACCTGCTAAGCGGAATCCCAAACGTATATAGGTAATCGCCGCATTTGCGAATTACTGCGAGTTCACAATCGACTTTGGTCAATTTCGATAAATGAACTGAGTAGCCGCCGACGTTGTCGACACCCGTATGACTTCGATTACTTCAAACAAACCGTTCTGATTGGACTTGCGCTAATATCGCGAAAAGCTGCAATTTTAATTTGCTGCTCGTCACGAGAGTAGATTCATTATTCCTTTGTTTATTCAATTATTTAATTTTAATATCA
>CM073771.1:7401565-7498812 GCA_037158775.1 Hetaerina titia
CGAGTCCGTAATATTCTGACAAATTTTGTTTAGCCTTAGCACTGTCCCACTTTCACTCATTTTGAATGCGAAAACGAACCGAATGTTTCGATTTGAGTGCCTATTGGTGGAATTAAAACGGAACCCTTACATTTTCTGTAAAATCTGTGTTTGGTAGTTCACACCAAATATTTGAATCTTCCACAATGTGAAGGATGAAGTAAAGGAGTTTAATAAGAGATTATTAGCATTTAAACTCTTTTTGGCGTTCTAGGATGGGAACTGGTCATCCTCACCGCGGTGTGCAAATATCACACGTTGCGAGGAGAGTGCCGTGTTCACCTGTCAAACCAACCCTCGGGTTGAATGCTGAGGTTTTTGGGAATTGGGTCCGCCTTTTTCTGTATTTTGTGAAAACCTCGGAGCAATACTTTCTGAAATAGGTCCCTGACCGCCACTGCAGACTTGGTAAGGGACTAAACATAAGACGAAACTGGAGAAGGTACAAAAAAGGCTGCCAGATGTGTTTCCTGGGGAAGAAGCATAGGAGGATGGAGAGTGTGACTGAAATGTTAAAAACGCTGGGTTGGAAACCTTTACAGGGTAGAAGACAAATAAACATGACTTTTTGGACTGTTTCGCATTCGGAAGGGAGAAAAAGCAGAGGGCAGAACTGAGGAAAGAGGCGGGAAATCCAAATTCTATAGGGAGGAATTATCACAAATTCAAGGTAAAATGCCAGGCACAAAGAAAAAATAAATAAAAATTTCATTTCTCAATAAAACAATTATTGTTTGGCACACCTTACCTGCGAAATTATTCCGAGCCCTTTTTTAATAGAGTGAATACTTTTTAGAAAAGATGTAAACAATTTATACAATAATTTGATTGATGCGTTGTGTGGCATTGTATGCAACAGCTTGGTTTGGATATTTTTCCTTGTTGATTTGGGAAAGTGATGTGGATGAGATGGGGATTCGCTTTCACTTGTGTCAGAGAAAGGTGTTTGGAAGTTTCCTTTGGGTTTATTGTTTGTTTACTGACTGATTTAATCTATTATCTCTTGTCATATTGATTGGATTTGAAATATCCTGTTTTTTTCCAAGGCAAGTTTGCATTGACTGTAATACTTTGTACGCTTGACCTGACATTGTCCATCTGAACATATGAGCTTTAATAATGATAATAAATTGTTTAAAAATAATGTGAAAATGAAAAATAGCATGTTCACCTCGATTTTTTATAATTAATTATCAGCTAACGTTTCCAATGTCTTTTTAAAACACTGCGGTATGTCTGTTCCCCAATTCACTCCATTACTACTCCATAGCATTCGCCGAAGACGTCAAGTGGAGCATTGTCATTTCACGCACAACAGATATCCAACAGGAGATGAAAATTCTCCAACATATTTTCTATTACGGCAGAGGAACTTGGTGATTTGCTATTATAACCTCTAGTGGTCCAGTTTCACTTACACCTACTGTTACCCTGCGAACCGTACGAGAGATGCTGTTCTGGCACATTTTTTTCGGATATCTGCTGGATTGGTACCGGGACTATTGACGTGGGATCAACAATGAGTCAGAATGGAAATTTCCGAATAATTGACCAGTTTTAAGAGCAACCAACCAGAATTTCTTCGCCGGTTTGTGACCACAGGTTAAAATTGGGTTCGCTATCATGCCCCAGAGACAAAACAGAAGTCAAAGCAGAGGAAACATGCTGATTCACCACCACTAAAGTAAATAAAGGCAATATGGTCGGCCGGAATGGTGATGACTTCAGTTTTCTGGGATGCAAAAGGGATTCTGATGATATATTATCTTCTCACTGGTAAAATAATTACTGGAAAAAACTGCGCTAACCTTTTGGACCAACTACAGCAAAATATACAAGAAAAAAGACAAAGTTTGGCCAGGAAGAAATTCATCTTTTATGAAGACAATGGTGGCACACAAGTGTCGTTGCCATGGGAAAAATGCATGAACTATGATAAAAATTGTTGCCACACCCACCTCATCGTCTGATTTGCCTCCATCAGATTTCCATCTTTTCCCCAAGCTCCAAATTTCCCCTGGTGGACGGAGATCCTCGTCAAACAAAGAATTAACTATCGAAGTGGACGGGTATTTTGCAGACCTGAAGGAATCTAATTTTCGAGATTTGGATCAAGACATTGGAATATTGCTGGACCAAGTTCATTAGTGTACAGGGAGACAATATTGAAAAGTAAAAAAAAATCACTGAGGTAAGTCGTTGCTTTCTACTCCATTCCGAAAACTTTTGAAATTGCCCTCGCATATCCGGGTTGTCTAAACTCTCGATTTAACCTAAGCTCTAATAATTCTTACGATGTCACAAAAGCCTCGAGTTCTCTGTATATTTCCAGATGCCATAAAGTGGCTTATCATCATCATCATCATCGTATTTGGAGGTCCTTGGAACGCAGTTTCAGTATTCTCATAGCGGTTGCATTATTTTTCCAAGATATTCTTAACAAACCTTGTGGATCTTATTCATAATCAATCAATTTTCTTGATTAGAGCTTTCTTCAATGGATTCAATATGCATTAAGATCATGTCAAATGTGGTTAAAAGCATAGTGTAAGCCAATGTCCCTACTCAAATGAAAAATAACCTTTAATGGGATTTCGAAGGATACTGAGAAAACATTTTCGACGCACGGTTGTACACGATTATGAATTTCATAAGGAATGGGAATTAAGGTTGCGTGTCTCAAAGAACATCCTTAAAAGCAGTCTAATGATCCGAGTAGGCTGTTGAAGAATTCAAGGACTACAATATAGAAATGCCCTCCCATGGACCACAACCTTGCCGTGGTGTAAGGGCCTGTACGTTTAAATGACTCCTGAAGATTCACTGGTAGAGGCAATGATAATTGATCCTGGTAGGGTCACCCATGCCAGATAGGTCGAAGGTTAGTAGCCAGACGAAAGGTAGTCCACGCAGCGTCTGTCCCTCAGTGAGGCGGCTGCAAAGGCGTCTGACCCCAGTGGGGCGGCCATTAAGTCATGGTGTCATGTTAAAAACACTATCGAGGAAGGCAACGGGAAACCACCTCAATTATAATTCCCAAGAATATAATGATGGGCACTATAGATAATATGAGTCCTGGCAACTGCGGGACTCGGCCCAAGGCGCCGTGTGTCGTGCCCGGCAGCGGGAGAGGCAAGGCTTCCGCGGTCGTCATCCCACGAAACCCTTGCAGGGAAGAAATAACTTCAGCAGGACAGAAGACTCAGAAGAAGGCGAAAGTGGTTAGAATAGGAACCTGGAACGTCAGGACTATGTTGAGGAGAGGCAAATTAGAAAATATTAAGCGAGAGATGGAAAGAGGTAATATAGATGTTTTAGGTCTATGCGAGGTGAGATGGAAGGATAGCGGGGATTACTGGAGTGATAAGTATAGAATAATATACAGCGGCGGGGACGAGAGCCAACGAGGGGTGGCCGTCATATTAAATAAAGGGGTAGAAGAGTAGGAACTATAAAAATGTGATTGAATGAACGCCGCTGAAAGGAACAGTGAAGAAGAGAACCATTAGGTAGTTCTTCCAGGAGAGGGTGGCGTGCGGAGGTAGAGGGAGGGTGAGAAGTTGGACCACAGGGGTATTCCCTCCCCACCCCACCCAACGCCCGTGAATGGAAGGGAAAGCAAGTGGCGGGTGGGAGAAAGTACGCCTGGCGGAGAGGCAGGCCCTCTAAACTCGGGTCGTTCTCTATGTTAACCCCGGAGAGGGAGCGAACGACTTCGTGCGTTAGGAGGGGAAGCGGGGGCGGAGGGCAATAGTCTTATGAATTACCTCCTTCTCGATTTGCAGCACGGTCTAATTTGCGATCCAAAATAGCAGAACACTCTCTTACCATTTTGCGAATTGGAGCTTCCCCAACCTGCCACTAACGCGAGCGTGGGAAATTCGCCTCCCTCTGGAATAATCACCAGTAAGTTATGATTAAATAAAAAGGCATGCGAGTTCAATTGCAGAAGTTACCAACACTAACCTCCGATGAAATATCCTAGGGAAGGAGCCTGAAATCTTGTTCCGTGGCAATGGTGGATATATAACAAAGAACACGCATTTGTTTTAAATTTTACATGAGAAAAACAAAAAGGTAGGGATGATGAATATAAGATCTTGAATAACGTTTTAAGGCATCGTTTATTTTTTCACTAGTGGTGCTGGAGCCATTATTTAAAAAAAAGACTGCCTCCTTGTATGAGCATATATACCCAGGTTTACTAGGTCCTATTTTACATTCAAATCTCCGTTGGGTCGTCATTTGGTGTTCCCTTGAATAAGATCATCGGAGATAGCTCTCGCGAGAAAGAGTTGTGGCGGACCTATGTAGAAGATTGTATGACACAAAAGAGGGAATTCCTGCACATTGCATGTTTCATAATATTGGTCATTTTAAGAAGAATTCATAAAATGTTTGCCTCATGGGGAATAGCAAACCGTTTGGCCGTTCGCAGGGGCGTGGGTTCATATACCGAAGGGTGCCCTTATTAAACCCACGCTGTTGAATTGTCACCGTCACGAAATATTGTGGGGATCTTAGGTGTCACAGAAAAATGAACCTTGTGTATGAATTCTTAAATCTTCCACGCACAGTTGGCACTGTAAGGGGTAATATTGTCCACCATAGCAAGAGCAAAGGAAAACTCGAATAATGTAGTTTTTCCTCACTATCACTATTTTGACAATCACATTCAATGTCTAATGAATTTTTAAACACCGCACGCTCACATCTGTCGAATAAGTCCACGGATTATCAACCAATAGAAGATGCACAAAATGCATTTCAACAAAAGATGAAAACTAAGTTCGCTCGAAGAGGCGACTGTCCGCCAATGAAACAACAAAAAACAAGAGAGATCGTCAAACAACTATTTTCGGCAGAGAAAGCGTTTTGTGTGCGATCCATCCGATACGCTCCATCCCCTTCTCACTCTCAGTCCGCGGCCTCCGTCTCTGCAACAACAACCCCTCCAAACAGAAATACATTGACCAGCTACACGTATCTCTCAGAGAATGTGGGTACCCTGAAACACTGCTCAATAGGAAAATTCTCAAACCTTCAACCCATTACACTCCTCTCCCCAAACCAAACCGCCCAAAATGCCCGAACCTTATCACCATTTTCTTCTCCGGAACCCACAAAATCAGACATATAATCCGTGAATTCTTCATAATTATTAGCAATAGTCAATCTACATCACCTTTATTCCCACATTGTCCCTCAGTGTCATTTAAACGCCCGCCTAACTTGCGAGACATTTTCAAGTCAACAAAACCACCTACGAGCACCCCTGTCTCTTACCCACCCTTGTCCGCACCATGGAACCGCCCACGCTGTAAATGCTGTCATCTCCTAAGACCTTCCACGTCCCTTATTACCAAATCCCAACCCATAGCCACCTGCACCTCTAAAATATTATATATCGCCTCTCCTGTAACTTCTGCCCTGCCTTTTACGTGGGTGAATGCACGACCACCCTTTTCCTCCGAGTAAATAACCACCGCTATTCCACCAATTTTCCCACCTTCCTTAATTATCCCATCCCTACTCACACTGCTTCCCACAACCAGTCTTTTGATGACTGCTTCTCCGTTTCGGTGATCGAAAAAACCCTTCCCAATTCCGCAAGCAGCATAGAGGTGAGAACCCGCAAGATGGCAAATATCTGGGTGCTCCAGTCTTTTAAACCCCCGGGGCTGAACCAAGCCCACTGATTTCATCCAATGCTGCCTACATTTCCCCTCCCCCACCTTGTCCGTTTCCTATTAGTCCCTTACCTCTCTTCCCCTCACCCTTCTCCTGCACATGTCCTCTCCGCTCTTCCTCGACAACGCCATTCTGATGACGACGGTGGGGCCGTCGAAACCTCAATACATACTGCACGTGTCCTTCATTTATGTTTCTGTGTGTGGAATATTTGTTATCCGAGTGTTTGTGTTTATATATATCCAAACTTGAAAATCCCGCCATACGGCGCACATATATTCATTCAAACATAGAAATAGGAATATGGAAAAGGGATAGGAAAACACATAAAAGGCGAACACAGGACAAGTGGGGAAGGCGGTTTTTGAGCAGATCACGAAAGTAAAAATATTTCCTTATCCGGGACTTGAACCACGGACCTTCCACTTTCCGGGCGGATGCTCTACCTCTTGAGCTAATAAGGAAACCTGATTTACCTTGAGATCTGCAATCTTATAAAGCGCCAAAGTGCTCCGATAGATGTTGCCCGAGAGATGGCGTTATGGAGCTGTTTCACCCACCAAAGGAGAAATAGACGGGACACAAGAAGGGGAAAGGATAGTAGAAAAGCATTCATACGATATTATAAAGGATAGGAACGGTGCGTTTCATGGCACGCATAGCCAGAAGAAGAGACGAGCCACATTGGCCAAACACACCGGTTCAAATCCCGGATAAGGAAATATTTTTACTTTCGTGATCTGCTCAAAAACCGCCTTCCCCACATGTCCTGTGTTCGCCTTTTATGTGTTTTCCTATCCCCTTTCCATATACCTATTTCTATGTTTGAATGAATATATATATATATATATATATATATATATATATATATATATATATATATATATATATATATATATATATATATATATAATGGATATTTATTTTATTTTTGTGTTTTATAGTGTCGTCCAATTGTTATATTGCTCTCGTGAGTGCTTCTACATAAACGATTTACACATTCTCATGGAAATAGTTATAAGGAAAAGGGATAGGAACACATATAAAAGACGAATCCTATCCCTTTTCCTTACATATATTATACTGTGAATGAATATATACAGGACCTGGACATATGAATATATGAACCTGTATATATATATACATATATATATATAACTTTTGGACGGCACAATAGAACACAGAATAAAACAGATAACACGTAAAAGGACACTCACACTGTAGATGATTTAAGCTTTCGGCCTACTCCGAGGCCTTCTTCAGGTCAGACTGAGAGGGTTTGAGGGATGAGAGCCTGGGGAGGGGAGGGGGGGCGGAAGGTTTAGGGACTGTTGGGAAAGAAATTAAAGATGGCGGTTAAGGATGGGAATTTTAAAGGATCGGAAATATAGGATGTACGCGGATTCGCGAGTTCTCACCTCTATGTTGGTGGCTGAATCGGGTAGGGATTCTAGAACTGTTAAGGAAAAGCATTCGTCAAATGATAGGTTGTGTGAACTTGCGTGTAAAGGGATAGGAAGAGAAGAGAGTGAAGCAGAATTACATGAGTAACGGTGATTGTTCATTCGGATGGATAATGGGGTAATGCATTCGCCAATGTAGAATGAGGTGCATTGTTTGCACGACAAGAGATAGATAATATTTTTTGAGAGGCAATTAGCGTGGGAACGGGGTGAAGGGACAATGAGGGGACGTGGGGAGAGGGGAGCAGATCTGATTATGAGACATGTTTTACATCGGGGGCGATTGCAGGTAGGGGAAATATGTGGAAATTTGTCAGGGCGGGGTGTCAAAGGGTTGGTGGATCTCAGAAGGTTTCTGAGGTTGGCTGGTCGTCTGTAAGAGACAGAGGGGCATTGGGGCAGTAAGGATGTGGTCGCGTCATTGTCATGTAATATAGGATAAAGTTCCTTGAGAATGGTTTTCAGTCTGTGGGATCCGGGGAAATAGGTTGTGCAAAGGTTGAGTCCAGCGTCAGATGTGGGGTTGTCATTCTGTGGTGTGTGTGGTCGGGTGGAGCGGTAGATTTTATCCTGTAGAAGCTTTTCTGGGTAACCGCGTTTGTGGAGTGCATGGTGTAGATTGTGGAGGTATTTGTTGAGGGTAGCTGTGGTGTTGCAAATCCGATGTCCGCGGATAGAGAGATAGTTGGGAATTGAGCGTTTGGTATGAGAAGGATGACTACTAGTATAGTGTAAATATTGTTGATGGTTAGTGTCTTTTATGTGTACTGAAGTGGTGAATTTGTTATTGTGAATTGAGATGTCTGTGTCAAGAAAGGTGATGGTGGAGTCTGAAATGGACGAAGTGAATTTAATAGTGAAAGAAGAATTTAAGGCCGATAAGAAATTGTCAAGAGAATCAGAGCCGTGTGTCCAGAGCATAAAAATGTCGTCAATGTAGCGGACCCAGAAAAGAGGTTGGAAGGGTTGCTGTGAAAGGAAATTCTCTTCAAGGTGGCCCATGAAGAGATTGGCGTATGATGGCGCCATCCTCGTTCCCATCGCTGTGCCTTTCGTTTGGAGATAAAAACAGTTTTGGAAAGAGAATGCATTTTTAGTCAGGACGACAGTGGCGAGATTGAGGAGAAATTCGGTCGAGGGGCACTGGGGTGGGGGGCGTAGAAAAAGATAGTGTCGGAGGGAGGATAGGCCTTCTGCATGGGGAATAGAAGTATAGAGGGAGGTGACGTCGATGGTGGCCATAAGCAGGTTGGAGGTGGAGGAAGTGATACGTGTCTTTCGTGAAGGAGGGCAATGAGAGTACGATAGGTTGTAGGTGGTAATCAAGGAATGCGGAGATTCTTTCGGTGGGAGAGTTGAAACTTGGAAAGGAATTAGGAACAGAACAGAGTTCTGTTCCTAATTCCTCTTGAGAAAGGTGGTTGGACCACCGAAAATTCGAGAACCAGTGAGTCCCTCTTTTGTGTGTTTTGGTTTCTGTGTTTGTTATGACTATCAGTGAATTTACATTACACGTTTGTGGGTTTTCCAAAAAAGTGTATATATATATACACATGTATATATATATATATATATATATATATATATATATATATATATATGTATATATATACACATGTATATATATATATATATATATATATATATATATATATATATATATATATATATATGTATATATATACACATGTATATATATATATATATATATGTATATATATACACATGTATATATATATATATATATATATATATGTATATATATACACATGTATATATATATATATATATATATGTATATATATATACACATGTATATATATATATATACACACACACACATGTATATAACACAGGCCTACAGAAAAAAGTTTTTTTTGGTGCCGGGAATCTTTGTGTTGATTTTAACTATATTTGTAGAGTTGAATCCAAATATGAAATCCGTTTTTATTTAAAAGCTCTACTTTTTTAGATATGGCACATCTTACGATTAGTTGTTTTAATATTTGATATATTCCGGAAATAATTTTCAAAGTTAAATAAATCTATAAGTATACATGGGAATATATGGTAAAAGAAAATAGGAAAAATATTACAGACTTTGTGAAACGTGCATACTTGGGATATTTTGGTGTTAAGCTTGTTGACCAAGATGGCAGATGGGCACCGCATTTTGTGTGTAAAACATGTACTGAACATCTGCGGCAATGGACAACAGGACAAAGGAAAAGTATAAAATTTGGTGTGCCAATGATGTGGAGAGAACCTGTGAACCATATTGACGACTTTTATTTTTGCATAGTAAATGTTTCGGGAATTAATCGAAAAAATCGCCACAAGTGGACATATCCAGATTTTCCTTCAGCTAGACGCCCGGTACCCCATTCAGAAGAAATACCGATCCCAATATTTCAGACGTTACCAGATATATCTAAGGAAGAATTTGAGTTATTTGAAAACATTTCTCATTCTATTGACGATAGTGGCAGTGACTACGAGGGGGTATCAACAATTCCTCAACTATTTAATCAAGATGAACTAAGCGATCTTGCTAGAGAACTGAACTTATCGAAGGAAGCACCCGAACTACTAGCATCAAGACTGCATGAAAAGAATTTACTGCAACCTGGTACAAAAATAAGTTTTTATCGCACAAGGGAAAAGGATATGCTACCCTTCTTTACTCAAGAAGACAATCATACATTTTGTTTAGACGTTAAGGGTCTTTTGGAAAAAATGGGACTACTATCACAATATGATGCTAGTGATTGGCGTTTGTATATTGATATCTCCAAGCGTAGTTTAAAATGTGTACTTCTTCACAATGGTAACAGGTTTGGCGCAACACCAATCGCTCATTCAACTAAAATGAAAGAAGAATACGATACAATAGCATTGGTCTTACAGAAGATAAAATACCAGGAACATCGCTGGGTGATTTGTGTAGATTTAAAAATGGTGAACTTTCTTCTTGGGCAGCAAAGTGGCTACACAAAATATCCTTGTTTATTGTGCCTCTGGGATAGCAGGGACAGACAAAACCACTGGATTAAGAAGAAGTGGCCTAAGAGAGAAAACTTGGTTGTTGGGAAAGAAAACATCATTGAATTGAAAACATAATCATCTTTAGTTGAAAGAGAGAAAATCATCTTACCGCCTCTACATATTAAACTAGGCCTAATGAAGCAATTTGTAAAGGCTCTTGACAAGGATGGACCATGCTTCGGCTACTTAAGACTAAAGATGCCCCATATAAGTATTGAAAAACTTAAAGCTGGTATTTTTGAGGGGCCACAAATCAGACAACTTACAAAGGATCCTGCTTTTGTCGAGTCAATGAATGAGATTGGAAAAATTAGTTGGATGTCATTTGTTGAGGTCATAAAAATTTTTCTAGGAAATCACAAAAGTGAAAATTATATTGAGCTTGTAAACATTATGCTCAGTAACTTCAAATCACTTGGATGTAATATGAGCACAAAAGTTCACTACCTACACAGCCACTTAGACAATTTTCTTGGAAATTTAGGAGACACAAGTGAAGAACAAGGTGAAAGATTTCACCAGGATATAAAAACAATGGAAGCTCGCTACCAAGGAAGATGGGATAACCATATGATGGCAGATTACTGCTGGTGCTTAAAACGAGACTGTTTGAACAAAGTTCACTCAAGAAAATCGTGCAAAAGAAGCTTCCGATGTGTTGAGTGATGTTTTTATGTTTTTTTTGTTTTCAATTTGTTTTATTACAGTAAAAAATTTTAGTATTTGTGTTCAATTGTATTGTAAAATTCTGTTGTGTTTGTGGGTGATTTAACAGCCCTAGAAATAAATCAAGTCTTTATATTTAGTGGGTTTTATTATTAATATAATATTCCCATATCATCATGTAGAAGATTTTTTACACAAAAATAGACACTGAAGTTACGAAAAAGACCTCATATATGATTCTTACGGTGCATTTTAAAGACATCTGAAGCCACTAATTTGTAAAGTAAAATAATATAATGTTGGCATATATTTGTTGGGATAAACCTCAGCTAAGTAAATAATCTAAATTTTTAATATGGGGTTAAATCAATTCCGTGTTGTCCGTTCCTTATTTACAATGTATTCACGCTTAAGATGTATTACCATGGAAAATTGATCTAAAAACCAGTAAATAAATAAATAAATAAAAATATTTTTATCGATTTACACATTTCGCATATCAATATATATATATATATATATTGAAAAATGGGTTGTTCTGTGTGTATACATATGGCATATATATATAAATATATATAGTATATATAATATGCATGAAAGAATGATTTTTAATCGCAAACTTAAAAGGAAACATCACATAGGACAACTTTAACTTTCCGATTACCAAATATTACCAACCATTATACTTTAACGTGTGGTCACCAGGCATCCCCAGCCATTAATGTAGACGTGTAGCTCAGGGCTGAGTAATCCGGAAGTTTGAGCTTATGCCAGCCAAATAATTCCAGGGGAAAACGCCTTTATCCCTGCAAACAGGACATCCAGCAATGGGACACTCCTATCATACGCCCATCGGCTTCACTCCTCAATTCGGATTATTCCTTCGGAGTCGTAAAAAAAGGCCAGTGGATCATCCAAAGGCTGGGCGGGGCAACGAAGAAGAATGATCTGGTGCCCGCACACACACACACATACACACACAGAGGAGGGAGGGAATGAAGAAAGGAGGTCGTCAAGGGATTTTGAATGCGGAGAGGGGGAGGAAGGGAGGCGATCCATCGCGATTACGAGATTTGATATCAACAACGCAGTCACACGATTTGGAAAGGGGAGTGCTGGTCAAGGGAGGCAGGGGGGGGGGCGAAGCATTTTTCAAGGGTTTCGTGAAGGGGTATGGCGGGTAAGAAGTGAATGGAGAGGGGCAGGAAGGGAGAAGGACATGAGTGGGGGTGACCACGGAGGGAGCAGGCGGGGTCGAATGGGGCTGGGATGGTTGGAAAGGGAGGGAGTTGAATCGATATAAGCGAAGAGATTGCAAGAGGCGTAAGGAGGAAGAGTGGAGTGGAGTGGAGGGGAGGGGAGAGTGGAGTGGAGGGGAGGGGAGAGAGGAGGGGAGGGCCGACGTAGGAGACGGAATCCCTGTGTGTCCCGTGCCCTCGCTCTTCTCATTGGCTCCGAGCCGGGTTCAAAAGGTTGTGGGGCTCGTAATCGTGCAAATACTCGTTTATGCCCGAGCTGTAGGTACGTTATGTTTGCCACGTGGGGTCTGTAGCGACTGCTTCCGAGACAGGGGAAGAATGTGACTGGTTAGTCCAAACAATGGTCGGTGGGGTTAGTAAATACGTGTTAACTCTCAATGGTATACGCCAATCCATACTATTTGCCGCCTCAGACAACAAGTTCCGGTTCGTCGTGGCCTTACCCTCTCACTCTTCTTGTTGACCGACGATTTACGGCGCCACCAATGATTGCTGAGTCAAGTAGTTAGCGTTTCTTGTGAGCCAGAAAGAATGCCACGGTCGGACAAATTTAAAATAAAAGAATAAATAAATATTTTCTGTCTTAACAACCAACTTTGATGTCACCATTAATGTTAGGTGTTACAAAATTATCTCCGCAATCAAACGATAGCAACGTCAATCGATTATTTTTTATGCCGCTTATTTGCTGAAATAAACAATGGTTGAAGATTGTTATCGGAGAAACGATAAAAACGCGTGTTCAATTAATTGAACATTACATGCCATTACGCTGCATATTGTAATTACTGATCAAATTATTGAGTGAAATGTGACCTCGTTTAAATCCTGCCAGGGCTATATTTACTCATTAAAATTCCTGCAATACTGCAATTTGCTTTATGTGCCTTATTATGCCTAATATATCAAAGGTTCCGAGAAACCATTTCAGAGGTACATTCACTGGCTGTTATGCACAATAATTGGGAAACACTTCCGAAGGAATATAAATGATATTGAAAATAGCACTTTCAAGCATAGGAAGTTCGTATTTGTAGTAGCCCAAGTGTCATGCCTCTGGAGAATCAGCATCATTGCCAACTCAATGTCTGGCCAACGGGTCAAAATCAATATGGTACTTGGATTCCGTGACGAAGGAACTGTGATTTCCCGCCAACTTAATGTGCAGCTACGCGACGCTGGCACACACTCTCGTGCACATCTAGACTATGCCACAGCGCAGTGAAGCACGACGCGCGCCTACCCGTTGAAATTGAGGATTGAAACATTCGAGTCCCTTTACCAAAATCTATACATATGAAGGTCGGTTTGGTAGGTGATGATAGAGCTCACCCAGTACTAAGGCCTATACGGCGTGTGAAATTCACACATTAGCAGGGTGTTGAGGGGGGCCAGTTCCTTTCCCTGTGGAGAGGGGAAACAACACACAATAAAGGTACACACAAAAAGAACATTCACACGGTATTCCTTAAAAAAAGAAGATTCAACGAGTGAGTGTTCTTTTTATGTTGTCATATATTCTTTGCTGCTGTCCGAGTTTTATATTCCGGTCGGGTTAGTCCAGGGAGCTTTGAGCTACTCCTACAAGCCTATCAGGGCATCTGCGGCTCCACCCAAGCTATGTGATTTTTCGGGCAACATATCTTCCTGGGAAACCATAACCGGCACATGTGAATGAATATGTATAAATATATATGAATAAAGATGTGAATGAATATATTTATATATAGTAAATATATATATAGTAAATATTTATATATATAGTATATATATAGTAAATATATGGTTATGAAAACAATTGCATATAGAACAATAGTTTTCTTGTTTGTTGCTAGATTTTAATATAATGGAATAAAACGAAACGTGACATAGCTATCTATCAATGTCACAAAGGAAGATCATTTGAACAAATGTCACCCCGCTTCGTGTCGCGTGGGGCTGAGGGAGGGGAGGTACCAAGGGTGATTTCGGGGGGAGTGGGGGCGAAACTGCATGCTTGTGGGCCGGGGTCGGGGGGCGGAGGGGTTTGGAGGAGGGCATCAGCGGCTCTGGGATTGCGATCGTGTCGAGAATCTGCGACGGGAGTGGGTGGGAGAGGAGGCGGTGGGGTGGGGCGGGTGCATGGCTGCCCACCGGGGCAGATTTCAACTAACTTTTTAGGCGCGATTCTCAAACTATTTGTCTCCATTTTGCTGACTTCCTTTTGATTTATCCTCCAGTTGGCACAAGAATAGATGAGTAATATTCATAGTAAAAACAAAAATATAGTTGTAAAAAGGGTTTTTGGGCGAAACTTAGCTTTTCAGTTTCGAAGGTGTTTTAAGGAGAATACTTTTATCCATTTTAGCCTTTGGAATGGAAAATTAATTCCAGAGTTCTCTACCGTTCATCCTTTGGAATCAGATAAATTCAAAATCAAATCCCTCCTCCCTTCAGAGATTCTAATTTTGACCCGAATATTTTTAGCCCTACCAAGGTCGGACAACGTTATTTTGAGCCATTATCGTTAGTGGGAAAAATAAAATCTTAAATCTTTCTATTCTACACTTAATCTTTCTAATTTTATTGACATGATATCACCTACTGTGGTACGATGGGTTTGATAATACATTCTTTTAGCATTGGAATAATAATTCATTCGTTAGTTTCTCTTTAAAGGAAAAATATTTCCTCCGTCATAATATTCGTAGCAACATATGAAAAATCAAGTTAATATGCTAATATGTTAATATGCTAATGCTAAGTTTTATGGCAAATAAACAGCCGTAATCCCTTCTTATCACTCCTGGCCGACGGCCAAAATTGTCTTCATTGTATTCACTCGACTTTGAGGTACCGTAAATGATTTAAATGGATTCAATGCACTGAATGCGCGTATGGAATTACAATCGTCGTGTTACGGCCACCTCTACTATGACACGGGTCGCGTCGTAAAGAGACTAATTTTGGGCACGTAAGGAATTGACTCCTTCACGGGTTCTCAAACTTACTTACTTAACCATTTTGGAATATAACTTCGGTGTATCATCTATTAAGGTATACACATGTATAACGTAACGTATACTAACGTATATGGAACACTTCCTGTTCCACTGTGCTAACATTCAAAGCTTCAGTATGGTTTGTAAGTGATCTGAGGCACGAACACAAACGTTTAGCTAAATTTAAAATTAAATAAATATTAAATCGATGTTACGACTGATGGGGAATTGTGGTTGATTGGCAAAATTTCGGAAAACATTCAAAATGTTACCTTATTACCCATATTGAGAGTTCCTGGTAGCATCCGGATAGGATAGCATTCCTTCCCCGAAGTTATATTCCGACCCTCGCTATGGGAAGTCTTTTAGGGTTCATCGCACGTGATATTGAGAACTTAAAACATTGAGACTTTAAACACTGAGAACATGAACATGCTTTCCAAACATTCGTACTCATGAGAAAAAGAATCGTAGGAAATATATGTTGCGTTTGGGACTTTCTCTCATGAGTGTGTTTTTCTCAACAAGAATAGCAAATGTTTCGCCATTTGGCGAATGATTGACCTAATTTTACAATCTTAAACATTTTTCACCCGAACCAAGGAATTGAAATGCTTTTCTTTACGAATGAACCAAAGCTGCAGAACTCAGTGAATACCAATTTTTGAAAGTTTATTAATTTATTTAACGACTTTATTGGGGTGATTTTGAGACTCCATTGTCCCTCCTTCCGCCTAACCTCTGTACATTTCAGCAATAACAAGTACCAAAGCAGTAGGCGGAGGAATACCCACCTAGGTGGGAATCGAGGCCGTGACCTCCGGGCTGGCAGGCGAGAGCGTTACCCCGTCGCCACTGGAACCGACTGAAGTTGTGAGGAATTATAATTTCAACACAATCAGAACTATAATTCAAGGGTAGCTCTTATTAATTAGAATTAAATCGAGGCCAGGGAATAATATTTAGAACGTTATTTGAGAAACATCTCGCTTTATTACATATCCAGCGCTGGGTGCACGAATATAAGAAAACCTATTCATCCGTTGGTGTGATTTATCATCTTCTGTAACATCAAAATCCAAGAATTTAAAACAAAACCACTTCAAAATGTTTTGATATGAGGAGTATTTATTGTGTCTCGATCGGTGTTTTGCATCGGAGCGTATTCAGGAGAGAAATGACTCCTGAAAGGACAAATCTGCATAGGAAGCCGTATTCGAAAACCAACTTAGCATCACAGAATTGCCAAGAGAGACGACGATCAGCACTTTCGTTTCCGCGAATATTAGGAATCCTCGAAACATATAAATCCATAAATATGCATATCGGATTTTTCTCTTGGAAATATCCAATATTGCCTTTGTGTGTGTATATGAGTCTGTACACATATATACATAAATATAATTCACACTCAAATATAGATACATATAAGAGAAAATGGAACACACGCACTTATGAAAATATTTTGCTGGTCCCAGCAACCTTCAACAGAGTATGAAGAGTAACTGACGAGAGGACTAGGGGGAAAAGGAAAAGTGGATGTTGGGGAGGTTTAAGAATAAACAGAGGAGTGTGCGTGATACATGATGAGTTGTTGAGGGAACCGAAGAGGAAGGTATTAGGTTGTGAGAAATGTTTAACTAGGGAAGTTTGAAGGATTTAAAGATCCAAATAAGAGTTATCTCTAAGAGTACTTAGTATATTTAATCATATATAAGCTTATGTCAAAGTATCGCAAAGACTGTCAATAATAATGTTTATCAGGATTGCACAAGCGGACAAAAAACATCACAGAAACACACAAAAAAGAGAAGAAACTCTCACGTTTCCGAGTTTTCGGTGGTCAAACCACCTGTCTCAAGGAAGAGAAAGAAGGAACTGAGGAGAAGGTGCCGGGGAAGGTGGATAGAAGGGGAAAGTGGGGAAAGGTTTGAGAGGGGAAGAGTGGGGAGAGGGACTTTTAGAAGTGTAGGAATAATATGGAAATGTTTTGGGAACGGAGGCGTGATGACATTTTTTTGAGAAATGGGGTAATTAATGTCTAATATTAATACCTGGATGATTCCAGGAATTCAGGAGCCAGATAAACCCCGGCTTTATTGTTTTTAGTTTGAGTGGAGGGCCAGAGGGTGGAAGGGATGTTAAATAGAGACATAATAGCATTTGTCAAAGGGAGTGTTGTTTTCGGAGGCGTGTTTGGGGATTGGGAGCATCCGAATCAGGGAAGAATTCTTTGCATGAGGCCCGGAGATTTTTCGATTCTAGTTTTTAGGGGTTAGGTACACTCTCCAATACAAAAGGCAGGGTTTAGTTGGCACTTCAGAAGGTAAACAACTATACATTACTGGAGGTACATGAGGAGTAGGGAATTGGCGGGAGAGAGAGTTAAAGGGCGGGTGGGAGAGGAATGGCATTCGGGTTCTGGAAATAGGACATGTTTTGCGTCTAGGTTTATTGCAGGGTATGGCAGTGGCTTTGTGACGGGGCGGGAATTTTAGGACTAGATTGGTTGACTTGAGGAGATCTGATAGATTGGCGGGGTGTTTGAAAGTAACAGAGGGACATTTGGGAAAAAAAGTTGGTGGTGGAATCAGGTTAAAATTTCAGACTCTAAGTTAGGGAATTATGTGGTACAAATTGAAAGAGGGTGGGTTTCCGCGGTGGAGGAAGGTTTGGGAGTGTAAGCATGTATTCGGATTTTTTTGCTAAGGAGGGATTCAGGATAACCTCGTTTAAGGAGCGAATAGTGTAGATTTGAGAGGAATTTATCAAGGGAGTCGGCGTGCTTGCAGATTCTGTGTCTTCTTATGGAAAGGCAGCCTTACTTGTCATTTTGAGACATTTAGCGAATACAATCGCTTCATTCGGGTGAGAAATGTTAGGGAATACGCACAGAGTTTGCTAATGGATTTCTCGATGGCGGCATTCGATTCGGTAAGGGGGCGTGGTTTCAAAGGGCACCGAAAGATGACGCCGAAACGAAGCGTATCCTCGGAGCCGAACTCAAAAGAGAGATCCGAGAGCAATTAGCCCCGCGAGTCACTTTGCCCCTTCTCCCCAAGTCCTAGACGAGGAGAAAACAGTCGATCCCACGGAGGGGCGTACGACTGGAGACACGAGAGCCGTCTTACGTACGCAATGGCGGAGGAGGAAGAGGGTCACTCGTTGAGGATTCGTGAAGGAAGCAGAGAGAGGTGACCCGATGTCTAGATATCGGAGCATCCCAAAACGATTGATTCCGGTTTAATCATCTGTTACTCTCCTCCCCCGTCCCTTGCAGACCTTTGAATCAAAACCCTTCAAGGATGGCCGTACTGTTTCCTGTGCCCTTCGAATCGACCTCCAGGGGCCACTGTGTGGGCATGGATCCCACCCTATTCCTTCGCGTCCTTTTCGAAATGCCCTGCATTGACTCCACGATTACCGAAAACATGAAACTTGAGCCCAACCCCATTGGTCCAGTCCGTCTGGGTCGGACCCTTGCGTATACTCCGCAAGGGTTCCATGGTTATCGTCATAATTTGAGAATCTGTGACATATATACTTAGGTTCATTTACTTTAAGTGAATCTTGACAATATGTTCAAAATTAAGGATTTCGGAACATTTTTAAGAAATATTGCATTATTCATTTAACCCTAGGCTTTATGATATGAAAAATGTTGCATTATTTCGGGTTTTGCCGCGTTAGTTATATCTGATTACAACAGTTTTGTCATCGTCATTTTGATTTGGGCATGATATCTGGATCAGTGGCGCAGCCGCACTGTCTCCTGTACTGATGCCAACCAATAAACAACAAACGTGATTAAACGCTAGATAGTGCAGACTTCACCAGTTTCAAGCCACGGAAGCCTTCGCGAAAGCGTATTATGATATTTCTCAATGTGCATATTAACCAAATTCTATTCATTCAATTATTTAAGAACAATTTTGGCAATAAAGTAACTTGCCCTAATAAGTATTTAAATCTACCGCTTAATCCGTCCAATTTGTGCGTGGGAGAGAGCGACTCATTTAATGAAGATTATCCTAATGAAATCAGTAGTCATTTCCAACAGGGTATAGATGTTTCAATCGGATTTGACAAGACTTTCATATTTATTTTCTTTTTCTAAACTATTTTTCAAACCTGAATCAACCTCTAATGAATTTTATTTAATACGACTATGCATGCATACCGCATGGCATTATGATTTGCTCAGTTTTTGGAGTCCTCTGACTTCGCAGCCAGTGAGCCCGGGTTCGAATCCTGGAGTCGACAGATTTTTCCGTAGTATACCGATCCCTACTCGAGGTGTTTTATCGAGAGCACTTTAAATGAGTATGCCGTCCGTCGGATGGGATTTAAGACCCTGGCGCCTCTCGTTAAGCGTGAGGCTGGTGCCGACGCCGGGTTTCTCTCCGCCCTTCTTTGTAACTTCCCTGTCGAAAATTTTTCCTCTGCTTTTCAGCAAATCAAAGACCACAGTTATCAACCCGAAGGCCTGTTTGATGGGCGATGGTAGAGCTCACTAGGGTAATTAGAGAGGCCATCTCCTTTCCCTGTCCCTATGGTTTCCCAGGAAGAAAGAAACCTGATTTCCCAAGAAGAGCTGGTACCTGAAAAATTCCACTGCTTGGACGAAACTCAAAGTGGCCAGAGTCATCCGTAGGAATCAAACCCGGGCCCACTGGTCTAACGATCTACCCCTTGGACTACCACGGCCCCCTGACACTCTTCTATTTGAAAGGACCTACGCAACACATGACTCTTCGATGTATCCCAAAATAATCATCGCGAGCGAATGAACTCACGCCGCGAATGGCTCAATAATACCACAATGGGGACTCTCCAATCGACCCTATTCCGTTCCAATGGGTGGCATGAGATGACTCCCGGTGCAAATATTAATAACCATCCCCCCAACTCTTAGGTGTCCCTCTTGGATATCCCCTGCGTCAAAAACCGCACATGAATATTTGACACGGTATACTTCTAAGAGAATCCGAGAGCCGGAAGACGATTACAAATGCAACCCCGAGTTTAATAAAGCAGAGCCTCCACCCCCGCCCTCCCTTCCCCCTTGGCCACGCTCACGTGGTCGATCGTGGTGCGCTCGCGAGTGGGTGGGTAGCTCTTCACCCTTCTCTCTCATGACTTTGGAGAAGGAACCGCTGGTGAAGGCCGACTACGGGCTGGGTTCACGGAGACGCGCGAGGGTGATGAGTCACGCCCACTGCCGCTTCGCAGGGAATTCTGGGAAGAAAATAGTAAGGCAGACTTCCGAGAAACTGCACCCTATCTCATCGGAAAATTCCAAGGGTCATGCTGGGTGTATGGGGAGAGGAAGGGAAGGAGCAGACCGAGGTGCCCCCCTACCTCTTAAAAATTTAACCCTCAAGGTCTCAACTGCATCACGGATGTGTAAGGGTATGTTCTGGTGAGGACTTGATATTTCTGAAAGCTGGATCATGATGACATTCACCAAAGGCGTTGGTAAATATACAAAAAAATGAATGGTGTTTCTCCAATTAGGGAATTTACAGTAGAATTGACTGAATACGAATGAATTGAATCCAATACGAGAAGTTAGTTTAATGTCAAATTACAATTTACCGGTTGTTGAGAGATACAATTGGAATTGCAATGATTTTAACTAGGAAAATTAAAGTTATAAATCTATAACATAAAAATATACATACATAAACATATATATTCACCCACACATATACATACACATATATAACAGTTTCTCGTGATTAAAAATGTTAAACCTGCTAATCCTTAGGCTTCCGCGACGTCTATCTGATGAAGAATCCATGCTGCTTCTGGGAATTACCATCGTGAAGGTGAATTGATGGAGTGTTGATGTCCATCAACTCATTTACGCGTTGGTAATTCCCGGAAGCAGCATGGATTCATCATTTTAAACCTCCGTCTATTTGTGGTACCAAGATATCTCGCAATGTATTAATAATACATTTTTTGGCCAATCACTTAAAACTCGACAACAAATAGGTAAAATAAAGAATGCAGGAAAGATCATTCTGCAGAGAGCATTCTGATTGGCAATGGGATGTTAAAAAGTATGATAGAAGGGAATATTTTGGAAAAACGAAGATTGAGGGAATCGGAAGGTGCGGTGGCTAACGTACTGGTTTTCCACCGTTCAAATCGTGAAGACAGCAGATTTTGTCTAATGATATCCCGATCCCTACTTGAGGTGCTTGTGGAGAGAACTCTGAATAAGTACGACGTCCGTCGGATGGCACGTTAAACTGCGGACCCCTTGGCGACTTTCGACTAGAGTAGGCTAATGCCGACGCCGGGTTTCTCTCCACCCTTCATCCTTTCCCATCTATCCCTAAAGGCGCAAATGACCTCAGCTATAGGTTGCCTCTTACAAAACTACGACTACAACGAGGAATGGGCAGCAATAGATTAGGATTGTTGAATGGAATGAATGGAGGAAGGATTTATACCGAGTGTAAGAGGGACTTACTGTAGAATAGGATGTCGTGTTTTGCTTGGAGACACAGGAAAATTGTCACTGTATCGTTTGGCAGTTTGTGCCCATCCAAAACCTACCGTAACTGTTTCTCGCCAACAATAATAATTAGTAAAATGGACCATCGTAACATCTTAATATCTAATTTGAAGCATCCTTTTTCCCAAGCAAAATTTTCGATTGAATAGTTTTAACGCATAGCTATTCCAAACGAGTACTCAAAAATAAAATGTTACGAGTTGCCATTTAAATTTCAAGGTCAAATATCAATTTATTTCATCAACTGGTGTCCTGATACACCTTTTTGCACACTTCTATGGCGGCTCATAAGTTAATAAGTATAGTAAATTCAATTTATCTCTATCCATCTCTTCCCCGGTGGCGCTTCTGGCATCAAATAACCGTTGCTATATTTTAAATCTAATTGACGAGAAAATATTTTATTTTTATTTATTTTTCATTCCATATAGAACGATATTAAATTTTAGTATTACCCAAACCAATACTTCGTACAATTTTTTGGGATATAATGAAAATCACTCTCTTCAATAGGAGTTATTGGTTTCATTTTCATCTTGAACGAGAGGACCTGAGGGCTGATTAAATTGGCTCTCCATGGAGAAAAAGATTGCTTTCCCTGATGCCCCAGAGGCTTGGTTTGGAGGAGGGCTGACACTGACATTTAAAGATTATGACAGATACTGGAAGAAGGAGCGCAAAGTCACAACAAAACCAATCCTATGATTGAGGATTGATGAATATGATGAATGACAACGCCAAAAGAACTGAAAGTATCTTCAAATCTTAATTAACCTCAAACTTGTTTAGAGCCTTTCCGGCAAAAGCTGCAATAGAATACGCAATTATTCACGTCTCAGGAAATCAGCTTAATAATATGTGTGCTTGTTCATTCTTAATTATTATTCTAGGGTGTTCTTATACTGTGATTAACATTATGCTAGGTATTAGCCAAAGGAAGACTTTGTTTTAACACTAAAAACTTTTACATAATGCTGAAAGCTTCGAAATAACTTACTACTTCTGGGTACTTCCTAAAATCAGTAGATTAAAAATCTGAAAAACTCTTTATTTGGGTCCATTCTTCATTTGGATCTTTATCTTTTATTTTACTTTATCCCTTTTTCCTTCTTCAAATTTCTCCCAACTACGGTTCTCCCAATCTGGAACTTCTCTCCGTCCATCTCATTGCCTCCATCCCACTGCGAGTCCACATCACAGAAACCTTTAATCCACGCTCATCCTTTTTCATAAAAGATCAAGTAAAAACCCTCCGATGTTACGATCCATAATGAAGCCTTTACTGCAGCTACTCTTTCCTTCAGGTCTTAGGTTAGGGCACCTGCTATCAAATCTCTTCCCTCCATGAATGCTTCTTTCGCCAGAGCCATGCGTCACCTTCCCTGTCCACATTACTTCCTGTAGAGCACCTCTTTTTAAGCACTCAACCTTAGCATTTACAACATGCAAATTCGTATTTTGTGAAAACGACGGTTGCAAGTCGTTCATCAATTACAAGTAATTAAATCGGTTTGGAATCAGACAGATTTAAATGATGTTTCACTGAAAAAGTATTAAAATAAAAACTATTTTTATATTTTTTGCGGTTAACGTGCAATGTATATTTTCAGAATATTTAAATCGCTTTAAACTGTTAGTCACTTTAATCACGTTATCATTAATATTGGTGCTGCTCGCTTGCAGATTGCGCACACCTGAGATGAAATTGCAAACCTTTATTAGAATAAATGACCAATTTGCAGATTTTTTTGCTCAAACGAAGAGATTTTCATTTCTTTGTATTCATTTAGATGCGCAGATGCTTTTTGATAATCAACAGTTAGTGACATCTTACTTATAGCCCCAAACTACGAGTGAGCATTAAAAATTGAAATTAATTTTAATTCTAGCGTGACAGTTGGACTACTCCATAATTTGATACTACGCGCAAGTGAAAGCGCCGCAGATTTTCTCTCGATTTCGCCCGCCCCCCGCTCCACTCCAAGCACGCCATTACTAAATGTAATTTGAAGCTTGCGAATCCATTTCGAGCCGAGAATATTCCGCCCAAAATCAAAGGCCCCGCTTCGACAGTCTCAAGGTCGCACTAATTGGCCGTGGGTGTGTGTATGTGTGTGTGCGCGCGTGCGTGTGTGAGCCGTCAGCCAGTCCCTCAGACAGACAATCTCCGGAACAAAAGCGCGCCGGGGGAGGGGGGGGGGAGTCGGACGATAGCCGAGCAGAATCTCGAGTCGGTCGTCTTAATTTGCTCTTTTTTCCGTCCCCGTCTGCGAGCGACAAAAACGAGAACGCGCCCTGGACACATTCATTAGCTTGGAAGGTGCGACGAGCTGTCCCTTCCATATATCCATCCATCTCCATTAAGCGAGAAGGCAGCAGTGCTTTTTCCCTTTCGCTGCTCCCACGGCGGGCACAGATTCGATTTATAATAATTAATGCATTTTACCACATCTTTTTGGGAATGTCTCAAAAAAATACCTTGAGAATATTTCCGCATTCGATGAAGCGTCTTCCTAGTTCGTGAATATCGCCTGAACACACTCGGATCGCCCGACTACTCCCTCGAATAAGTACTAAACAGTGAGCGCTTTAGCTTCCTATATCTTGCGATCCAACCTTAACCTGTACTAGAGAATAAAATGGTATCCGAGAGTTATTTGTCGTCCCACTCTTAGGAGAAGTTATCTTTTTTTTAAGATGTAGTAAGCACGTTATTCCTACGCGATTCATTCCCTTTCCGTCTATTTAATTACATCCATCTGCATTCATAATTAATAGTATTGCTAAAAGAGTTCAATTAAATTTTTATTCGTGCAATAAAAGGAATTGCTGAAAGTAGAAAGAAAAAACCTGATGCTCTGTGTTTGATTTTACGTTATAATACGAAAACAGATTCCCTGTAATTCGTAACATTCACGGTCTTGTCATAGAAAATCATCATATCTTTTCACTTTCCGTGTTTAAGCTAAGCATTTGTACGTCTCAGAAATATTTTTCCATGGCACTCGAGCACCATTTTTTTGACTAAGTGAAGTAGTTATAGCAAAGAATAAGGAATATTATTCCCGCATTCGTAACATTAACGGTTTGGCCATAGGAAAGCATCTTATTAGCCTGTATCCTTGGGGGTGGAGACCGTTGTATGGTGCACGTCCAAGTAGTAGTGGAATTTCGCCTTCTTGCTTTTCAAATTCAATCTTGCACGTTATTGGATAAATTTCTCACTGCATCTTAAGGTACAGTTATTTGTTAGATGATAGTATGTGCTTATGCATACGTTTAACTTGAAAGAATTTTTGCATGAATCTATACGCCACTGTGAGTATAGGTTTGCATGTATGTATTCAATTGTTTCAGGCTCAACTTTTTCGAAGTTTATGTTCATTAAATGCATTACAAAATGTATTTTTCCACTGTTATTTGCATGTGTGTGCTCTACATCTACATAAATACCCTGCGAGCCACCAAAAAGGTGTGTGGCAGGGGGTGTAGCACCACGAGGGAAGGGTAAGGGTTGAGGGGGTTGGGGGTTAGGTGAGGGAAGGTGGGGGGAAGAAATTTCGTCTTCCCCACGTCATCTGTGTTCGTCTTTATGTGTGTTCCCATCCCATTTCCTCATATCCATGTAAATGAATATTTTTTCGTCTTTTAGCGGGTTTTTGTTTTTGAATGTATTTTTCAATAAATATACACGCACACACACACACATATGTATATACATACATATATATATATGTATATACATATATATATTATTAATTAAGCTACCGGTTAAGGTAGATTTTTGGATGGACACAACTATTAAATAAACATTTTGTGACTCCTAACAAAACCCAATCTAGCAACCTAATCTACATCAGGTCCCTCTTCATCTCTGTGTACTTCTTTCCTCCCTTCATCCCATCCAACATCCCTATCCTGTTCCTGCCCTATCCTCGTTTGCCCAACATTCTCCCCTCTATTACCTTCTTCAACATTCCACTACCGCTCAATACGCCTTTCATCCATTTTTCCTGCCTCCATGGGATTTCTCTCAACAAACCCCTCTCCTCACCCACCATCTCCAGTACTTCCTCATTATATATATAACCATAAACCATTAACACAGTAATCAACCCGAAGGTCGGTTTAGTAGGTGATGGTAGAGCTCACCCATATACCAAGCCCGACGGCGTGTGAATATTCACACATCAGGGTAGGGGGGCCAGTTCCTTTCCCTGTGCCGGTTATGGTTTCCCAGGAAGATCTGGTACCCGAGAAATCAACTAGCTTGGGTGGAGCTGCAGGTGCCCAGAGTGCCTCGCCCAGGAATCGAACCCGTGACCCTCCGGTCAGTAGTCCAACGCTCTACCCACTGGGCCACCGCGACCCACCATTATATATATATATATATATATATATATACATATATACACATTCATGAACTATGTTAAATTCTGTTGACAAATGCGATTTAAGGAAGCACATGCAGAATTGTAAAGTACATAAAAAGTTAAAGAAGTTGATTTTGCATGTGGTTTTGTTCCTTTTTACGGGTGGTGGCCTAACACCCCCCGTATCTATTACATCCCCCCGAATTTATTATATTTGCTTCAGTTATTTCTAGTAGACAAACAGGTCCATGACCACAGACCACAGACACCGCCGATAGTCAACACTTAGGACTATTAAGCAATCGGACATGTAGAAGGGAAGGGAGTGAGAGAGAAAAGGAAAACAAGGGGTTGTGAAGAGAAAAATTCTGGGTAAGTTTTAGAGACCACTGAAAAAAAACATTTAGTTATTCGAAAATTAATTGGGAGAACTTCCAGAAACGTCACCTTCCAGGCTAGAATACGTGTAAGAGAACTTTTAAAGAATTTGAAATGTAAGAAATAAAAATAATGAAGAAAATGAGTCGGACAGAAAGAAAGACCAAAGACAAAGTTTTTTAAATGTTTAATGAAAGGTAATGTTTGTATGCTAGGTGATGTCCTAAGAAGTTTGAAAAATAAGTTGGGAGTGGGAAAATATTGGAAGGCAGCAGGACGCTGACGGCCGCGATAGAGGGAGAATGGAGGATAAACGAGGTAGAGGAAGGAAGGGAATTAAACAAAGCGTGAACCCAGGTAGAAGTTGTAATGTAATGAAAATGGAAATAATGTTTGGGAGACAAAAGAGAGTTCTCGCGATGCGCAGCCGATATACCTGTCGGTAAGGAACGTCTGAAACCAGTAAGCAATAAGGATATTTTGTGCGTCTCCCGTCTTTAATAAGTGAAGAATAAGAATCAGCTAGCTAATCATCTGCAGTAAAAAAAATTGTACAGAACAAAATATACAATTTAAAGGGTATTTTTACAAACCTGGAATTTTCTCTCCGCAGTTAATTGTGCAGTGAGAAATGGGAATTTCTCTGTCGTGCTTATTCTATCGGGAAACCCTCCATATTGGATGCCAGAACGCTTAACAATTGGCCCTGAGCACACGCTTCCCCCCGACCTCTTGTGACCCCGCGTCTCGGATCACTCGACTCGTCGTCTTTCAAGGATCTTTCCGCCTCGGACCTTCCCCGACGGGGCGTGGCTGAGGGAACGTGTCCGACCCCGCCGTTTAAACGTAATTCCCTCGGTCTAGAGAAGAACCCGAACGACACCCCGCTTCATGGAGACCCCTTCACAGCACGCAAAGGCCAGACGACGGAGGAGATGGAGAGACTGATAACGCAATGCCTTAGTCGCACACGTGGCGAGGCCGTAAGCCCACCCAACGTACCGATCACTCATTTGTCACGTTCTGGAATTGATTCAAAATTGTATTAAACATCGTAACCAGGCCTAATTTCGGTGTGGAAAGCTTTAGTAGAGCTCACTCAATTACTAAACCCAGCTCAGGTCTACTGCAGCCAATCATTCCTTTCCTCCAAATTCAGAGTTAATTACTTCATTCGTTTCTGTTTTCCTTCCTTCTGCTTTGGTCCGATGCACTTGCCTCGTTCTTCAATTCGTCCGTTCAATCTGCATCTTGCTCCAGCACCTTGTTTCAAAGGCTTCTATTCTTAGCTGGTTCACTTTTCCGTCGCTCAATATCTTTCATTCGTATATCTCCATGTCCATATGAACGTTTTAATAAACTACTTCCAAGTTGTGAACCCCCTGTTTCTTGATTATAATATTCGTTATCTATTCTCAAAGACTGCCTTTTTTACTCGAGTTGTTCTTCGCTTGATGCCTGTCAAACTTCTTCCATCCCATATTATGCTGCTGCCCAGGTAGATGAAGAGTTCAACTTGCTCTTGTTTCCCACCTGGAATTGTAATATCCGCCTTCAACTTCTTTTTTCCATACACAAGGACATTATAATAGGGGTGGAAATTCTTTTTCTTGTGTTTGCTGAAAGATCTGGGGCCCGAAAAATTCACTAAACTTGGACAAAGCCAAGGGTATCCAGAAGCTTTACCTGAAATCGGAACCAGACCCTCCAATCAGAAGTCCAACGCTTTAAACATTAAACTACTTTAATCATTACCTCACCCCTCAAGTCAAATGCATAGCTAGATGATTTATTTCGAGTTACGTTGATTTAGTTGGCATGCACATCTGGGCAAAAAAGTGTTATGCGAGTCAGATCGTCCATCATATTACGTAAATGTAGTATTACGTAAATGCAATTTTACGAGACTTAAGCTGCACCCTGACGTGCATTTAGAGTTTGCCTCATCTAGGCCAAGACTCCATTCGGCGTTTCTTTCGAGAAAGCTTCCAATCCGACGCGAATGCGACTTATCTTGAAGTGTCCTTTTACGCCGGATAACCCAAATTCAACAGCACACGACTACATGGAGCAGCTCCCCGTCAACAGTTTCCGTCTTCCATGTTGAAAAAGGGCAAAGATATTACTCCTCATTAATTATTAAAACATTCTGCCGCCTTTATTTTGATTCCTATTAACATTTGTACTGCACATTATCACTCACGGTCACACTGTTTCCAGCTCGTACAAAATCATTCATTTGGAATTAACAATCACGCATGCACGTCCTGTATGCTTCAAAATTCATATCCACACACAACTCATATGGAAAAATAAAGTTTTTTCAATCCTCGGTCATTGCATAACCTCTCGCACGATTGTCATATGATTTTTATACATGTCCGCGTACGAGTTATATGTACGGTTCAGTCCATACGACACTTATAAGTTAAAAATATTCACAGATGACAAGCAGCCGTAACGATCTTAACTTTACATGGTTATATTTTACATGAAATGGCTACACTTAGGATTGAAAAGGAAAATTGCGTGGCAACAAATCAAATAATCCCCCACAACACCTTAGGAGAGGTAATGGCATTTATACTACCTCGAATGCCCGTGCCAACCGGAGCCATCAATCCCGAAAGTGGGTCCGATAGGTTAGAGTCGAGCTTAAAACATCATCAAATGTTTACAGATTAATCCTGCATCAATGCAAGTCTTTTTGCTATTTTAACAACAGATCTTTCCTAATCGTTAAAAACCCCGGCCAAAAATGACAGGTTTTTACCTTTAACTCAACTGGATAGGTAATTACATTTCGCCACACTCCTGCACATTGAGAATTTTGTGTGCTTCAATTTAAAGGGAATGGTCGGCTATATTGTGCATGAAAAGCTTATCGTGTTCTTTTGTTTAAAATAGTATGAATAGATAATAATGCTTGTATTTAAAAAAGTAAGGCTATAGACTTTATACAGATGAATGATACGTACCTTGCAAAAATTAGATATGTTGATAGAAAAATAAAACAGTTTCTGGCGTAACTTGGTGGAAAATATTCATACTGACTTTTAATAATCAAACCACTTTACTTTTCCACATAAACTTTTTAATTTTTACTACCCAGGTTTCGTTATAATTTACATTTATATATTTTCTTTAATATTTATTTCGATTTTCTTTACCCTTCACATTCCCCGTTATTGTTTTTCCCTCACCCCCTGCCAGATCACCTGAAACCAAGTGAGACTTTTTCAACAATGTAGCGACTCCTCCCAACCCGCTACTGAGTCACCTAACTAATTACTAAGTGCCGTTCTCCCAGTTCATAATAATCATTTCCCTAATCCTCTGCCAACTAATCTGATGTCAGGTGGGCTTTTTGCAACATTGTATTGACCATATCCTTCCAGCTAATTATATAATATTATCCGCCTCAAACCATAGACGTTTAGTCCCCCTCTTCTTTATAGCTCAACCAATCCTTTCTTTCCTCCCTCCTCTTCCCCTCCGCCCAGATATATGTATATATACGGTGTTGCACTTATTTATTTTTACCTGATGATGTTATGTTATAACGAAACCTAGGTAGTAAAAATTAAAAAGTTTATGTGGAAAAGTAAAGTGGTTTGATTATTAAAAGTCAGTATGTTGATAGAAGACAAATTTTGTCCTTCTATTGACATAAGTCATATCTATGCGTCACATAGGGGAGACTGAAAGTGCATAAGTACAATTGAAACTAAAGCTCACAAATATTTCAGCAATTAGAAGAAGAAAATACCTTTTGGAAAATTAATTTTTCGGAAAAGTGCTAAAATCTTTTTTAAACCACTTCTACCAAGGTAAAAAATTGAAACACTGTAGACTTCCACATATAGAATTTATTAAACGACCCGGGTTTCATCGCTGAGCGACATCATCAGGTAAAATTTTTTCCGTTACATACCAATATATACCCTCTGAGGCGAGGTAGGAGATTAGGGGAGGCAGCGAGGGAGGAGGAAGGGTCGGTGGGGGGGGGGGGAGAAACAATGTAGTCAAGAAGGGGTGGGGACACACAATGGGGAAATCATTAGCCGGGTTATGAGATGGGAGGCAAGGGAAAGGAAGGTCACGAGCGGGGAGGAAAAAAGAGTGAGAAAGCCTCACCGGGATGGGATAGGGTCTGAGGCAAAGTGGTCAGGGAACAGTCGGAGGTGGGTTCTTCCCATCCGTGTCTTGGGGTGAGGGGGCGGGAGAGGTAGTGGTGATTAAAGAAAAGGTGGTAGCGTCGGTGTGAGTCACAGTAACATTGCAAGGGGGAGAGGGGGGTGGGACGGTTTGGGGGGAGCGGGGGTGTGGACGGTTAGGAAAGGAAAGGTTCAAGAGAGGGGAGCGGGATTGATACAACAAATCATTCAAAATCTTAAATTTGTCCGTTTTTTACAATTTTTAAAATTTCTATTTGTTCTAAGGCGTCCAACTTGGGACCTTTCTTTGCAAAGTGCAGTCTCTTCTTTTTTCTTAGCAAATCAACCGTTTCAACAATGACCCAAAATCCCACCATCGCGACCTTTCAGCGGTGTTGGCTCTGAAAAACTCTATCTTTAAAAACGACCTCATTGTGCAGAAAGCCGACAAAGGCAACGCTGTGGTAGTCATGGAAAAAGAAAACTATATCCAGAAGTGCGCAGATTTCTTCCACGCAAACAACATCGTGGAACTCCCAAGTGACCCAACTTCCAACTTCCAGAAGGCGTGTAAAAGTGCCATCAACTCGTGTTCAGTGGTTTTCCGGCCGGGTGAAAAATTCAACCTCACCCAAATGAATCCTTTAGTCCCTCGTTTTTTCGGTCTCCCCAAAGTCCATAAGTCAAACATTTCAATAAGACCGGTGGTCTCAAACGTATCAGCTCCCAACCACCTAGTAGCTCAAAGGTTGAACAGGGTAATTCGCCTGTACTCAAAATTTTCCCCCAAGTTCGGAGTCAAAAACTCCGCTGAACTGGCCAACATACTATCCAAATTAGTTCTACCACAGAAGTGCATCCTGGTTTCATTTGATGTTTGCAATTTATTTACCAGTGTCCCCGCTGCAGAATCTGTGAATCTTGTGGAAGCAGCCCTCATCAAGGCAGGCGCCCCCCGCCCCCGTGATCAGTGAAATTTATTCCCTGACAAGTATGTGCGTGACACAAAATTATTTTAAGTTCAACAACAAAATTTACAAACAGCCCGAAGGCCTGGCTATGGGCTCCCCGCTATCCCCCCTCCTGGCAGACATTTATATGGACGATTTTGAAAGGAGTCTGTTATCCCTGAACTCAGAATTAATTAAAAACGTGGTTTGCTGGTACAGATACGTTGACGACATTTTTTGCATTTGGTCTGGCTCCACTAGAAAACTTGAGAGGTTCTTAAATTTGGTAAATAGTGTCGATAAGTGCCTTAAATTTGAAAAAGAAATTGAAACAAATGGAACTTTGAACTTTCTGGACATCTCAATTTCAAAAAATGTTAACCGGAAACTGGAATTTTCAATCTTCCGAAAAAAAACTTATACTGACCAGATCATCCACTCATCTTCCAGACATCACGTTTCTCAAAAATTGGCCGCCTTTCATTCACTATTACACAGGTTACTCAGTATTCCAATGTCAGTATCCAACATAGCTAAAGAACTAGACATCATTAAACAAATAGCGCTCAACAACGGCTATTCCCCCACCCTTGTTGATTCCCTTTACAAAAGAAAACGGCATAAGTTAGCTACGATGAGTATCTTTCCCACCCTCTGTTCGGAAGAGGGCACTCCCAAATGGCGCAAAATTCCATTCTTGGGGATTATATCCAGCCATATCAGCAATAGTCTACCCAAGGAGAAGATCAGGCCAGCTTTTTACAACCCAAAAAATCTCCACAATTTAATAAGTCGAGGAAAAGACAAATTGGACCCTCTGCTGAGAAGTGGTGTGTACAAACTGATGTGCAACGTGTGCAATACGGTTTATGTCGGCCAGACTAGCAGAAATATGAAGTCAAGAATTAGGGAACATGAGGCGTGTTTTAGGAACGAAAAACACATTTCATTGTTCGCCAAACACCTTTTGGACTGCAACCATTTTAGTGACTTCCACCCGGAAATTCTGCACTTTGCTAAGAAAGGTCCCAAGTTGGACGCCTTAGAACAAATAGAAATTTTAAAAATTGTAAAAACGGACAAATTTAAGATTTTGAATGATTTGTTGTATCAATCCCGCTCCCCTCTCTTGAACCTTTCCTTTCCTAACAGTCCACACCCCCGCTCCCCCAAACCGTCCCACCCCCCTCCCCCTTGCAATGTTACTGTGACTCACACCGACGCTACCACCTTTTCTTTAATCACCACTACCTCTCCCGCCCCCTCACCCCAAGACACGGATGGGAAGAACCCACCTCCGACTGTTCCCTGACCACTTTGCCTCAGACCCTATCCCATCCCGGTGAGGCTTTCTCACTCTTTTTCCCCCCCGCTCGTGACCTTCCTTTCCCTTGCCTCCCATCTCATAACCCGGCTAATGACTTCCCCATTGTGTGTCCCCACCCCTTCTTGACTACATTGTTTCTCCCCCCCCCCCACCGACCCTTCCTCCTCCCTCGCTGCCTCCCCTAATCTCCTACCTCGCCTCAGAGGGTATATATTAGTATGTAACGGAAAAAATTTTACCTGATGATGTCGCTCAGCGATGAAACCCGGGTCGTTTAATAAATTCTATATGTGGAAGTCTACAGTGTTTCAATTTTTTACCATGAAGCAATTCCACAAAGTTACGCCTGAAACCATTACTTTCACTTCTACCAAATCAAACCGTGTGTTGTAAAACTTATTAAAAATCAAAACACTGATAGTTCTTATAATAAATAAGGAAAAGCCGGTTGAGTTGATAATTCTGATACTACACCCTTCTTGAAAAGTACGAAGAGAAATAAATTTAATGAAAACCATGAGAAGAAGATAGAATAACCTTCTCATATACCTTTTATTGAGATCACTAATCGAGAGGAATACAGAATACAATCAGGAAGTTTTTGCCTGTTTTGTAGATTTCGAAAAAGCGTTTGATAGAGTGAATTAGGAAAAATTAAGGCGTGTATAACAGAAAATAGGAATGAATTGGAGGGATAGGAGACTGATCCGCAACCTGTACATGTCTCGGACTGCTCAGGTGCGAGTGGGGAACGGAGAGTCCGGATGGGCAGTGTTAGGAAGAGGTGTAAGGCAGGGTTGCCCATTGTCACCGGTGCTGTTCAACTTATATGTGAAGGAAATGATTAATGGGGCATGGGGAGAACTGGAGGTAGGAATGAAAGTCGGAGGGGAATTGGTAAAATCGGTTAGGTTTGCTGATGACCAAGCATTAGTTGCTCAGTCAGCCAAGGGATAGCAAGCATTGCTGACTGAATTGGAGGTTCAATGCGATAAATATGGGATGAGAATCAATATTAATAAAACCAAGGTTATGCGATTTTCCAGGAAGAAAAAGGCTAAGCTAAATAATAAAATAGGAGGGGGAAAAATAAAGCAGGTAGAACAGTTTACATATCACGGAAGTGTTTTGGACCAATACGGTCAAAGTAGTAGAGACGGAAAGGGAAGAATTGTGCTAGGTAAAGAGGCTTTCTCAAGGAGGCGGGGGTTGATGACGGGGACGTTGAGTAGGGATGTTAAGACAAGTCTCGTAAAAACTCTGATGTGGAGCGTAGCTACGTACGGCGCGGAAACGTGGTCACTGAAGCAGGAGGATAGACGTAGATTGGAGGCTTTCGAAATGTGGGTGTGGAGAAGAATGGAGAAGGTGAAATGGACCGAGAGGAAAAAAAATGAGGAAGTACTGTAGATGGTGGGTGAGGGGAGGGATTTGTTGAGAGAAATCCTATAGAGGCAGGAAAAATGGATGAAAGGCGTATTGAGCGGTAGTGGAATGTTGAAGAAGGTAATAGAGGAGAGAATGTTAGGCAAGCGAGGTAAGGGCAGGAACATCCCGTCCAACATAGGGATGATGGACGGGATGAAGGGAGGAAAGAAGTACTACAGTATACAGAGATGAAGAGGGACCTTATATACATTAGTTTGCTAGGTGGGGAGTCACAAAATGTTTATTTGATAGTTGTGTCCATCCAAAAACCTACCTTAACCGGTAGATTACCTACTAAAATAACTAAGATTACCTACTACTACACACACCTTTTTGGTGGCTCGCAGGGTACTTATGTAGATGTAGATGTAGATGTAAAATACCTTTTAAGTCATGGTCGCTAAATAATGACTGTTCGGGAAAAAGTGAGCGGGAAGAATTGCCAAGTTATACCCCAGAGGAGATGTAGGAAATAAATAATGACAGGCGTCAAAGAGATAGCTAAGAAAAGATTAGCTGAGAGAAGGATTGTGTGGAGAATTACTCAAGAACTTTTTTAAGATAGATTTGGCCACCGATGAGGATGATGGCTTGAAAATCAATATCAAGAAAAATATTCACACTGTTTCATCAACATTTTCTTTTCTCGAATGAATGAAAGTTCCCTTTTCAGTAAACCTTTTAGATAATAGCTCAAATAGCATGATAGTATATTAATTTAAGTGCTTACAACCATCTTGGCCAAATTGAAATGATCATACAGTCATGGTAACCATGAACTACGTAGTTCATGTTTACCATATTGTATGATCATTTCAATTTAGGTGCTTCAAAACTAGTTTTAAAAATTCATTCGGATTGAATACTCGTATAGCCACGCTACTAATTATAGCATTGAATGAATGAAAAAACAAATTCAGTGTTCACTCTGAACCAAACAAATTACATTTCGAATTATAATTTGAAAACATCTTTTATGAATTGATAACAAAATAAAATTATTCCACAACGTTGTTAAATAATTAATGAAAACTCACACCCTACCAAAAATGTCTCTCGCAAAACAAGATTGCTCGCCCATTGGGACTAATTTGGTCGTGCTACTATGGATTAAAAGTGACTATGGATGAAATGAAAGCAATAACATTGAATTTAATACTGATGAAATAATAGCTTGCCGTTGGAACAAATGTGACTCATTACATTTTATATCTTCGGGAATACTTGTCTCAACTCAAAACGCGAAGAGGAATCGAAGACGAGTGGGAGAGGTGATTCATTTTGGACTCCTTGAAAGACGAAGAACTCAGTGAGAAGATGGCTCATTTGGTCATGACAATGTGGCCGTTCATCGACTACGTATAAATGACTAATTGGACATAGTAAAAGGGTATTTACAGCATCAAATCTTGCAGAAGTAACAAAACACGTATCATATTCTGGAAATTTACAGCCACAGAATGAAGGTTAGCAATGGAAAGGTTATCACTGACACAAAAATTGGTAATATGACGTATCACCAAATGTAAATAAACAGTCATGTAGGACTTCAATTTCTCCCGGCGGATGATGGTAGTGAATTCTTCTCGGGATTTCATCCGGGTAACCTCCTCCATCTCGGAGGCGATGGAGGTTACCCGGATGAAATCCCGAGAAGAATTCACTGCTAAATAAACAGTCACTTGGAGAAATGGTATTTATCCTGGGAAGTGGATGAGGCTATAAAGGAAGCTACTAACATTTTACGAATTTTTGTTGATTAACCCTCATTCCCATTTTTTATACCCGATTATAAACGTTCCGCAGTCTGTTCAAGAATTATAACAAAATACGGATCAAGCGGGGGAGCTAAAAAAGAGAGACGCTTCTCAAATTGGTCCCGAAACTAAATTTCCCCTCGTAAAGATGCTGAAACAACCTCGTTCCGCGAGGGAAATCTCGTAAATCATCATCCTCGTCCGACCAATGAGAGGTCGAAATTTCACCCCGGGCACTCACTTGACCTCCCCCCTCTACCCCTCCTCCCTTTTCTGAAGGTGGAATAACGACCCCGCCCGGAGAGGGAAGGAACGACAGACGGCAGCGCCCCTCCCTTCCAAACAGAAAATTATTACCTCCCGCGTATCCTGGAAGGTAGACTTCTTCGTGCAGTCACAATGGCACGCCGAGAAGTCTACGTGCTCAGGCGTTAAACACAAAAAAGATATACCCTATGCGTCTCCCGCTCTCCGGGAAATCGATGCTGCAGCCGCGAAGACGAGGGCATGGGTGGTTTCCGTGAGGGGTGCGCGACTGCCGATGTTTTTTTTACAAATTACATGCACATGTATTGGGATAGCTCTAAGAGAAAGGGATTTGGAACGCAAACTTGGGCACAGTTTGAGTTTCATAATCAGTAAAGAACAGCATGTGAAATGTGTGAGGGGAAAGAAAGGGAGAAATTAACAATTGAAATTACGGATTTGATAATCAGGAAGAAAAGCAAACTGAGCCACAGAAGAATCACACTGGAAGTGACAATAACATGGTGAGACTCATATTAAACTTCTCCCGAGGGCAGATTCACCACTGATGATATTTGGCGAGTTGTAATTGAAACCCCATTGAAAAGTATTTAGATCAGAATATCTGAGCAATGCAGCACTGAAATCAAATTCTAAAAGTATTGCAAAACATTATTAGTGAAAAACAATAATCCAACAGTTCTGAAAACACAGAGCTGAGTTCACTTCTCGTTCTGGGTCACTTACTCGGAACACTCGAATAGAGTTTACGAGTTTGAAAGTTTGAGTTTGGAGTTTTTTCAATGATTGTAATATTACGAGTTTGAGACAGCTAAATATTAAACATTTCAATATATTCTCCGGTATTAACCTCATTTGTTTACAATGCTTTTAGAGTAACTCTAATGGGTCTCCAAATGCAGATCTGTGTGCTTTCCGAATTCCAGGAAAGCTATTGGAAAATCTAAATGATTTCTAGAGAAGGGAGGAATAGGAACCTAGGTTTATCCTTTATTATTGAATTCTTCGTCATAATGTTTCGTCTTCTCTTCAAATGCGCCCAAAATGTTTCCAACTCCTTTTTCTGACGGGGCTCTCTTCATAAAAACACTATGAATTATACGACATCACAACCTTTCCTCAATTTACCTCTCCCCCTTTCCTTCGCATTGGCTTCTAAAATAACTTTCCAGAGAATTATTTATAACGTATAAAGCGATTCAGTTTGTTTTTCTCATAATGACGAACTTCCACTACATCCTTGCCTGAATCTGTTGAAAACACCTTTCCCTCACAACCACACCTTATGCTTCTTCCTCTTAACACAATTTAGTTTCCAATCTCTCGAACGCCTTTAAGTAAGATTCACTTTCTTTATGAAAGATGGAGTTTTTTATAATTGCAACAATAGGTCACAGATAAGAACTTAAATGACTTCTTCCTATATAAGCTCCGGTGTTATATTTCCAAGAAGGCTAATCACTTGCTAACGCAAATCCTTTCTACATGCCTATGCGTAAAATTTTTGCTTCATTCTTAACACTTCTTCCCTTAAACTGTTCCCCTTCTAAAAAGCTCCTTTTCTAAAATAAAGTAAGCTTTTCTCTTCTTCTTTCTGTCAATATCCCGAAATAATGTCTTCCAAACTATTTGACGATATTTGATATATATACTATATATCCCGGAGGGCCCGGTTGCTATTCCCTGGCGAGGCACTCTGGGCACCTGCAGCTCCACCCAAGCTCTGTGATTTTTCGGGTATCAGATCTTCCTGGGAAACCATAACCGGCACAGGGACAGGAACTGGCCCCCTACCCTGATATGTGAATTTCACACGCCGCCGGGCTTAGTACTAGTTGAACTCAACCATCACCTACTAAACCGACCTTCGGGTCGATTACTGTGTACTATGGTTTATATACATACGTATATACTCACTCACGTACATAGTCTCTTTGTGATATTTCTACTCTGAAAGGGTTTACGGATTTACTTTGGACACTACTGACCATGTATACACTGAAACTAATTGCTTTCACTTACTACTCTGCTGAGAAATGGGATGCTCTATAGAAAGTTGTTACCACCGGGATTCGAACCTATATGTATCTGCGTGTAATATCAGTTACCTTTCACCAGATTAACCTGATTTTCATTCATATAATTAATATTGAAATAATACCTAACCATGGATTTTTGTCAACCAATCGCCAATTTAAGCGCTTTGATTCCAAGAGCACGCAAAGAATAGTCGAACCCCGAGTTAAGACCTGCTAACTTAGGAAACCGGTTGGAGTACTTCCTCTACAGTTTATTCGGCCCTCAATGTGCTCAGTACTTTCCTGAATGTTATGGAACCCGTTTCGCAATAAATAGAGCAAGAGATTAAAAAATGAATAAGAGCTGTATTTTTTTCAAAGTGGAGTGTTGAATTTTCGACACGGAAGAGCTGGCAACAGGCGTATAGCGCCCTCCGAGGTAGAGACGGGTGTACTGTAAACTTGTATTGAAAAAATGGCGCAGCGGAAAGCGCCCGACTTGGTTTTTAATCGCTTGGGGAAGAGGCTTTAAATATGGTAAACATTGAGCGACGGAGCTCTGTAAAGGACTTTGAGTCACCGTGGGATATGAAAAGGACCGGACTCATCTATTGATTGACTATCTTAATCTTTCTAACTATCTTAATTTTCATCATGCTTATTTGAAATCCTCCCCTCGTTCTGCCCATAAGAACCTGAAAACGGAAAAGACTGTACGGTGGGTGGTTTAAAGAGTTCCCAACGACCCCAAAACTCTCGTCCACTGGACATTCTTTGCTCTTTGTGGTGGTCGGTGAGCATTTTCGGTACCCACCTTGCACGCAAAGTGTGGTATCCGAGGTTTTCCGTAACAATATTGTAGAAAGTAGTGCGTCCAAGTCGAGGAAATTGTTCAGCCAGGCCATTAATTGTCAATCGACGATCACATCGCAGTTTTTGTTCCACTTGCGAAACAATTTCATCGGCCAGAATACTGGGCCTACCACTTCGCTCTTCGTCATGGACATTTGTTCGTCCATTTTTAAAATCACAGCACCATTGTCTAACCTTTCCTTCACTCATAACTGTAGGTTTATAAATTAGGCATAATTCCCGAAGAATTTCAGCAGCCGACAATCCTTTTGCATACAAGAATCGTATGACAGAACGCACTTCACAGCTGGCGGGATCAACGATTGTCGCGGACATTGTTGTTTGCATGCACGGACAAGCAAACGACTTCTGAAACAAAACAAATGCTGCTATGGCTTCTCAATGAATCAGTAGATGGCGCTGCAGGAGCAAAACTGTGTTCTGTAGCGCCAATATTTAAATATAAGCAAACGGTACTTACTTTAAAAATGTACCTCGTAATTCCCCAAAACTCTTTTAATTCCCTCATTAAACACATATTGAACAATGCTGACATGTATCTGTTTGCTTCTATTTTCTTCAGTTAATCTTTATAGTGCAGCAACCTAGTCATTATATAAGGTGATAGGTTATTTCTCTTAAGTAATCCAGTCCAAGTTTTCTATACTTTGAGCAGATGCATTATCATAGCATATTTCCAATGCCTCAATCATTTACATATTAATAATGATTGCTACGGGTAATCTACCGGTTATGGCACGTTTTGGATGGACACAAGCTGCCAAATTATTCTCTTGTCTCTTCTAACAAAACACAAACAAACACCTTACTCTAAAACAAACGCCTCTTCATCTCCGTGTACTTCTTCCCTCCCTTAATCCCATCCAACATCCCAATTCTATTACTTCTTCGCTAACCTAACGTTTTCCCCTTTATTACAGTCTAAAACATCCCACTACCGACCAATACGCCCTTTATTCATTTGCCCTGCCTCCATATTATTTCTCTCAACAAACCCCTCTCCTCACCAACCACACCAAGCACTTCCTCATTTGTCTTCCTTTCGGTCCATTTCACCTTCTCCATTCTTCTCCACACCAACATTTCAAAAGCCTCCAATCTACGTCTATCCTCCTGCTTCAGCGACCAGGTTTCCGCACCGTACATACGCACCATATCAGATTTTTTACAAATCTTCTTAACATCATTACTCAACGTCTCCGTCACCAATTCTCTCCTCCTCGTGAAAGCTTTTCTACCTAACGCAACTCTTCTCCTTAAACCCTTCTCCTTCTCCCTTCTACTTAAACCATTTTTTTCCCAAATACTTCTGAGATAGGTAAGATGATGCACCTGCTATAGTTTTCGTCATTATTAGTAATGATATCCAGATTTATTAAATTGTTAAGTTTAACAACAAGTTATTAAAGAAACCACACAAAATTTAAGCTTTAATATTTTTAATCCTTACGTCCGTTGCCTTATCTGGGATTCCCTTGCAATTAGACCACCGATTTTTCTCTTCATTTCACGCCTGATTCTTTGGTGTATCAGATGATGAAGCGGGATAACTGTCCAAAATAAATTAAATGTACTCATCGAGTATTCGCGACGCTACCATCCGGTGACTGCATTGCGGAGGAAAAATGCACCGCCAGAAACGTTTCTTGAAATGTTTCACAGACGCTGGTACAGAATGGTCGCGTTAGTCTTATTATTGGTACATAATTCTTACAATACTTCATTTCATTCAAGCTTAAGTTTTTAAATGTCTTTAAGGAGTTTCTTTGAAAACAATCATTCTATGGAATACTCCCTTCAAGTTTCAGTTTTAGGTAATAGTTAATTTGTAGTCATGAACGGAAACGGTTTGAAGGAATTTCGTGCCCTCATCAATCACCTATACCGTGGAGGATCTCCGATATCAAAGAAGAATTTTTGAAACTGAAGTAACCCAAAATTTACGGTTGGTGAGAGTTCCTGATTAGTCCAGGGCACTCGTTGGTTAATCAGAGTTCAGCCGTTGTGGATACTGTGATGGGTTTGGGGTACTCTTTCCATCATTAATCATCCTTTAGCTATGAATATGAATGCATAATATCCACTTTGGAATAAATAAATGCACATCAGCCCTAATTAGCCTTCGAGGGCTTTTTAGGGAGTTGATTACCTTCATTACATCAAGCTCATCCAGGTTACGAGAAGTACGTTCTCCTAACAGCGTTTGTTAGAGCGACACGGAAGAGAGGTTGCAGATGAACCCGTGTGAAAATTGTGGCTTAAAAACCTGTGTTCATGGATTCACCTAACTGCCTGAGCAGTCAAAGCTTTTCCAGTCTGCCACCTAAAATTGGCTCTGCCTCAATTTTTGCTCTTATGCGCGTTACCTCAGGAATACTATTTGAAACTATAAGACGTTCATTTCCGTTACTCGCTATATTAAAGTCGTCACCAGCACCCAAAACTGCCCTCTTTACGCGCTCCTAAATACACATGGAAATGGAGATAAACATATGATGGTTTGGTTTCCGAAAGTATATTTTTATCACTAACACTACTATGGTTTCGATGAATATGATAATTGATGTCGAGTTAATTAAATTATGCCCAGATTAAGTGGATGCCATCTGATTTCTCCTGATCTTAATGCATTTCATTACAGTTTGGTATTTTATATCCTTAGTAGTTTTATATCCTTAGTAGATTGAATATCGCCAGGAGAACGACAAGTAAAAAGAAACACTATTTTCAAAACAAAGTGGTAAGTTTTAGAGTTCCCAATTCCCTCCGGCAGTGAGGGTGGAACCACAAGTCCGCTTTTACTTCGACAGCGAGGGGTCCTTTTGAGGAAAACTCGGGGATTCTCCGTCAACCCAGGGAACCCCTTTTCCCGCCGTGCTGAGCACACGGGAGGGGAGCCTAATTTTCGCCATCTGCGTCATCGATTGTGCGGGAGCGTTCATTAAAAAAGAGCGCCGAGGGAAAGCGGCGAACAATTTTCAGAGACGTGCCCTTCCGACTCCACTCCATTTACACCCCCGCCTTCCTCCTCTCCCCCACCCCCATCCACCCTCCCTTTTCGCGTCACGCCCCCTCCCAACTTCGAGCGAAACATTTAGCTTCACCCACGCACTCCGTGAGAACACTCTCGCCCGTGGAGTCCCGGAAGAGGAGACATGGCCCACCCGCGCCGAGCGTGATTCTAATACAGGTACTACTCTGGTCGACTAATGCGGACCAACCCACGCGGACACAATTCCTTTATTCATTCGAATGAACCGCTCCTTACTCGTGGTGAACGCTCATGAAATATTCGAAAATGCTCTTGCCAAGACGGTTAATTTGCAATAAATGTCGATCGACGCAAGCGACAAGTAATTTGCAATTTGGTTGTTCAAAGGACTGCGACGACGGTTAGGCACGTTACGCGATACATTTGAAGCAGTAAAAATAAGATGATAAATATCAGGAACAGAGGTAACTGATATAACTATTCTGAGTGGTATTCAGTAGTTTAAGGTTAGGTTCTGGATATGTCCATACAAACTGACCATCATAGCAGTGATGTCAGCCGCCAACCACCGTAGTTTCACCTAACACCACACAAGGAGACACCCTATGCTGGAAAAAATTTTACATTTCCTCCCTTGATCCCGTTCAATACACCCACTCTATTCCTCCACCTAGTTTACTCGTTTTGCATTAACATCCCCTCCAACATGCTCCGTCGCCATTAAAATACTTTGCATCCGCCTTCCTCGCCTTCGTCAGATTTCTCTCAACATCTCTCTCTTCACTCTCCCTAAAATACCAACTACTCATTCCCATGCTTTTCTTCCCATGCGTCCATTTTATTTTTTACTTGAACACATAAGGTAATTGATATATTTATTTGATGGAGGGATGGGTCTAAAATGATAGATTACGATGAAGTAGAACGACAACTATTATATCGATAGTGTAGGAGTACAAAAAAGGGATTAATTGAAACTCTGACCTTATTTAAGCGGTACCCTTAGCTGAATTGGGTAAAATGAAGGGATGGTTGCGACAGCAAACGAAAAGTTAAATGGAATAAAGCAGTGTAGGACCGAGGTGTTGAGTAGAAAAGCTTATCCACATAGAAGAGGGAGGATTATTCAAAACTTTGATCTTGCGAGTCGTCCTCTACAAAGGAGGAGATTGAGATTCGATTGGACGAGCCTTCGAGATGAGGAGAGAGGAAGCAGGGAAGCCGAAGAGGTGTTCGATGGGGTTACAAGAGGGAGGGAATCCGACGAGGGCGGGATGAAGGGTTGGGAGGCGAATGTAGAAGAAGGCGGGAGAGGTTGGTGGAAGAGGAGACGAGCTCTCTCCCGAATGATGCAATCAAGGAGAACGCCCGACGAGATGTGAAGAAAAGAGAGAATGTGAAATCCGAGTCTTGTCGAGGAATATTAATACAGATGAGGCAAAGGAAGAAGCAGTGATATAAGAACTTTTCTACTGATTATATTCCTTATACATGTGGATTTCAAAGACATTCAGGTGATTTTCCTCTGACAAGTATAATACGCATGAATTAAATGAAGTTATTATTCGAACGAAAATGGCATATTCTCCCATTTGCAATTAATGCCGAGGATATAATTACTACTCCACATTATATACCTCAGTCAAAGTTCATGGCAGAGAGGATGAAGAACGAAGGATATAAAAATTGATCCGAAAAAAAGATAATCTTTTCAACTAACATATTAACATTTACTAAAGAACCTTTTGACACCCTAACTGCGGTGAAATACTGAATGATATGGTAATGTATAGTAAACCAATAATAATTGATTTCATGAAAAAAGTCGATAATTAGTCGGAATATGTAATTAGAATATTCCCAAAATGAGAGAAATTACTTTCCTTATGTTTCCATTGACATCCCTACAATTCCAAAAGTTAATCATCCAATTAATTTAAAATTTAGAATTTCTCAGGTTGAAAAATGAAAGTTAATGATTTATTCTAAAATATTTGAGGGAATAACATTTGGAAGATTTTCATCGATAGGTTTCGTTCATGATCCTCATTCAGTCTTTTATTTGGTAACTGGAAACGATAAACTTTTTACTATCATTAATACTAGATATGAAACTGTATTACAATTAAGCATATCGATATTCTTTTTAACGAAGCGTATATCTTCAGTCCCAACGAAGAGAGGATGGTTGGGGGATTTGAGGGTGAGGGAAGCACTGCCTTTTCCCAACCCCTCAAACCCTCCATCCCTCCTTCCTCTCATCGACGAGAGTGAATGTTTCCCAACGTGCACGTAATTTTCACCTAAAGGAGACACGAAGTGTTGAAACCCAAGTCGCGTGAGTAAAATAATATGGTGAAAACCACAACTGTTAATTATCATTTCTCTCGATATCATTTGTTTCGCGGAGCATCTTCCGGTGTTACTTGGACGGAGACTGCGCCATCGCCTGAGTTTTTACGCCATTAATAACTCTATGACACTACATATATTTGCGTTCAAATTCCGGTTAATGAATAAAAAAGGGAAAATATAAAGAAATAAAAGCGGTTAAGCACACATTTTTCCAATCGGATCATCGCTTTTGAGCCCAAGATCCTCTTAGAAACGGAGGACAACACCTCAAAAAAAAGGAGCGATTCCTTTTCGGATATTCTGAGTTCCCAAAACTAATCACGCTTCATTTGAGGAATACACAGCGGCAAAAGAGATATCCTCTCCCCCACGGAATGGAACGGAGGGCAGCGGAGTGCGGGGCGGGGAGGAGGAGCCACTGAAGCCATCATCTCCTTTCTGCCCGTCCTCTCTTATCCATTTCCGTCCCCAGAATAAGAGATGTCGAACGGGGGTCGGACCCTCCTCCTCAAACAGACGCTAAACCACCTCATCCCGCCCTCTCCCTTCCTTCTCCATCCTCGCTTCCTTTCTCCCTCATTCTCACCCAGTGACGAGGAGGGAAAAGAAACCTTCGCCGAGAATCCGTTGGGGACTCATCCGGAAATGCGATTTTCCAAGAAAAAACATTCGATTCGTTAACATTCGCATAGCCAATTGTGCCGCAAAGGGTTGCAATTTTTTTGACCGCGATATTGTATCGAGATTCCTCCCTCCACTTGCATCTAAGAAATTAACATGACGAATAAATGCCGTTAAATTATAAGAATATGGTTGAATTATATCACCCCATTCGTATTATTGGCTCTCTCGACTCCCAATCTGCCCATTTCTTCTCAAAAACTCGTCCGTTGCCAATTGTCTTGCCTCCTCACTTTACATTACCCCGCGTCTGGTCCCATCTAGGTCTAATAAAAGACTGATGCAACATTTCGAATTGTAATGTTGACTACGAGCCTCATGTACAAACGGGTATGAAAGGAAAATAATTTACTGGTATCTATAACCACTGGACCATGAAAATTATACATTGAAGTAGCATCGTACTTCCACGACAAAGTTTACAGGATCACATATTATGCCTTTTTTCAACCATGAAAATATTATTATAATCAACGCATTTGGCTATATGACACCCTATATATATATATATATATATATATATATATATATATATATATATATATATATATATATATATACACTTTTTTGGAAAACCCACAAACGTGTAATGTAAATTCACTGATAGTCATAACAAACACAGAAACCAAAACACAAAAGAGGAAAAACTCACTGGTTCTCGAATTTTCGGTGGTCCAACCACCTTTCTCAAGAGGAATTAGGAACAGAACTTCTGTTCTGTTCCTAATTCCTCGATTCGAGAACCAGTGAGTTTTTCCTCTTTTGTGTTTTGGTTTCTGTGTTTGTTATGACTATCAGTGAATTTATATATATATATATATATATATATATATATATATATATATATATATATATATATATCGATGATGCGGAAGTACTCACGAGAGCAATATAACTTTTGGACGGCACAATAGAACACAGAATAAAACAGATAGCACGTAAAAGGACACTCACACTGTAGATGATTTAAGCTTTCGGCCTACTCCGAGGCCTTCTTCAGGTCTGACCTGAAGAAGGCCTCGAAGTAGGCCGCAGTGTCCTTATACGTGTTATCTATATATATATATATATATATATATATATATATTTATTTATTTATTTATTTATTTATAATATATATACTATATAATTTTTTTAGAAATATATATCATATACATTACATATAATGCATTGAAAATTTAAATAAGTCTTTGTCTCTTGTAGCGACGAATATACTTGGACAATTATTTAAACCGACGGCTGCATACCATTGAAATCCCAAGTGCTTTGAAAGTACGCTGGGAAAGAATTCCCGCGTTGCGGGAACCAGAGCATCATTCAAGAACGTCTGCCTGTGGATACAGTTGCGTTCGTAGGCAGCCCTTCCTTTAGTGGAGGATAGAATTTCTTCTGCTACACGAAGACCGAGTAAGAGCCCCAGGAAATGTAATTTCGGAGTGGTTGATCTGTTTATGATCACGATTACTTCTGCTCCTGGAATAGACCCTTCAAAACCGTGTGTTACACGGTTTAAAATTTCTTCTAAGGCACAGAGGATATTGACGAATATTATAGTGGGCTCATGCTTGAAACATTGAAACGCACCAAACATTTTTCAACACGGCATTAAGAGTCACTACGCAGTAATTTGTCTGCGAGATTCAAATTCATTGGTATTACCTCATGCGGTTGGGTAAACAAAAATGTTGCAGTAATTTCAAGCACAGGAAAAACACTTAATTTTCGTCATCTGGTCACTGGATGCGCTTAGATTTTTCCACTCCCCTGTCCCGCTCCCAGGGGACCCACTCGAAGCGAAACCAAGGAGAAACACTGCCGGAAACCATTCTTCATATCCGAGAGAGCGGAGGTCGCGAAGGTTTCCACCATCAAATCACGACGACAAGGAAGGCTGATTTATGAGTCCAAGGGCCAATGACGTGCAAACGAAGTGATCCAACTTGGTTTAAGTCGACAAAAATTAAGGTTTGACTAAACCTGGTCTTGGAGGACATCATGATATACGAGAAATGATATCAGGAAACAGAAAAGAGAAAACCGGGAGCAGCTGATGCATATGCAACAAAAAACAAGGAAATGATGAAGATTAAATGAACAAAACTACAATTCTAAGATGAGAAAATTTCGAGAAAGAAGAAGTTTTAAATCACATCTATGAATCAAAGGAAAATTCAATTTGGAATATTTTGGGAAGCAAAACAATCTTACGAAGGCAGCAATGCATTATTTGATTGAAATTAACTTCAAATAATCACAAGAAGAACAGAATAAAGAAGTAAGAGAATAAGATGAACATATAAGAAGAGGTTATACGACTCAATAGATTGACACATTTTAATTAGGCATAACTTTACTAACTAAAAAGAGAAAGGTAGGCGTCGCATTTTATAGTTGTATTTCTGTACCAAACTTACTGATTATATAATTAAGAGTGCAATGTGCCACTCGATGAAAGATTACATAAATTTTCAAATGATTAAATGAAACTAACACAGGTTAATTTTTATAGAATTTTACAATAACAGCTATGGTTTTGGTACGCCATGTCACTCACTCATAGGATAAGTAGTAATGCCGTGGGTCGAGCCTTATACTCCAACGCTGTTCAAAATCGGCTAATCCTACAGTTTTTCCACGTTATTTATCGCGCGAATGTTTAATTTGATGTTATATTGTTATCTTAACGTGTTATAAGTATTTGAGACAAGTTGAATTGATTTAATTGCAGCATTAATCAGCGGCAGTCATTGCCAGTTGAAACGCGCTCAGATCGTCAACGCTTGCTTCTTCCAATGATTTTCACGAAGGTGTGTCTTCACCTTAGGGAACAGAGAAAATTCACATAAAGGTATTGATGAGCTGTAGGGAGGATGAGGAATACTTTTTGCATCGATTTCCGGGAGGTAATTAGATAACGCGGGGGAATTCACGGAACCCACAGCACACTAACAAGTATCACATGCAAATTTTGTTTCCAACCAGTGGGTTGCACTGAAAGAAGCTTTCAATATTCCTGATGGTGTCCTTATTACTGACCGACGATATTCTCTTGCTATGATACTAGTGGATTCAACGTTGTATAGATCCATCTTAAAAAACCTGTGAATTTAAAAGGCAATAAATATCGCCTTTCAAAGAACTATGATATTAAATTCATTCCGCCCCAGTACTGACACAATCAACTTGGATGGAAAAGATTCCAGGAAAACAGAGGAAGTTTTAAGAAAAGGAAAACTCAAATATATCTCCCAGTGGTTTCCCCTTCATTTCCTTCGCATGGTTAGATTCACTAATGATTTGGCACGGTTACAGATCTGTTGCGCGTACTGTCTCCAAATGAAAGTTTTTTTCTTTTCATTACCATAGGGGACTCACAATAACGTAATTCTGACGATAAACTAGGACGTGAGTGAAACTCTAACAAAATCAGCGTTGGAAATCTATTGTATGAGGGTCACGTGAAGTAATGTAGTGCACGAGAGGATTAGAATTTCCAGGAAAAGTACTGTTCTCGAGAACTCATCGAAGGAATACCCGCTTGAATCACGTTTGCTCAAGAACTTGTAAGTTTCATTTGCATGCAAGGTTGGAGAGTGAACACGCTTCTACTTGAGGATCTTTCCCAAAGAAGTTTGCGAATTCAAAGATGGACATTGAAAAGAGTTGATTCAAAACATCACATCAACATGATTTTCACATGAGCGAGCGGCTCCTGAATTCACCCCCCCCCGTGCCAGAAACTTTCTATCAGCTGGGCGATATGCGCACTCGCCGGATAGCACAGGGAAGTTTGCTGTACGATGCTACATGCTACACAGTATTTTAATTATTTTTAAAACCTACCAGAACATCCCTCTTCGTAACTGAGGAATCATTTATGCGGAAGTTAATCGAATACTCTTGAGGCTTCAGGACGTTTGAAAGAATATTAAATCAAAACTATGAACTATTCGTGCTTATTTAAGGTGAAGGCCTCAGTGATAAGTAGATATTATTTCAAATGATTTCAAAGTTTTGGGGATAATTTTTTTGCCTTATGTGGCACCTGCTGTCTGTCCTGAACTTACTGACTTCGCAGAACCAGAAGGAGTGTATTCAATGTGCACTTTTCTCAATGTATACTACTACACCTACAGAATACCCCGCAAACCGCCGCAAGGGCGTGTGGCGGGGGGTGTTAGGTCATCACCCGTACTACTGTTGTAATGATAAATACAGTTACCCCTCAACTTAAAAAAACAAATAGAACAGGTTTCCTCAGAGGAATGGATGCTCTGATTTATTGTGGCGTTTCGTGGAGACGATAATTGTGATTTCAGACGACGAAAATCCCGAAAGTGCCAAGTACCAAATGGCTCCCCCCTCACGGTTCTTAACACAACAGTATTTCTTCCACGAAGCAAAGCATGGGAAACAAATAATTGAAAACATTTATCATTCGAGGAAATAAATTTTCACAGGGAATTGCTGATTTTCATTGGTTACAATATTGCCGCAATCGAATCCTAATATACGAATCGTAAATCGAATATCGAATCCGTAAATTAAATACTAAGACTGATTTTTTTTAAGTTTTGGATTCAAATAGAATTACAATTTTATATTGTGACCCTTAAAATAACTTCCTTCTGAACACATACGGCGCTGGAGACGGTTCCTCCACTCCTCATAGCAGTGCTGGAACTGCGATACTGGAATGGCCTTCAGCTGGTCGCTTACAGCCGTTTGAGTGTTTTCCACTGTCTCGTATATAGACAAATCCTATATATAACGTCGAATGAAACCATGCTTCGCAAATTATTCAGAGAATTTGTCTATTTTCCTATTTTAAACATTACCTATAAAAAGAAGAAAGAACTCAACTAAGAAGATTACGCCATTCTGTCCGCAATTGTTTGTTCCACAAAATTTCCACGACTAATTAAAGTTCGCAACCGAGTATTTCATTCCACCTGGAATACCGACTACCGAGTTTGAAGAATGATTCGTACAAATGTTCACCTGATTCCTAATGCCGCGTCACAGGCCACCCGATTCTCTTCTCGTGTGAAAGGGTGTTTGGCATTCGGTGCCCTTACGTTTGGCCTTCGGTTATCCACCCCGACGCATGACGACGAATCCCGCCCGAACTAATCTTCGATTCGCGGGATGGAACCTTCGCTCGCAAATTAGAAGGCACGCGCTCGATCCCGCGGAGTCGAGGTGCGGGTCCCGTCGGAGAGGAATTAATTGGGATCTTAAATCTTTAAACGCCCCCGTGCTCACCCCCTCACAAACTCTCCTCCAACCCCTCCTCACTGGCAAGTCAGCATCAGTCGCGCTCGGTCCCGCGGCTAATTGGCTCCATTCTGTTTTTTCGGAAAAGTACCGGAATACCTTCTCTTCCTGCTCCCCCTTCACAAGTCATCCGCGAACCAAAGCACCACCACTCTCTCCCCCTCTTTTCCACCCTCCCCACCTACACTTCCACCTCAGTAGGGTATTCATGATCTCAGAGCCCAGGGCTTAGGGCCATTAGCCGCAATTTTCAACTGCTGCCGGATCAACATCGAACCCACTCCCGGACACATTACAATTACATCGCGCAAAAATAACGACCACGCAACCAAACTGCCATGATGGAATCAAGAACAACGATCTCTCAAAACCAACTCAATGATTGACATTATTATTAGAGATGGTATTAATTAGGGAGAGAAACCGACAGCCAAGGTAGATATTGCGCGAAAAGGGATATAGGCGGGTGATTCCGTAAGAGTAGGATTATCAGGGAGTGGTGGGGAATGACGTAGGTGGAGAGAAACTGGGCGCCTAAATTACCCTACTTTAGACGAAAGGTGCCTAGGGGTCACAAATGTTAACATCTCATTCGACGGACAGCTTACTTCATTTGAGGGTGCTCTCCAATTAGCACCCCATGTAGGGGTCATGATCCCACCGAAAACATCCCACCAACTACGGGATTTGAAATCGGTGCCTGATGTTGGAAAGCCGACACATAGCCTGACCCCGGATTGTTTTCTTCCAGTAAACCCTTAGTCCAATACAAGGACAATGACAACAGTATCCCTCTATCCTCATTCATTGACACATCACCCCGGAGAAATGCCACAGGGGCCTACCATCAACATGTCCCTTCCCCTGAATGCTTTCGGGAGCACATCACTCACCCGCTTGCCAATGCCTGACTTTCCTTTTTTACGGAAAAAATTATTTAAATTTAATTACGGGCCGGTCTAGCAGATACCGTCACCGAAGAAACAACAGTCAATCCGCGAAGTAACATGGCGAGGAGTAGAAGGCGTACCCTAAATAGACGTGCAATGGATTTCTTGAATGTGACGGTTGTTTAGCGCTTGATCCTTAGAGTACTTTGAGAAGGTCATAAAGGCAATTAAGTCCCCGGGTCCGCTCCGCCATAACTGCGAGCATTTACCCGGTTGTGACTCGCAGGCTCTCTGTGTTTGGAATCGATTTTCACGAGGAGCCCGTGAGTGGGTATTGATTTTTCTCATATCGATGGACAGGTTTATATTTCCTCATGTAATTCGTGTTCACATGTAAGGCCAATTTCCAGATAAAAAGTTTACAATGTGGGCGATAAATACTTGAGGAATGATATTTTCATTTAATTTGTCGTAAAACTCGATAAAAGTGGGTGGAAAATGAATTTTAAAAGCAGAAATGAATGGGAAAAAATGTTCGAAGGTGTTACCAGCTGTAACTTTATTGAAACTAAGACAATATCTTTGCTAGAGGGCTTTAATTTTCAAATTATCAATCTTCATTTGAAACGACTGTCCATCAAGTCAATGTTTGCTAAGCATGATGAGTGGTCAATCAAAGGCAAGATTTGAGTGCTGCTTTTGAATATCCATTGCATAACATTAATTCCTAGAATTGTTAAGAATAGACCCCATGGTTTTCATAATAGGGTATCGATAAAGAAGGGATTTAAAATAATTTGACATTTTCAATGACAAATGGAAGTAAAAATTTAAAAAAAGACACTAAATAGGAAGTTGAAGGATAAAATGCAAAGAAAAAAGCGAAGGCAAGCATTTGTGTCAAGTCTTCACTGGACGGATTGTAGAAAACGCAATTAAAGAGAAAAAAGAGGATGTTCCTTTGTTTTTTCGGCCGAATTCGGAATAAGCAATGCAAACGTAGGGCTCCTGAGAGAAGACGCTAATTAAGGAATTGTAGAAAATTTTCAGAGAATATTTTCTAGATAACGGGTCTAGAAAATGTTCAAAGATACCTGTTAAAAAAGTCCACGAGAATCGTGGACAATTTTAACAGGTATCGTAATTTAGCAGTAATCGTGTAAATGTAAAGAATGTAAATCGTGTAAAATGCGGGTGTACTGGAGAAATTGCGACGCGGGTCCATTGAGACGTGAAGAAAGGAACCAAGGCTATTGGAATGTTAGAGAACGACCGGATTTACTAGCAGCACCGAAGGACCGTCATTATACCAGGATAAAATAAGAGAAATGGACACCATGGTGATGTCCACGTATAACTCGAGGGTTATGATAACATGATGTTTTTGGCGTTCATAAAATCTTCAGATTGATGAATAATTGCAATGTCTTCAATTACTGCCATTTTGTACAAAGTAGAAATTTTTAGTGAGAAAATGAGGGACTTAATAATCAAATAGTTCTCCCTTACATTAAAAAATACCAGATTAAAGCTATTATATTGTGCTTTTTCATTTTATGACGTCGGTGAAACGATCTGTGCCCCCCGTACAATGCGATGTACAGGATGTGCAACATTAGTGGCACAATGTGAGTGGGATCAAGCGAATAGATTCAAGGACTCGTTGCTTCCTCTCATGAGTCACACCCAAGGGCCGAAGCATCCCATCTTCCATTTACAGAATTCTATTTATCTCCAAGTGAGGTTAATAAGCACACCCCTTGCCACGAGTCTTTGCCATGAATTATCGACGCATATTTACGCTGAATTACCTCTATTATAAGTGAATTACAATTCAAATTCAGCGCTACATCAACTTGGAAAACCATGATCATATCCACCCGAACAGCTAAACAATAAAATCTTTTCTTGCCGTTTCATAAATGTCTGTCTTTTCTTTAGTCCTTAAACGCCAAAGTTATATTTTTAATTTACTGGGAGTTTTTTCCAAGGTGAATAATTGTAATATTTTCAATTAAATCCAAATATGTAAGAGATTTAAAAGGAGAAAAAACCCTCGGTCCACATGATCGTGCCATATGGATCTTATGCCAATGACATCGTCACCATTTATAAATTTGCATAAAAAATGAAGGTTCACTCAATATTATTAGATAGGTTATTTGAAGAAAACAAAAATTAAGCTGAATATATATTTTTAATAACTTTTTAATGGCTCCAGGAGTGTTTTTAATAGCCTTTTTCCAATAACTTTGTCATTGACTGTCGCCCTAAACACTGCCTGCCACACACACTTGCGGGGCACTCCGAAGGTATATAACAGTTTCCGTCATACCCTAGCGAACCCCTTTTCTCCGACGACAATATCGTGTGATGGAGTCCTTAACGCACGACTGTCATACGGGAATCGAACCAGAGTTCCCGTTAGACGGCGACCGTGGCTGGGGAAGGCCCTTTTACACGCTCCGAGGACCCCATTTGCCCTTTCCCCTCCCCCCCGGCAGTCTCCCGGCGGGAGTCGCTATCAGAGCCATTTGTCGATGCCATTGTCGGACGCTTACGGCGTGAATGCCAGTAAACGCGGCCCACTATATCTCTCGGTACGGCTCCCTGGCCCTCCGCCCGCCCCCTCCATCCCCGCTTCCAAATACATATCGAGGGCACCCTAATCTGAGCGCAGAGAGAGAGATACCAATCTTTGAACCTCGGGGTGGGGGGACTTCACATTCCCCCTTTCCCTAGGCGCGTGCACGAATACCTGCCGAGTACAATCGAGGCACCCAACGACTCGCATTCCGATCGACAGCGGGCACAGTGGCGATGGTGACTCGAGATGGAAGAGGGTACATTCCGTTTAGGTACGAGAGAATGCTGTTAATGCTTAAGGAAAAGCCTTTTTGCCAATTTCTGCACGAGAAGAGCATTGCTAGTAGGTACTAACTATAACTTTTAGCCTACTTGAAACGTTCTTCAAAAGAATTAATTGGATGAAGAAAAAATTTTCGATAGTCGTTTGACTTCATCTTTTTTGCAACAGGAATTAGAGAATGATCCGAGATAAAAATGGTTTTAAAATAAGCATCGCATTATAGGAAAACTGTTTCATGACGTACGAGGCGTTTACAAACAATTAGAAGACCGTCAACAACTCGAATCTCGGGTAAAAATACAAAGAGAATGTAAGTGTAACCTTTGATATGGTGCGCAGTTGCGTAAGACTTGGAAACATGGTCCAAGGAATAAGCGTAGATCGAACGATTTTGAGATGTGAGCGCGGGGCGAATGAAGAAATGAAGGAAGTGTGCGGAATTGAAGGAGGGATCGAGGCAATTTAGGCTGTTTGAGTAATCGGCATCAATTTACGCCAGATTTAAAAGGGTAGTTGTAATTAGTCACTGGAACTATGTGATTTTTCAGGTACCAGATCTTTCTGGGGAAGCAATATGTGGCACAGGGAAAGGAACTGACCCCCCCTACCCTGCTAATGCATGAATTTAACACGCTGTGTAGGGCTTAGTACTGGGTGAACTCTATCATCACCTACCAAAATGACCTTCGGTTTGATTACTGAGTTTGTGGTAGTTGACTCTTCAGACGTGATCACAAATATCTGGCAATTTCTGCTCCATTTAGTATATGTATTACGCCGCTCGTTCAGATGCTATCCTTGAAATTAAAGAACACTCACACTACTACGCCAAATAAGTTTTATTGGCACGTCTTATAAGCTGTGTATTGGATATTTTCGTAAGAATTTGGAAGTATTAAAAGAGTTTCACTTAAATATATTTGTATAATAAAATATAAATCGTGGAATTTACAACAAAAGTTTGTGTAATTTTTCTTGCTTTGTACGATAATAATCTGGGGACATAAGTATAGCACTCGATCTAATTTTCCCCGTTGATGGAATTGCTTCGGTTAAAATTCTCCAGATGGGAAATCAAAAAGTATACCGCCTGGATTGCAATCCGTAGAACTAATGTGTTCCATGAATATGGCTATGCCATTTTTGTTTGAATCTAATAAAGTTTAATTTTCCTTTTATACGATTTCTTATTTTATAAGAAAATTCATGTTTGGTTCAAATGAATATTGACTTACAAACGATCTTGAAAGATAAACAGAAATGTGTCATATCACAAAAGTAATAAACCGAAGTGACTTTAGAAATATTAAAAACATTTAATTAACTAGTTGGAACAAAATTGAACATTGCAAAAAAGTAAGGTGTATCTGTAGATGCATATGTATGTTAGTCGGTAGTTTGTTGTTTATATGTGTGTAGGTTTTTTGCGTGGACACATACAATTTTTTGTTTGTGGCTTGTATACATTTCTGGCCTTTGCATGCGTTTTTCCCTTAATTACGGATGATGCCCTAACACCCCACCAGATGTATTGGATACCCCCAAACATGATTAGATTCGTGTGGCATTAATATCGTGTATAAGAGAAGCGTTGCAATGAAATTCAAAATACCCTGCTGACCCAAATAAGTGACAAAGGAAACACTGAGAGGTTAAATATCACATGCCTCGTTGAAAATGATCATATTTATGGATCCGTTCGTATGGCTACATATATTTATATCAATATATTTTACAGTAGGGAAAGCTATGGAAATATGAATATAAATATTCTTTTTGCTACCAACTGTGATAAAATAGCCATCTGATATAAATTACAGTTAAAAATAATCAACATGATATAATCTCTTCCCAATAGCGTTATAACCATCTGTTTTTACCTTTACCCCTTAGATAGCTCATCGATAATCATTCTTTTTTCCTCTCTGTAATATTTAATTGACAAAGTAATAGTAGTTTTACACTATCCAGAGATTCATATCAGAGGTCAGATTTTTTTCAATTTATTTATTTTTCCTGCACTTTTTTAATTGCCAATGGAATGTCATGGATTGCGAAAGTAATCACGACGATCTAGGATATAAGCTTCTATTTTTTTCGCGCGTGAAATTAAAAAAGGATTTGAAAAAATCTTAAAACCCTTTTTCTTCCGTTGAAATTAAATCCAAATTCTTTGAGTTTCATCAATATGGCCTGCAGAGAAATATTTAGCGAGGTATTGTTCTGACGTTCAGATATGTCTTCGTATAAGAGATTCTTCGTTTTTATATGCCTTAATTCCGATTTAACTATAATTAATAATTCTCTTCCCTTTGATGACATATTAAATCAATTTTGTGCCATCATTCGCGATATATAGTGATGACATGTCCATTAAAATTCAGTTCCCCGACAAATCGTGTAAACGTACTGTGGTCAAATATTTGCACCCGCACTCGCCATTTAAAGACAGTTGCAAATCGATGCCAATCACACTCCGACCACAAAATCTGAGGTTCTAGATTGAATGAAAATAAATAAATTGCCGCGAAAGAAACTTCTCGCCCTAATATTTGCCCCAATCTCTTCGTAAATCCTTGTAGGATAAAAATACAAAGTATGCCTATTCAGCATGTGCCTGCAGTTTTCCTGCGCACAGGATGGTATCCAGGAGTTCCCGAGGCGCGTCTGCGGTCCAGTCCATTCGGATTTAGACGAGAGAAGAAGATGCTGAGGCCGGGAGAGGGACGCGGCAAAGAGGGCCCGATTCCTTTCTCCCAGAGTCTTACGGGGTTCGCATCTAATGCCTCGCCTTTCCTCTTCCGTTCCCCCATCACTCCGCCGGGAGAATCGATGCCTCCCGCAACTCGATATCCGTCGATAACCCCCTGGCGATCAGGGCATCTAATGAGAACCCCCTGTCACCTCCTCTTTAATCATTTTTGACCCTTCCCTCCCCTCCAACAACCTCGGTTAGTCGGAAATTTCCACCAAAACATCTCTGAATGTAACTTTATCCACATAAAGTATTGATGATTGAGATTTCTTCGCTGGTTTTTCAACAATTTCCCATCAAAAAAGTGTATTCAATGTATTTCACGTGGTTTCATACGAAGGATACTGGTTTCTTCAGTAAGAAATACACTTAAAATATGCTGACATGGTTACATTTTTAAAACTAATACCAACAAAAATGATTTCAATGCTGTCGTTTATGTGAAAATATGCACACACGTTCGCAGAGTTCCTCAAGGGTTGTAAGAATTTGAAATGGCCAATGGTTTTGAACACCTCACTATGAAGGGGAAAATGGTGACTAATATACGTTTGGCAATTATTGCTCCTTTTCTTAGTTTAAATTTAACACGAGGTTCATATTTAGCTGCAAAAGAACTACTCTACATTTTCAATCAATAAATGAAACAAAACGTACACGTTTAAGGACTACTTTTAAGTTTTCTCTAATCATAACATAATAATTTCTCATTGGTTTTATAGCACCTGTGAAAACCTGTGTAGTATACCAGTGAATATATTTTTTCCTTTCAAACACCGGTTACTTAGCAACGGAAATCGTTTTCACAAGATTCCATCAATCTGATTGTATTATTAAATAGTATGTCGTTATTTTCTGTAGAAATATCGTTTATGAGTATCATTAAAATATACTGGTTGCGTTTTTATTAAGGATACATATATCAATTTCAATTCGATAAACACTGCGTTTATGAAAAGAGTATTAATCTCCGTAGAACCTCACTTATTCAAGCCCGAGGAACATTAATTAGTTTTAACCTTCATTTTAATTTTGACAGGAAGGCGGACCTCGATACTTAACTTTTTCTGAAAATCCTCAATTTTTCTGCTGATCGATCTTAAAGGCCTTGTCATCTCATTTCCAAATTGAATGAAAAGCTCTTATCGACAATATTACGCTAAAAAGACGACATAAAAATGGTAATTGAGCAATAAACCACAATCATAAATGCACTGTGTCGTCTTCGCATTTCGTCATAAGAGTCACGATGCGTCAGCAAATATGGATCTTCTAGCTTTGTACATTCGTGCACTGTTGACTTTTCGAAACCGGTTTCCTCGAGCCCTGCTCTGTGTTCATCATCACTTTAGGGTTCGCCACACACACGTAAACGTCTTTGAAAAACAATAATTGAGGCATTAAACCAACTAATTACGTGTTTTTTATACTCGAAACAAATTACTATAGTGCAATGCATATGAAAATTCTCGATTGATTTTTAAACAAGACTTATGAAAACTCGGAATGCGGTCTAGGCATTATGCTCAACAACGTGAGTTAAACCTAGTATTCCGATGTTAAATATTTCAAGAGGGATCATGTGCGCATATTGAAATTCACAGCGTTCCATTACGCATCAGAGTGTTGGAAAAGTGTTGGATTCCAAAATACACCCGTTTTTATTGAACATCGCGTACCTCCATGCCATTGGTAGAGTGCCCACGATGGTTTGAAGAAGATGCAATTTCGTCAGATCTTATATTTTGTCAGGAGCCAAGTAATTTCTATTTCATTGACATGCGTAAGCATGGCACGGAGTTGACTTACGCAAATTGGATCCCATTTTCCTCCAAATGAGCGCCGCTTCCTTCACAGCGGTACCTTCACCTGCTCATTTTCATCTGAATGCATTTTTAGGGCAATACGGCATGTGATCGCAATTATTTTATCAGTTTTTCGACGCATAAATATCGGTGCGTTTAGGACAACCGAGCAATATTCACGTCCAAATCCCAAACAATAGTTTCGTGGGATTCAACGAAGCTGTGTTAATCAAAGGTGCTTCTAGGCAATTAACATTTTTCACGAATTGCAATCAATCTGCCAAATTAAAGAAATCAAGTTTCCCAATTTAGTTTCTTGCGGTAAAATTAATATCCGGTTGAAATTCAAAAACATAATATCAAAGCAAAAAATGTATACAAATATATCAGGTGATTAAATTGCAGTAAATTTAAAGGTATTAGAATACATAACTATTTTGCAAGAAAATGACAACGGTAGTTAGTATTGACAATTGTACGAGTAGACTATTCAGTACTCGTAAAAATATTTCCCACGCCAGTGAGAAAGCTTTTGTAATTTTTTCCAAGAAATATTTATAAATATGCCATTTGGATTTTGTACCAATTATTAGTTAAATTAATCTCTCAACCGTTCTTTTGCAATTAATAACCACAGAATTACCCTTAATTGTTATTCATTACCCTATGCCGTAGAGCGAGTAATTATCGCATATTTTACTTTTATAAAAGTCGAAGAATTTTTCGAAAATCTTTGATTCTGCCATTTTTTTAAGGGCGCGAGGAAGTGATTTTGTTATTCATGTTTATCGAATTGGAAATAAAAAAAACTCGCTGAAAAGGGAGATTAGCATTCCCTGAAAGGACCATAACTTTTCACTGTTTTTCAATAAATAGAGAACTCCCGTCACTGGGCAACTGCGCTGGGGAACGTGCAAATAGCGTATGATAAAAAATAATAATAATGGAAAAAGTTAATTATACTCCTTATCCCTCATAGCTATTGACGAAATAATCATTAAAATATAATTTGAAGCTGAAATTTGCCTTTTAAAGATTATTCGGTAATGCAAACAAAAGAAAACAGTGTTTTAATTTTAAAACACTAATTCCTAATTTAATTCTCAATCATCTAAAATAAAAAATCATCTAAAGTCTTGGTTTTAATTTATTGTTAACTGTGTGTAAATAACATAGAAAAATATATCAATAATTACGGGTAACGAACAAAGCTCGTTCTTCTCACTACGTTCGAAGGTTTCAATTAACAGAATAATGCCACTCGCGTAGGTCACGGTCGTAAAAGACGAGTCCAGCAAGAAAGCAGTTATTCAGCAAATCGAAGCGATCATTGTGAAATAAGCGATGGATTTGGGGGCCTGTTACTCTAGTATCCGAGAGGGGCGTCGAATAACAACACCCATTCGCAGTCTAAGGAATTTCAGACCAGTTTTACGCAATTATTCAGGAAATTCCAAGCAGAAACCCTTTATCGCATTTCTCAAACGATGCGGGTACTTTCGAAATGGATTTGTTTCCAAGCCTTATGACCGAAGGACAAATCAGAAGGATGGAAAAAATGGAAAATCTCTCAAGTTCCACTTCAAAGGGCTCGGGGAGAGATCGAGTGTCACGTGACTCCCTCAGCCGGTCGAGGGGACACGCGGACGACGAACGCGAAGAGCAAGCCTCTCCTCTCCTGCATTTAACTTTTTGAACGAGGACACGCTCTCATTTTGCGACGGGCAAAATAAAATGAAAGGACGATGTCGACGCTGACGCCGCTCGCAGTCGCTGACCGAAGGCACTGCCGCTCAAGCGGTTTGAGTTGGGATTGCGGAAGGGAGGAGTGTTTTTTATACGACCGAGCGATAGAAAAGAGAGGGAGGGAGAGTGTTACAAGCAACGGAGAGACAGCAGAAGTAACACCTTTGCATCCATGTACAGCTCGTATGAGAGCAGGAAAAAATGAAAAAAAGTCTTATTGGAAGAAATGCGAAGGATTTGACTACCTTTTAAGCACAATAATCCACAAGAATTTTCCAGGGAAAGTTTTAATAGGAGAAATCCCGCTAACATGTTACTTTGTCGCACAAATTTCCCGACTGACTATCCAGTAAATTTTAGAGAAGACCAGCCAATCGAATGGAAAATATTGGTGAAATTAAATGCAAAGTTATAATTTCTGAGAAGAATAATGAAAATATGAACTGCAAATCGAGCCGAAAGAATAATGATTTTGAGTTAATACACATGAAAAATATATTTAGGAGTTTTCACTAGGAGACACCAAGTGCGGAGGCGTTCATTTAATAATTATTCACTCCTTTTTTCTGAGATAGAAAAATGAGAGTATGAGGGAAAACTTCCCTGAAAATTAGTTGGCCTTGAAATCTTTATTTTTCTTTTGCTAAGACCTTGACACGTAGGATGCATTCTTACACGTGAATGAATGCATGTTAAATTGTTTGCTTCATCGGAATACTTGGTTCAAGTTTTGAAATTAAAGCGTGATTTTCATATATTCGACGGGCATCTATCATATCAAAGACACAACAACCAGCAACACGCGCGCCGTTTGGAAATATATGGTAAATATGCTCTCATTCGGAATTTGAAGGATAAAAGAAAGAAACTAAAACAATCCACGCTTATTCGACACAAAATATCATTTAGAAATACCGAGAGATATGCAATGCATACATAATAATGAACCGCAAAGGGCGACATTTGGAGAAACGATGATTTTCCACGTTATCTTTGGGAATACAAGGGCTTTAAAATCTGAATTCAGAATTATCGTACGTTTCATGCTACATAGTTTCATTCTTGTTTCCGCTTGCGGATTATTGTGTAGATATGAAGAACGGTGGTGATTGTCGCTTCGTTCTTGCCGGAGGGTTCTCCCTGAAAACGCACAGCTATTTCTCCTCGTCTCTCGTTCTCCGTGGCCGGTTCTCGCGCAAAGGGGATGGACGCCTCGAGGGGAAGATGGAGCGAGTCGGGGGGAGGGGGGGGGGCTGGGCAGATATCGAACTGCTGCTCGGAGGCGCGTCCGGGAGGGCGTCGATTTCGGGCGGTCAATTGCTTGATTGATTGGTCATTGTCCTGCGGTAGGGCAATGGGCTGAGCGGGAAGAGGTTCCGAGGGACGCTGAAGGGTCCTCTCTCTCTTCGGCTCGCAGGGGTGCTTCGCCGCCGTGGATTCCTCCGAGAGATGGAAGCCCTGCGCGTACGGAAAAAAAAAGAAAGATTTCTTTCTTCAACCCGCCCCTCCTCCCTCCGTGGGGAATGAAACAAATCTCACGGCCGCCATTTGGCACTTCCTCTTACTCCGCCGGAAATTTGATCTTAGTGTCTCGTACGTTAAAAGCTTCTTGAGCGAAATGGAAGAAGGGGCTAAGATGTGTAATGGAAGACCCACTTTATATCTTCTTTCGAGATGTGAACGAATGCTGCGTGAAAAAATCCTGTATCAGACGAGCGAGTTCAACTAACTGAACGAAATCTTAATCATTAGACATCGTTAAAAATGGAAAATATAATGTATATTTTTAAGCAAGTTATCGGGTGAACTCCTGGGCACATAGAGAACTTTAGAAGGCATACGTGAAATGTACACTGGAAATATCCAGCGGATAACAAGAGACTACACGAGGAGGTAGAAAAACTTTGTTTAATTCACAAACAAATTTTTAATACGGTACTACCGGTGCCATCACGTAATTGGCATCTTCTGGTATGTGGAGAAAACCTTTTAGTACCGTATTGAAAAAAATTTGGTGAATTATACAAAGTTTGCCTTGTTCCTCAAAAGGTGAAAGTTCACAAGGTTGAGCCCAGCATAGTTGAAAAGAGATTAAACCTTAAATTTCCATTGTACTTTGATCGGAGAAGAAAAATATATATCATTAAAACGTTAAACTTGACAAAATCATTTTTAACAGCAAAAAAAAATATTTTGTTGTGCCTAAATGCCTCCAAATATATTTTGAACTGATATTTCGCAAAACCATCAGATTTTCTCTTACTTATCCTGTGACTAAGAAAGAGAGGTTATTATTTAAAAATCACGCAATATTAATTACTCATTACACTTCTTTGCAGGAAGTAGTTGAATTTAATGATGAAGGATTGAAGAAATTAGCAGGTAACGAGTTAATTTTAGGGAACTGCTGCAAACTACTCCTCAGAATTACAAAACGCTGTATAACCTCTTGATAATGACTAGAAATTATTCACACTTCCTGATGGTTCCACTCGTGCTGTCAAGCACCACTACTCATGGAAACCCCCGTTTCTTTCTTAAGGAAGAATTTGAAATTGGTCGTCCGCAAATGCCCTCGGATCTGTGCTGTTCTACCGCTAATGGAGAAGGCAGGACATCGAACAAAAACCCAAAATGGACGAACGGAAGACGGAGAATCACTGGAGACTGTCAAGGTGAAGATTGCAATCTCCCCCAAAGGAGAGACGCGATGATGGAATATTGCCTTTGAAGCTATAACGCTCGGTGGAAATTCAGGGTATTGCGGGATGTTCCGCATGCGTATTGTCTTGATTTCCTAGACGACACATTGGAGGCAACGTAGCTTCCGCCTTTACAGAAATTAACAATGGCCCTTCCTGTGAAGACGGAGGCTGGAAACCACCGAAATGTCCTCGAGATGCGTATGCAACGCGGGGTAATATGCCAGATAACCCTGGATTTCCACCCCAACGCTGTGGGAAGCCCTCGAAGAGAAGGGGGAAAGGATAATGAATAGTTACAGTCGATATACAGTCCCTTAATTTTCTCACTAATATCCATGGAATTTCCCCATATATTGGACGCACCTTTAACAAGGAGTGATAGGATAATAAGGCAATGAATTCCTTACAGCTATACTCCCAACTAATCAGCTCCATGCTCGTATCCTTGACTCTCGGGAAGGCAATCCCTTCTGCTGTGCATCCTCGAGGACCGACAAAGCCTTTTCGCGATTTTTTTATCGTCAAACAAAACGTTTTGCCACTAAACGCCATCATTACTAGGTATCCAAATACTCGTACGTAAATATGCGAATAAAAGTGAGTGCTTTGCTTTTGATTGAGATGTAAGACGTTGGTCTCGAACGAGAAACTTCAAGGTGGCTCACCCCAGCTGACATCGCATCTTAAGACTACATTATCGCACATTAGTTACATAAAACGTTTTTAAGTAAATGATAAACCCTATATTGATCATAAAATCAATAAGGATAAGGGATCACATTTTTTTCAATAAGCTACATTTCTGGTTATAGGTTTACGAGAAAGAGAGAGAGGATAATTAAAGGTTAAAATTGTAGAGCATATATTAGAGCAGGTGGAACAATTTACCTATCTTAGAAATGTTTTGGATTAAAATGGGCAAAGTAGTAGATACATCAGGAGAAGAATTGCGTTAAGCGTTAAGAAGTTTTTCACAAGGAGTAGGGCGGTGATGATAGGGACGTGGAGTAAAGAGATCGAGAAAATGTTAGTGACGGATTGGATATAGGTCGTGGGTTTTTAGGGCGTGAAAAAACAATCGTTGAAACAAGATGTTAGGTGCAGATTGGAGGCTTTCGAGATGTGGAGGTGGAGAGGAATGGAGAAGGTGAAGTGGGCAGAAAGAAAAACAAACGAGGAAGTGCCAGGGAGTGAATATTATTGGCAGAGATCCCAAGGAGGCAAGAAAGATGGATGGAGAGACCATTTTGATTGGCGATTGAATGGCGTTGAAGGCTGCGATGGAGGGGAGGACGTTAGGCAAGCAAGAAAGAGAGAAAAAAAAGAGTAGACATAATGGACGGAATGAAGGGAGGATTAAAAAAATGGTAATGAAGAATGTAGCGTAGGGTACGAGGTTTATATTTGTTAGGAGAGGCTTCTTGGAAGCGTGGCGGTGTTCTTTTTCTTCGTCAATCCAAAACCTGCGATAAATGGATGATTGTCAAATTCAAGAATATTTCTGGATAATTATTTTATTTTGTCTAATGCCTTCCGTTCAGCATGCTACTCTCTGATCGTCGATAGCTGCCCCACTGCTCTTATTAACAACGCAGCTCAGCCACTCCAGTCCAATTCCGTGCAATCTCTTCTACATTCATAATTCCGCATGGTTGCCCATTGAAACTGGCTGCCACAGTCGCAATCATTAGCGTCCGCTGAGGAATTTGCAAAGAATTCCCATAGAACTGACGACCGGCGAATTAACCCGAGGAAAAACTTCTGGTATGGAAGTTACCCGAATGACTATTAATATGACATTAAACAACGAATTGGTATCAAGTTATATTCAGATGAAAATATAAATGATCCGAATCTCTATCTTTGAATGAAGATCTATATTCAAGGAATGAAAACTTTAATTGCTTGTACAAAATCGCAATTTCTTGGTCTAGGATTGTAGAGCATATCAAGGTTTACAACGGCAAGGTACAAGAAACGTCGAAATTACCCTCGACACATATCCATCTAAAACTTCCGTATTATGGTTCATTTCCAAGGAGTTATTAGTCACTTATATTATATATAATATACTTTATATATATATATTCATTCAAACAGAAATAGGTATAAGGTAAGGGGATAGGAAAACACATAAAAGGCGAACACAGGACATGTGGGGAAGGCGGTTTTTGAGCAGATCACGAAAGTAAAAATATTTCCTTATCCGGGATAAGGAAATATTTTTACTTTCGTGATCTGCTGAAAAACCGCCTTCCCCACATGTCCTGTGTTCGCCTTTTATGTGTTTTCCTATCCCCTTACCTTATACCTATTTCTGCTTGAATGAATATTTGTGCGCCGTATGGCGGGATTTTCAAGGTTGAATATGTATATATATATATATATATATATATATATATATATATATATATATATATATATATATAGCAACTGATACAATTTTACTCGCAGGGATTAAAGCAGAGCCGACAAACTTGGTCATTGTTCAGGTAAACATGCCACCGAGAACCACAAGGAGAAAGAAGTCGATAGGATGTACGATGAGTTAGAGAATACAATCGCGTATGTTCTTGCAGGGAAACATTTGATAGTGATGGGGGATTGGAATGCAAGGCTAAGGAAGAGAGGGTGGTGAGGTGGGGGACTATGGGTTAGGCACGAGGAATGAACGCGGGGAGAAAGCGATTGAATTCTGCAGCAGACAAGGGTTAGACATCACTAACACATGGTTTAGACATCACAAAAGGCGTAGGTATACATGGAAAATGCCAGGTGACTCATAAAGGTATCAGTTAGATTATATTATGGTTAGGTACAGGTTTAGGAACAGTGTGATAAATTCGCACAGTTTCCCAGGAGCGGATGCGGACTCTGACCACAATTTAGTTGTTATGAAATGTAGCATCCGTTTCAAAAAGATAAGGAATGGGCGGCGGGTTAGGAAATGAAATGTAGAAGCATTAAATGGATCGACAAGGAAGGAGCATCAGCAAGCTGTAGACAAAATGATGGATGACGGTAAAGAGCTGAGTACTCTCGAAGTAAAATGGGAATGTATCAAGCAAGGGATATCGAAAGCTGCAAAAGACACTATAGGAACCGTTAACAGGAAAAGGATAAGGAAACCATGGGTAACGGATTAGATGATTGAAAAGATGGATGAGAGAATAAGATGGAAGAATGTAAACAAGGAGTTAGGCAAAATGAAGTACAAAGAGTCAAACAATAAATTGGGAAGGGCCACAAATAAAGCGAAAGAAGAATGGTGGAAAACGCAATGCGAGGATATGGAAAGTTAACAGAAGAAGGGTGAAATTGGTGCGCTATACAGCAAGGTTAAGTTATTATCGGGAAGTAAGAAGGCAAGATCTGTGCTAACAGTTAAAGATAAGTGGGGTAAGATAATAGTTGAACCAGGAAAAATCCAAGAGAGATGGAAGGAATATATAGAAATACTGTGTGGTAGAGAACTTAGGCCGAAAAGGTTAAACATAGAAAAGGAACAAGACGTAGAAGAAGATAGCTTAGGTCCAGGCATACTCGACGATGAAATAGAAAGGGCATTAAAGGAGATGAAAGCAAATAAGGCCGTGGGAGTAGACAACATTCCTGTGGAACTGTTGAAATGTTTAGGAAAATGTGGGAAGGAGACTCCATATTGACTGGTTCGTAGTATGTATGAGGAAGGAATCTGGCCGGAAGATTTTGTGAGATCGGTATTAGTTACTATTCCAAAAAATGCAAAGTCTACGTCATGTGAGGATTACAGAACAATAAGTTTGATATCCCACGCAGCTTAAGTTATTCTCAGGATCATCAACAAAAGGATAGAGAGTAAGGCAAATGATTACTTAGGGGATGATCAGTTTGGATTTAGGAAGGGGAGAGGTACGCGTGATCGAGGAAACAATATCGAAGAAGCGTAGCCTGTATGTGCGTTCTCTACCATACAGTGTTTCTACATATTCTTTCCATCCCTCTTGGATTTTTCCTGGTTCAACTATTATCTTACCCCACTTATCTTTAACTGTTAGCACAGATCTTGCCTTCTTACTTCCCGATAATAACTTAACCTTGCTGTATAGAGCACCAATTTCACCCTTCTTCTGTAAATTTTCCATATCCTCGCATTGCGTTTTCCACCATTCTTCTTTTGCTTTATTTGTGGCCCTTCTCAATTTATTGTTTAACTCTTTGTACTTCATTTTGCCTAACTCTGTGCTTACATTCTTCCGCCTTCTTCTCTCATCCACCTTTGCAATCATCTCATCCGTTACCCATGGTTTCCTTATCCTTTTCCCGTCAACGGTTCCTATAGTGTCTTCTTCGGCTTTCGATATGACTATCTTGATAAATTCCTGTTTTTCTTCGATAGTACTCAGCTCTTTACCGTCATCCATCATTTTCTCTACAGCCTGCTCTGATTCTCCTTCCTTCTTAATCCATTTACTGCTTCTACGTTCCATTTCCTAACCCGCCGCACCTGCCTTATATTTTTGAAACGGACGCTATATTTCATAACAACTAAATTGTGGTTTGAGTCCGCATCCGCCCCTGGGAAACTGTGCGAATTTATCACTGTTTCTAAACATATGCCTAACCAGAATATATTCTAGCTGGTACCTTTCTGAATCACCTGGCATTTTCCATGTATACCTACACCTTTTGTGGTGTGTAAACCATGTGTTGGTGATGACTAACCCCTGTATCATGCAGAATTCAATTGCTTTCTGCCCGCGCTCATTCTTCGTGCCTAAACCAAAGTCCACCACCTTACCACCCTCTCTTTCTTCGCCTACAGTTGCATTCCAATCCCTCATCACTATCAAATATTTCCCTGCAGGAACACACGCGATTTTATCCTCCAACTCATCGTACATCCTATCGACTTCTTCCTCCTTGTGGTTGCTCGGTGGCATGTATACCTGAACAATGACCAAGTTCGTCGGCTCTGCTTTAATCTCTACGAATAAAATTCTATCTAATCTCTACGACTAAGATTCTATCAGGTGCTCGCTCTATGCTGTTACACTTCTTCCTACCCCTTTATATAATATTACGGCAACACCTCGTTGGCTCTCGTCCCCGCCGCCGTATATTATTCTATAATTATCACTCCAGTAATCCCCGCTATCCTTCCATCTCACCTCGCAGATACCTAAAACATCTATATTACCTCTCTCTACCTCTATGTATGAGCGGTAGTGGTATGTTGAAGAGGGTAATAGAGGGGAGAATGTTGGGCAAGCGAGGTAAGGGTAGGAACAGGATAGGGATGTTGGACGGGATGAAGGGAGGAAAGAAGTACACCGAGATGAAGAGGGACCTGATATAGATTAGTTTGCTAGGTGGGGAGTCACAAAATGTTTATTTGATAGTTGTGTCCATCCAAAAACCTACCTTAACCGGTAGATTACCTAATAATATATATATATATATATATATATATATATGTCGCGGTGGTCTAGCGGGTAGAGCGTTGGACAGCTGACCAGAGGGTCCCGGGTTCGATTCCCGGGCAAGGCACTTTGGGCACCTGCAGCTCCACCCAAGCTAGTTGATTTTTCGGGTACCAGATCTTCCTGGGAAACCATAACCGGCACAGGGAAAGGAACTGGCCCCCCTACCCTGATGTGTGAATATTCACACGCCGTCGGGCTTGGTACATGGGTGAGCTCTACCATCACCTACTAAACCGACCTTCGGGTTGATTACTGTGTTTATGGTTTATATATATATATAAAATTTATATATGAATAAATAAAAATGACATTAAAATATATAATATTTTTACACATACAATATATTTAAAATATATAGATATAATTATATTATAATTATATCTTTTATGAAAGTCTCACGGATATGAATAATTTTGCATTTCAAGTTAGCACTAGGGAGCATAACCAAAAACACACATAAAAGAAGAGAAAATCATTCGTTTTCGAGTTTTTCACCTTTCTCATGGGAGAGAAGGAAGGAACTCCTTCCTTATTTCACGTTTAAACATACACATACGTATATGCATGTACACTCGTATAAGATTAGGAAGATTTTATATTGACATGTATAGAGCATCAGTTAAATCTGAGATCTACGCTCCCTACATCCGTCGCAGTCTCGAGGAGGCAGTGGAATTAAAAGGCTCCCTACATTTAATTTTCGCGTGTTCAGAATCGGTAACGAGGAGAAATCCGCGTTTAAGGATGTGCTTACCATTTAAGGGCACCGAAGCTCATGAAGGGACAGGGCGCGCAAAGATATGCGTGCGTGCGTGTGGTTCGGAGAAAATGTCTGAAAACACCGGAATGGAATGTGCGTGGCGAAGGTACCATTTAATGGTCCAGGCGCGTTGAAAATGCGAGGGTGGTGAGCAGAGCCCATCTGCCCTGCGGTGGGGCACCAAAATATGCCGCTCTTCGATGGCTCCCGCTGCCTCCCCCTTCCCCGCGCCCCCTTTGTCCTGAGGGCACCTCCTCCCTCCCTCCGTTGCGATGGATGGATGATGGCGTCCCCCTCCTCCCCCCAGTCACGGTCGTGCGTGTCCAAAGCCCCTGTACCCCCATCACACTCCGGATGCCCAAAGATTTTCATCCGAAAAGCGACTTTCGTCATTTAATTCGCCTATAACGTATTTCAATCCAAAACCCTTTATTTTATTTATACTTTTTTCATTCACCAGAGACAAATTTTTAAAGAAAATTTTTTTTTATGTCAGGTCAATAAAAATTTTAATTTATATTTAGCCATATACAAATAAATGGTTGTATTAATTTTTTTACATTGGTTATATCAGCTGCCCTTACTCAGAAAAAGACATTTTTCTTCAGAATAGCGTGTAAAATAATTAAATTCTGCTTTCTTTAAGAAAATTCAAAATACTTCGCAATAATCTTCCCTCTTTGATAAATGGAACCTAAGCACTTTCAATGCTAACCCATATTCGCCAAGATGTCATGGCCTTCTCATTATAACATATCGATAAATGAATTAATGCGTAAGCATGTGATCAGGTCCGATGAGGTTTTTTATTCATAAAATGTATGGAATATCAAGCATTATTCATTTTCATTTCTAATGAATTGACATTCTGAAGATAATCTCCGGCTATTAACATTATTGTAATTTTTTGTTTGCTTTAATTTTTGTGTTTAAGGCTGTCATTTGTTTTGTTTATTTTCTGTTGGTCACGTATGTAAAAAAACTTAAGTTGACCTTTTCACAGGAATAAACTTGAGGCTACATAATTCTTTCCAAAGTGTACGCGTGACAGTAGGAGCGACAGCGAGGACAAAAGATTCATTCTGAAAGGGCGAGACTTTCCATCAGAAATGACGAATGCAAAAATGGGAACCGTAAAAAGACCTCAACATTCGACCTCATTGAAACAATCGATATTATCCAACGATTCTATTTCTTTTACATCGGGCACTACGGAGTAACAGGCGAGAGTACTGGATATTCCTTTATATAAAGGAGCGGACGCCCCGTGGCCATCTTCTAATTCTCCTGATGTCGCTGCCAGTGAGAGGAGTGAAACGTACGAGCAGGTAAATTAGTTTCGCAAATCTCCAATTAATAGGCATCTAACTTTGAGCAATAAATTAATAAATAAAAATTCATCAAACTAAGGCTGCTAAACCGTGTTGAATGATATGATATGTCTTGTCTTGCATCTTCAATAATAAATTTGCTTTTACAGTGCATCTGAAAGCGTAAACATTTTTTAAGTTCATATTTTATATGTATATATTTTTATTTCGAATGTATATTTAAATATTTCTTTTTTTGGAGCATCTGTATGCTATAAAATCAACATCTCATTATATAGTGCAACGGATTCAATGTGGCGTATATAGTATTACGTCCGTTCAACGCATAAAATAAAATATTAAGTTCAATTTTTCCCTCCCCGATATCTTCATATCCACACTAACTAACGTCGAATACGGCGAGTTATCAACAAAGGGCCACGTGGATGGGCAAGAATCGAACTGACTACTATTGACCGCATTTAATGGAAATAAAATGAACCATGGGGAAGAGTGGAGATTAAGAAATAATAAGATCAGAGAAAGATTAACCATTGGGAATTTTCGATACAATTGTGTAAGGATTTATCTGATTGTGTCCTTAAGTTCATTTTTAAATTCGCTAATTTTGTAAGCTGGGCTCTAATTTTTAGCCAAATTAACTTCTACATATTATTAGCAAAGTCAACTCGGCAGGCCTAAATTGGGAAAGCATGCTGCCATTGGACAGAATGGAATGATTGTGATGCCGAAAGCTTGCTGTAATCAAATAAACGAAAAAAGTGAGATTTTCCATGGCACATAAAATAAAAGCTATAGCACTTGAAGCTAAACTTTATTTAAAAGGAAGCGCAATGATAAAAAGAGCAATAATGGTCCCTTTATTACATCTTACAAACAGAAATTCATTTGATACGACTTACGGCTTGGGTCTTCCGCAGCAAGAGTTGTTGAAACCTTATTACTTTGTTAAGCAATAGGACCTTGGTCGCGTCCAATGAGTTGGTGTGTGCGTGGAAAAACTGGTCAAATGTATTATGATTAACAGTTTTGTCAGTTAATTCATCTCCCAAATTCTTCAATTAAATTAATTACCCCTTCCTGGTGGCCATGATGACCTCGGCCGTCGGTTGCCTATCCTGATAACTACTACGAATGCGCTTTCCGTTGGGCAAGAATTCAGATGTCGAGCACGGTGCGTGTGAGATCACTATCCTGGGAGACTTGAACGGACCGTCACGGCTCGTTTGTGTTGCGAGCGCAAGCCGCCGCAGTCCGCTCGCCTCGGACGGGGAGCACCCGACAACGCCGCGAACAAAATTCGCGACCGCCGCACGATCACTGGCGGCGGCGATAGGGGGTCAACGAGAGGGAGAACGATCCTCAGCGTGTCCCAACCTCCCCCTCTCACACTATTATCGACCGTCGACCCCCTTTTTGGATTCCACGCGAAGCCTCAGAACCGTGCCTCCCCTCCCTCCCCGAACCCCTCTCCTCTCGCCCCGAGCCATTACAGCCCTGCCACGGGGGGGAGCGGAGAGGGGGAGGGTTTCCCGAACAGGGTTACTGAATGGAGACGGGGCTAAGGGATGGGAGGAGGGTGCACTAGGGAGGAAGGCGGGGGGAGGCCAGGATTAAAGGAACGTACCCGACAAACGGGCGATATCTGACCCTCATGTAATTATTTAATGACCAATTGATTAGCGGACGAAATCAGTGGAAATCGAGGAGTCAATTATTGATTCCAGAGTCGGAAGATGCCACGCTGGAACGTATTTTGGACGGAACCGAACACATGTTAAGCGTCAAACCTTTCTCTGTTCTTACGAGATGGACATTGCAGTCATTCGATGATGTCATGTCAACTCAACTATGAGCAGTGCTGGGCATTCAATTCGTAAGCGCGTATTTGAGGATAAGAATTGAGATCAATATCCGCTTAAAAAAATACCAATTTTTAATCACGTGAAAGTTAAAATAAAGAGGATAATCCATCGTCCAAATAAGTGTATATATACATACATCAATAAAACATTCACATTAAACTTCTCGTTGAAAAAAAAGTGCTGCTGTTAGCATTGTTGTGGAAGTTTTGTTTGTCTCCCCTTGGAATCGCAGCGCCAGTGAGTGAGATTTTTGTTTTTATGTCTGTATTTATTTGGATATTTTGGAGTGATTCCTTCAAAAGAGGATGAATAATGAGACCATGTGATTCAAACCAATACCTGCACTATTTATTCACACTCGTCAATTCTTCTTTCTTTCGTGTTCTTCTTCCGATTAATAACCCGCCGATCGATTTTCAGTCGTCTTTCATTTTCCCGTAAGAACGTTCGCACACGCTAAACGATCCGTCAGTTCAGCATTAAGGAGGCACTGCATTTATTCCTTACAAGAGATGTAGTTTACCCTTTGCTTTACTTTAAGTTTAACCCTTCCCCCCCGTCCTTCTTCCCTCGTAGCTCAAAAGTGACCCAATTCCCCACTTTCCGAGTGCTGCAGAATGACGCCGAACTCTGGGTACCGACCACGGCACAGATACCCCACCCTTTCCATTCTGTGCCCTTCTCCACTCCCCTGTCCTTACGTCGTAATGCCAAGGACGTCGAAGAGAGAAAATTTCCAATTGAAAAATCGAAATGTGCCTCATCAAGAACACTCCTTCCAAAGACCCACGGTCGTCGGGTGATTGGACATTGCTAAGTTCAATAAAAGGCGGGCTGTGCATAATACTCCATTTAGAGCGGAAACCGTAATCACACCGAAAGGTAAGGGATTTTTATTCATGATCAGCTGAGTACTCTATTTTCCCAAACCCTCGCCCGGCGTATTCGAATTCAACCATCGACGTGATGATGTGGAATCCAATGGTTTCTGGGGAGGTGGATTCCAGATTCGTCCATATTGATGTGTTCCCAAGACACTAAAACCGATTTATTTGAAGCATAATGGACCCATTTCATCCAGTCCATTGACTTAAATGAACTCCATCGCGTCTTATAGCGCGAGCACATTGGAATTTTATCCACTTATTTAGTTTATGTACAGTAAGTATCTATAATACCAGACTAATTTTAAGTTTTCCAAATTAAAATTAGACTTTTGTCACATATACCAATCCCAAAAAGGAAGCAGCGTGAAGGCAACATGCTATGTATCTAAAATAATCAACTCGAAGTTTGGTACTGTTAGAGAAGACCGACACGTTTATTCCGCACTAACGCGTTGGAATTCGCAAATTCAATGGCAATGAGATGATCCAGCTCCTTTTCCTGCGAGTTTAGTCCACCGCAAATTTCCATTACTCCTCAGAATCGAACTCGAATGGTTTTTGAATGAAGTGAATCCAAAGAGATCCCCTGGTCTAGTCGGCATCCCCTCGATTGGCCTCGCACGCCCTCGCAATCCAACTCATGGAGGCTTGACGAGATTTAATTGTTTTCGGGTGATACATGGTCTTCCAAGATTCAAATCGGTGTGCGATCACCAAACAATCACGACCTGAATCCCGACCTCTCGTGACCTAGTCACACGTCAGATTCCACGCAAAAAACTATTAATAGCCAACGGGAATTGAGCTGATCCGGCTTCTAAAAGCCCTCTGGTACATCTTGAATAAATAATTACACAACCACTATGACATGTGTGGAGGGTCGCATTTTGCAGCCTGTATCAGGACGAAAGACTATAGTGGTCTTTTTAATTATAGTTTACTGGTTATGATAGGTTTTCGATAATCATCAATACACCATGTGGATTGACTGCATGAAAATCTTCTTGCATTTATCCCGTGGACATGGGTGGTAGCAATGTGACAGATTTCCACAAATCACTAGAGCGATTCGTATTTTCAACTGTTCGGCTAAGAGCGAGGAGGGACGGAGGAGGAGGGGATGGGGTCTCTCCGGCCGAAGACGTGCGCTAAGCGGAGTAGAACAGCCCATCGGATCCACGAGGGCATCTGAGAAAGCCCCGCGTCCTTCGGAGATTCAAGACCGAGTCCTCTTGGGCCTTCTTTTGTTGGCTTTTGCCCGCCTCCTCGAACTCCAAGCACGACTCATCTCCCCTCTCGCTTTCCCCTACGCTTGGCCACCGTTGGACGAGTTGTGGTCAAAAATAGGGTTAATTCGGGCACGCGCGCATGCGTATCTCCTACGGTGGGTTACGCTGCACACAAAATTAAATACCCAAAGTTAAAAGAGGCAAACTGCGTTGAAATTGACCGTCTGGATACAAGAAGAAAACAATAAATCCTGCTGACTACTAATATTATTTCGCCAGAGAGATAACGACTTATCGAAATGACCCAGCGATAAGGGTTCACTGTGGGTCATTTCAATGAAACAATCCGTGGTTTTTAGCATGTGGCTTTCATCTGCCACCGACCTACTAGTCTAGTGACCAAATACAGTTTTGAGAAAATGTCCGAATGCAGTAATTTGATGGGCATTTAATGGAAATGTAACTTACACCAATTGAGGTCCTAAATATCAGTAGAACATTAAGAAACGTTTCTTTGCTTCTGCGCCTCCTTCGTAGAAGCCTTTTCGAATAATAGATTTTAAGGCGAGCGAAGGAGGCAGAAAGAAAGGTCAGCCAGTCGATGGAACTGCATAAGTCGAGGCACACGACCGCTTTGCTTTCAAGCTCCAATTACACATATTTCGCCACTGAACGCAACGTGTGCAACTGGGATATTTATCCGATATATTTGCGACTATAATCAAATTTTACGAATTAGAAAATTAAGGAACATAAGGCACAAATTTAAATTGTTCAACATTCCTGTTCCACATAAATAAGCTACCAAAACTGTTGATTATTTCCTGAAGGCCCTCTGATTAGACCCGGATGGAGGGGGCGCTTAGCTCTAGATCGTAATGGCAGCAAATTCAAATTCGAGTGATGATTTCGGAAACCCAAGCTAAAGACATGGCAGGCTGACTCCCTGAAAATCGAGGAAATCATTACGTGCAATGTGGGAAGAAGCTGGTCGCTCCAATTCGTTCGTAACGAGGTTCCGACAACACGTAGTACCAGTAGAACTTCGCGAATACCGCTCTTCGCGCGCCAAACCAACCTTATGGTGGATGACTATGAATGCAAATGATATGGAGGGCACGGGGGCGTGAATGCAACTAGGTGGTCATGTGGTGCTGTGCATGTCAATGGGTATCGGAGAAGGTTGAAGTGAGTGAGCACACAAAGTTCCCATCCCCCAAGGAGACCCAAGTGACTCCGACCGAATCGAAGGCAGCGTAAAACTGAGCGACACGTTTATATATTTATTGAAATAGATTTACCGCGGCGGTAACTTTGGCAGGTATGTGCTCACGTGAGAGAGATTTCACTTTGGAATAATCAGTCGCCGAGACCGCCGAGGCGAATACACTCTTAATACTCTTGCACTGTTAATGAATACTGAAGGATTTTTAAATTTTGCGTGGCAATTGTAGCCAAGCACGTTGCGCCGAAGTCCACGAGGTTAAAGTCAAAGTTAAGTAACGTGCGTGCTTGTTTTAGACAATTCAAATAAACTGTGAGAAATGCAGAGTGCAGCTTATGAGCACACAAATAAGAGAATGTCACGATGCAAAAAAGTAATTCATCTTAACTGGGATTGAAACTCTGATCAGGGATCAGATTGCTCCTTCGATTTATGGTGAGTTTTTTCTTAATTTATTCAAACTACCGAGGCCGCTCTCTAAATGTATATGTGGACAATGGATCCGAGTATGAAACTCTCTCTAGAGAAATTAATTTTGTTTAACTTTGGAATTCTGGCATTTGAATTCATCCTCTTTCAACCGACAGCTGCAGGGCCATGATTCCAAGACCAGTCAATTTTTCCCCTTTTTTGTAAATTCACTGAATGTGGTGGATTTCCTCCCCTGGAACAACAAATCCTAAGTATTGGTCCTTCCTACTGAATCTCTGTGACATGACTCTGATTTTTGCAAGGTCACAGCTTATTAAATTGAACGTCAATCATATCATTATTAAATTACACACAAAACGTTTTCCGACGCGCATTTTCCAAAACGCGAGACGTCTCACGGTAGAAAATAATTCGACATGACCGGGAGTCGAACATTCATCAGTCGAATACAGTCCGAGTTCTTTAGCCCTTTAGACATCAGTCGAGGCTTTAGGGTTTGAATCCAGGTAAAAGCGAGCGGTTGATTCTTGTGCCACAAAATGTCTCTTTGTTGTGAAATGTGACTTAATAGTTCACACGAAAGAGCTCGTTCTCTCCGCCCAACTTTTGCGTCCTCCATTCTCCGCCACACTCACTTCTTAGAAGACTACGCTCAACCTCTTGCCCCATCGACCAGGTCTCACGTCCGTAGGTCTCAAAATGAGCGGCATTCTGATGAGGGAAGCAATGCAGTCCGTCTCATCATCGTGCTCGTGATCTCGAAAATCGCACGCGTGATCGGCGAGTGTGCGTGTGAAATCGATTTGGGCGGGATACCAATGGGGGGTGGCAACCCGGGGACTACTTCTCGTGACCTACGACCCATGAGGCCATTTGCCGAAACACGAAAGGAGTCACAGGAGAAGTAACCCCAGGAGGAAGTTGAGTCACGCTGTGTTTCGTGAAAGACACTCTCGGAACGCAGTCCTTCCTTTTCCTCGGTCTCTTAAGGAGTCGATACGACCTCCTCTCTGCAACCAGATTTCTTTCGCAAGACTGAGAAGCTATGAAGAACGGCATCGATGAAATAATATTCCGAAACATCCTCACACTAGTGACTCATGTGACGACACCGCGCACGCTTCATCTAACTATCAGAGGTATGCTTTGGGCAGTCCCTAGCAATTATTACATCAGTGATTACCTTCCTTAATTCTACATGTCTTCCATCTTCCTGCATGCCGACGGAAAAGCCTATTTTCTTCCTCCTTGTTCCTCAAAAATACCCCAAAATTCTCCCTTCTTTCACGGCCTCCAACATTCCACTAACCTCTCAACGCCTCCTACCTCATATACACTTTTACGGCCTTCTTTAACAAGCAACTTCCTCTTTTCGCCCACCATGTTATAAACTTGGTAATTCCTCGTTTTTTATGGAGTTGGGGTGGGAATCATTTGAAGAAAAACGATTAAATGCCAGGTTGAACTTATTAAGTAAATTCAGGTCCGCATGTTTCAGCACCGAGGTCTCGCAAATTATTCGCACTCCAACATACATAGGTCGCTTGGATCATGTATACAAAATTCGGAAAATAGATGCCAGAACTAGCAGACTCAAGGACTCTTCCTTCACACGAACAGTACCGGATAGCAACTGCAGAGTTGTAGATAGCAACAATGCCACTTGTCACCCTCAGCAATTACATGCACTTTCCCTAACCTCTTGTGTGTTGTTGTCAAGACCCTTCCCCGCATGACCGCATTAGAATGTCTTTAAATAATGTAGTGCTCTTTACAGTATTGCTTGCTCTGCCTATTCTGTTTTTAAGTTCCCCCTTCCATCCCTAGTTTCTCTCTGTCCCTCCCGCTACCTGAAGCGTTGGGTCACATTCGCTAACTGCGTCCTTAGGGGAGGAGGCCGTTGGATGGTGCACGTCCACGTGATAGTGGAATTTCACTCTCTTACTTTTCAAATTCTAGCTTGCACGTTATTGGATAAATGTCTTACTGCATCCTAAAGTTCAGTTATTTGGAAGATGATAATATATGTATTTGCATGCGTGTAGATTGAAAGGATTTTTGCATGGATGTATACGCCACTATGGGTAGAGGTTTGCATGGATGTGTTGATTTTGCATGTGGCTTGTTCCCTTTTACAGGTGGTGGCCTAACACCCACCGCCTATTGCCCTTATGGTGGCATACGGGGTTTTATTATTATATAGACGTAAATAGATAGATGTGTTTGTCGCGTTCTTCGTCCAAATCATTCTCTCAATTCCTCTACACAAGGCAAAAGCCTATGCCTTAATTATTCTTCAAAAAGCAAAAGCATCTTAATTTAGAGCACCTTCAATAAACTTCCATCTTTATGGAAATGCTTCATTCACCATGTCATGTCAAGTCATGAACCATTGAAATGTTATATACGCAAGTAAAGAATGAAAAATTGATAGTTCAATTTATTGTTGAAGAAATGATGTACACTCCATTTTTCGACGGCAGCAGATAAAATGAATAGAGAAAAACTGAGATGAACTATAGTGCGGACAGCTTTGGAACGTATTTATTTCGACTAACGGTAAGGAATTGGGATATTTCCACTCGAAGTCGTAAACAGCCAAGTCGTGGATGGCCATTATTCTGTAAATCGTTTACTGAACTAGAGCAACAACAAGGCAATCGTCATTCGTGCATCGATCGCCATTTGAAACACTGTGGTGAACCTAAAGATGTTGCTAACGTCAGGTACTTCCATCGTTCAAGTTTTCAATCACGTCTGCAAGTTTTTTTATCACGTCTCACATAATTGATAATTTTTAGTTTCGAAGACATTGGACAAAAAAGGCAGTTATTACGAAATGTCATCATGTCCCAAATACTAGCGGTGGCTTGAAGAGCGTCATTTAAATGCGTAGATGCAGACTGCTTAAATTAATTCTAATATGAGTGAGTTATTTAAGTGGCGGATTTATTGCACATACCAACAATTTTCCAGTCGCTCCTGTTTAACACGAGTGGAAGGAATTTTATTCCAAAAAAGCTAGATATTCGTTAAAAAATTATAGTTGAGAGTAGATTAAGACATATTGATGAAGTAAATAAACTAATAAATGCTCAACAATCTAAACATTTTCCAATAATTTTGAGTGTCGAATTTCCTTCTACACAAATTCCTAACTACTTAAGGAGTGGGTGCCCATTTGGAAACGATCAGCTGGCGTCGATATGCGCACGCGCGCACTTAACGAAGACTTCCCGCCCCGAGGGAACGATGGGCCAACTGCGCTGTATAAACAGAGAGCCCTTTACCGGTGCCCGGAAAGCTAAGCCATTCCTCGTAAAATTTCATCCGGCGAGGGGTATACCACAATCTATAAGAGCCCCTCACAAAACGATAGTGATGGAACCATTACGGAGGAATATATTACTTCCATTCCCCAAAGGTTAAATTTCATATAATCAGAAAACTTCCGGTTCACAAAGTTACGGTGTTCGTTCGCCTTGGTATCGAGCGAAGTTATTCAGCCAAGTCCGAGGCGGCGAGCAGGGCGTTCGGCTGTGGGCCGGGCAGTTCCCGACCAGTCCCATGAATCTGGTCAACCCAAGGTAAAAAAAAACCAAAGCCGTGTTGTTTCGTAGGAACCGAATCATCCTGGGAAATCGCATGCGGCGAAAATCCTGATGCCATTTCACCAGCGCCTTTCCCTTCAACAAGACACACACCCTTGCGAACGCGTAGGCTACATTCTGAAAGCAAGCTACGAATAAAAAATTCAAAAGTTTTGAAAAATATTTGGGTTTTCTGCTACTATTATTTTCGTAAATCACGATATTACCGTGACAGTGCCTCCAAATATTCAGTCTAGATCCACCCCCGTGCGTTACTGTCACACTCCGTAGGGTATCGGACGCATTGAGCACTACACAGACCAATCAAACCAAACCGTTGATTACTTTGATGTGAAAGCTGAATGCGCAAATTCCGCGAATGCTGGCCAGTGCTTGCACTAATCATCATCACTGCACGTGGCCGCGGACCGTCCATTCTTCGCCTATGCATTAATGGAAAGGTGGGAATTGCCGGGCGACACCCTTTTGTGCTCATTCATTGTTTTTCGGGAGGTCCCTCTTCTTCCGAATTTTCAAAAATTTCCGAAAACTCATCTTAAATATCATTAGATTATTTATGATGATACAATTATATATCACATATTTTAATGCAAATTTGTTTTCAAAAATATAGGAATCAAAATGAAAAGGATACATTTTAAACAAGAAAAATTTCAAATTATTTCAAAACTGAGTTTTTGTTTATAAGATTCTTAACAACGGGCATTTTGGAATCATTTTGATAATTTTCTATTAACCGACGTCCTTTTCGACGCAAACGTGAAAAAAATGTTCATTAAAAATGGAATGGGTTGGAAAAGTTGGCCGAGAAATGGACAATTCAATTTTTTTGTACTATGAACAAGCTTCCGTCAACCGATAAGATGAGGGAATGCAGTCGTTGATGAGCACATTGAAGTCATTACATTCAAAATTTTCAATTCCTTACGAATTGGAAAGAGAAGTTAGCATTTCGACGGAATAATGGGAGATTAAAAGTACGCGGAACTGATAAATATTTATCATAATGTAGGCACTTAGTATTCTATTACGAGGAGTGTAAGAGGTTTACCTAAGCCTGTTCCCTGACTACATCAACATCCTCTTCAATTGAGATAAAGGAAATGGCCTCCTTGATTAATATTAGATTTCAAGTCTTTCGTCGATTTTGATGTAAACACAGATTTAAGACTTGGAAAGTGAAAAGTACGTATAGAGCACCCAGGGTAGTTTGCTTGGCAATCCGAAGTGCCGTGCAGATGCAATTATTCCCGCTCAACAGATCCTCAAAGCCGAAAGCTTCTCCGGTTGCAATCGGGCCCTCTCGTGCAGGAAATTACCCTTCGACCAAGGGGTTGATGGTATAATTTCCTCTGATCTCAACAGTAAACAAAAAACAGAAGGGATCATTGAACCAAAGAGCACCACAGGAAGACATGTACACCATGTGAACCCGAGTGTAAAGTTCAAAATTATCGCCGTCTTGCTATAAGCTAAACTTTGATCAAAAGTTCATCGGAAATCCACATCAAATATCTTTCATTAAGCGATCCACCGATGCGTTCCTAGCGTCTGCCATCTCACAGTTATTTCTGCAATATGCAAACTTATCCTCAATATCCACAATGATAAAAGTGAACGAAGGTAAAACTGAAAACTTGTAACATATAAGATGTTTTGAGCACGATATGTGGACCCACTCAAGGACAACCTGAACTGCATTTTAACGATTACAATCCTCGACGGTCGAATATTTGGTTTGTGCGCTCTCGTATACATAGTTTCCGAGTGTGGAAGGGAATTCGCTGATATTCTTAATAGAGCCTCGTACTTGAATTCCGAGTGGAGAACATTTTCAAGTTCAGAACATACTCAGTCTTAGCTGATGAGATCAATGGAAATGGTTCATAAAAAACTCCAATTCTGGTGTTGCGGTCAACTGGACGACCATCAGTGGGGAGGAATTGTGTCCAGAGTTCGGTGAGCGTCGAGGCCGTGACCAAGTTCTGAGATCGAGGAGGTGTCTTTTCACTCACTGCCCTCGCTCTCAAGCTGCGCATCGATCCAATTAATGAGCAGCCAGGTGACTGAACATCTGACCGCTGAAAGACCGAAATTAGAGCTGTTTGTTCCTTCCTCCATTTTTCACAATGACTTTGGGAATTACCTTAATCCAACTATCAGCCAATTGCAACTCAGATACTTTCAACACGCCATACGATGTTAAGTTTTAGACGACCTCAAAACGATTCTGAAGGAGTAAGCCGACCGCGCGATATCTCACAACTCTTCCGATGCTTCGCAACACTTATAATAAACGAGGTCAGCACCAAAATTAATACGACTTGATTTTTCCCCAGTTAGACGGGCGGCGGTTTTTCTGGCCGGGTTCGAGGGAGGGGAGTCTCAGGAAAGGCCGGAGGCAGTTGGCTCCCAGCTTTTGCGGAGTGCGAATCGTTCGTTTGTGAAATCTCTATAATGTGACCTCGTTATGCTACGTCGTGAACCGGTTATTGGAACAGCGCTGCGCCATATAAAGTTTGCGTAAATCGTTAAAAGAGACTCATGAATTTGCTCAAAACAGCTTATGGTGATAATGCTTGGGGTAGATCGGGTGTTTTTGAGTGGCACAAGTTGTTTCGGGAGGGTAGAGAAGATATTGAAGACGCCGAACGTTCAGTACGCCATTCGACCTCAAAAAGTGACGTATATTTGGAAGGGTAAAGGCATTGCAGGACAGGGATCACAGATTAAATGTTCAAATGGTTTCTGGTGAACTTGGCATCCCTAAAAGTGATGCGCATCAACTTGTGAGCTAAAACAAGGGCTGGAGAAAGGCGTGTACAAAGTTAGTGCCGCAATTGCTCTCGGACGGACAAAAGGAAACTCTCACGCGGATCTCTGCCAAGAACTTCTTATTTATTAATGGGGAAGCAAGGCCATTTTTAGTAGTTAACATGTAGTGGTCTGGTAAGCAGCAAAGCTTTGTCATGGAAACGTTAAAGAACAATAATAGTGTTGTGGCGACGCAGAGGGTGCTGTGGTCTAGAGATGAAGCGCATTTTCACCGCGCAGTATGGTGAGGAATATGACACGGTAGCCTTTTGATTTCAACATGATGGTGCCACGGCTCATACCGGCCGTCGTTCCAAAACCAAATCCTGCAAGAACAATTTCCTGGTCGCCTCATCTCCTTACGAGGGGATGTTCCATGGCCCCCTCGCTCCCCGGATTTGAGCCCATATGATTTTTTTCTTTGGGGAAATCTCTAAGCTGAGGTTTATAAAGTTCGACCAAGGACCTTGGAAGCTCTTAAACAGGCAATTACAGATGCCAGAGTTTTTGAAAGCTTTTTTGAAGGGCATGTGCATCGCTCACCAAAGTCGTCACCTAGATGAAATAATTGTCAAAGCCTAATGAAAATAGAATGGCATTAAATTTATTTTTTAGAAGTAGAATCTTTTTTAATTGTCTTGGTTCATTACTTTACAATTTACCCGTCAAATCCGGGAGTTTTTCCTGTTTCACCCTGTATATATCTTCTGTGTGTGTGAATATGTGTACGCATGTATGTATGTATGTGTATGCGTCAAAAGTGGGTCGCGGTAGAGCGTTGGACTGCTGACCGGAGGGTCCCGGGTTCATTTCCTCGGCAAGCCTCTCTGAAAACCTGCAGCTCCACCCAAGTTGTGATTTTTTGGGTACCGGATCTTCCTGGGAAACCATAACCGGCAAAGGGAAAGGAACTGGCCCCCTTACCCTGATGTGTGAATTTCACACGCCGTCGGGCTTAGTACCGGGTGAACTCTACCATCACCTACTAAACCGACCTTCGGTTCGATTACTGTGTTTATGGTTTTTTTATATATCGAAATAAGAGAAAATGTATGAATAATTTTGAGATGCATTTGTGGCGAAGAATGGTGAAAATAAGTTGGACGCATAGAGGAAGACAGAGTAGATGGAGGAAATATTGAAAGCTGCGAACCCCAGTCTTAACCAAACCATAAAAATTCAATCCAAATTATTTTCCACACTAAATTTCGGTCAATCTCCCATCCGCGTAAATCATTGTTAGAGTGATAGCGAAACCTTCCTTGGGAATCACGTTATAATCCTTATTACCTAAGATTACTCCAAAACTATCAAGAACAAGGCTTTCAACATTTTCCGTCGAACGTGCACGCAGGTAGAGAATATTAAGGCCGAAGGAAAACCCTGTCCACAATAGACTAAAGTTTCGTTGAGCAGCCACCAAGCGCATCAGAGCATCATCCTTCTCGAGGAGTGGAACGAGACAAGAAGGGAGCGAAGACTTGGCCACCGAGAATGAGGGATTACACGGGAAGAGGAGGGGACTGGCGGAGGAGGAGACCCATCGCCGCGAGAAGCAGTCGTCGTCACCTCGGCTCCCCGAATCATGTTCGGAATGGCGTGAATTCCAGGCAGGAGGAGAGAGGGGTGGTTTGGTGGGAGAGTCCTTAAGGGCCGGCTGTAATCCTTTTCCGTGTCTGGCATCAAACCGCCAGAGGGCCTCCCCATAAGAGGATCATCTCCCTGACGATGAGCTGTAGTTACGGTGTAACCAAGGGAACAATGACGAACGCGTCTCCCGATGATCAACCAGCCTACGGGGCATAAGAAAGGTGTCGCCGAGGCAACGGATCTTCTGCTCTGCAAATACTTCTCTCCGGCTGGACCCCTTGCTGCTCTTAGGCAATTACAGAATTTACCGGAACATTCTGGAGGATCAATTAGAATCTATTATTGACTTATCCGGTAATACCGCAGGAAACCTATCCGTAAATATAATTATATTTTTGGCCTGCTCGAACAGATGGATACTCTCACAGATACGAGGCGTGTTCATAAAGTAAGGCCCGTTTGGTCACAGGAAAAAATATACTCATATAAAACATTTTATTGGCACTTTTAGTTAGCTACAAACCTACTTCACTTATCTACATAATCGCCGTTCACTTCTAAGCATTTTTCGTACCGCTGCACCAGCTTCTTTAACCCCTCTGCGTAGAAACTCGCCGCCTGAGGGTTGAACCAATCGACAACGCCATTCCTGAGTTCCTCTTCAGTTTCGAAACGTTGTCCACCGATCCACTGTTTCAAGTGCAAGAAGAGGAACTAGTCGCTGGGTGTAAGGTCAGGACTGTACGGTTGGTGGTTTAAAGAGTTCCCAACGACCCAAAAACTCTCGTCCACTGGACATTCTTTGCTCTTTGTGGTGGTCGGTGAGCATTTTCGGTACCCACCTTGCACGCAATGTGAGGTATCCGAGGTTTTCCGTAACAATATTGTAGACAGTAGTGCGTCCAAGTTGAGGAAATTGTTCAGCCAGGCCTTAATTGTCAATCGACGATCACATCGCAGTTTTTGTTACACTTGCGAAACAATTTCATCGGTCAGAATACTGGGCCTACCACTTCGCTCTTTGTCATGGACATTTGTTCGTCCATTTTTAAAATCACAGCACCATGGTCTAAACTTTCCTTCACTCATAACTGTAGGTTTATAAACTAGGCATAATTCCCGATGAATTTCAGTAGCCGACAATCCTTTTGCATACAAGAATCGTAAGACAGAACGCACTTGACAGCTGGCGGGAGCAACGATTGTCGCGGACATTGTTGTTTGCATGCACGGACAAGCAAACGACTTCTGAAACAAAACAAATGCTGCTATAGCTTCTCAATGAATCAGTAGATGGCGCTGCAGGAGCAAAACTGTGATCTGAAGCGCCAATATTTAGATATAAGCAAACGGTACTTACTTTAAGAATACGCCTCGTATTTGCAAATTTTAAATAAAAACTGGAGTAAATCTAACGATAAATACAGACATGTAGATAAACATTAACACTATCTCAGCACCTTCTTGCTTTCAGGACCTAAGCAAAATTTACCAGTGGTACTCTAGTTACTCTTATTTCTAAGAAAAGCTTTGTTTTGAAAATATGGTAACTAATCAAATATAACGTGAAACTAATTGTCATCGTTTTTGTAAAATTGTATCAATGAAGGTATATATGTATAAGGAGATATATGCCTAAACGATATCACTACGGCGTCGCTTCGTCGTACGTACGAGGGGCCGGCTTTAAGTAATTCATGAAGCCAGAAGACTTGAGATTGAAAATTTTTAATTACAGGTTTGATTAAAGTAATATGAAACACTTAAATAGAGTGACAAAATGTTGAGACAAAAATTAACTGTTCCCCAAGTAGTGGCCTTTTTAGTACTTCACCTGAAAACACCATGCTGTCGTTCATATTATAATTATCGGCCATTGGAGCTGAAGTAATATCAAATAAGATTTTAAATTACCGTATTATTGTATTCCTTAACGGTCCAAACTATTCCCAGCTAAAAACCTACGTCGTTGAGCAGAACCTCTATTCATCGCTATGTTGTGCCAATTTGAGTCGCAAGATACTAAAAATCAGAGTAAATGAGAATAGAAAAGGAAAGAACAGATGATAAAAACACATTTATTACATAAGAAGAAGAAAATAAGAGAATTGGTAATTAATTATCAATAAAAATATAAATCAAATTCTTATTCAGTCCTTTCCCTGCCCAAGAAATGTGTAATGTTGGCCAAAGTGCTGGAGATATTTAAATATTTATTTATAGCTGGCAAAAATAAACACATTGATTTTTTTCATTTAGTAAGAATTAAATTGAAGATTAAATGGCTCCTAATACGAATTAAATTGAAATATCCAAAAGTTAAACTTCAGTTTTAACATAAATCTAACTCGGTCAAATTTTTGAGAAATACTTATCTTTGAGCGGCCTTAAATACGCTCTTCGTAGGTAAAATTCAATAACTCTTTTTAAATACAATAAAAATTATTAATCGACAAATAATAACGACAACATTGATTCATCATGCCGTGCAACATTCCGCATTGGTATGCATTGCAACGAAGTTTATGTAAATAAATAAAACATTTTTGGAGGAATTGTCACCAACGGTGCCGAAATAAAATACTTGAGGAAAGTATCGTCGATAGAGAACAATTATGATGACACATTTCGGAGTCCGGCTACTTATGTTGACTGCGAAGCGGATTGTCCAACACTGAAGTTTTGGTAACATATTACTCATGTTATTACACACCTGTTGGCGTTATTACTCTCGTTCTAATTCGTTACTTTACTTAAGTCATTACTATGGTTACGTTATTACACCTCTTGCAGTACGTTGTTACTACCGTTACGTTACTCGCGTTGTAATCTGTACTTTATTATACAGGCATTAGCGAATTATGATATTATTATCGCATTAAACATGCATTATTATTTTACGCGCGTTGAAGTGTTGGCCTTACGATAAAATAGCAGGGTAGAGTGTTCTAAAATCTTTGTGGTACGGTCAGAAACCAAGGGAAGCCGGATAGAAAAACTTCTAGTCGTGACCCCTCTCAAAACCTCTGCATACTACGACGTCACTTACGAGTTCATACAATAATAAGAGAAGAGCGAATTCCCGCAGCGACGACTCAGTAGCATGTATCTGCGTAGATTCGATGTCCCTTCTCCGCCCACAAATAAATGTCTAACGGACTAACTTATAAGGGACGGAGCTCGAAAGTTGAGAGTTAATGTTTTTCCCAAGTATCCAAGGTCGCCTAAAAGGTTCTTCAATCCGTGCGTAATCCTGAAGTTCCAGACTGAAGATGCCATCACCATCCGCCGACGAACTCTCCGCTCGTATATTTGAAGTCCTAGCTTCGGAAATTGCGTCGCATCTAGAAATAATATTTAAGACGTCGCTAGTAGATCACAAGGTTCCCAGAGATTGGAAAACGGCTGACGTACCATCAATATTTAATAACGGAGACAAGAAGGAATCGAACAATTACAGACCTATTTCCATCACATCCATTTCGTGCATGGTTATGGAATATATAGTTGCTGGTTCGATCGTGAGACATCTCGATAATCAGAAGTTATTAATGAAAAATTAGCACGGTTTACGAAATGGTAGATCCTACGAGACACAACTTGTGTTTTTTGTTCATGATATTCTTACTTCGTGAGAGAGAAATGTTTCAGTAGACGCGATTTTTCTGGATTTTAAGAAATCCTTCGACAAATTACCTCATAGTAAAACACTCACAAAGCTACACGCATATGGCATAGATAAAAATATCCGGAGTTTGATTAAAGACTTTTTGAACGGTCGGGTTCAAAGAGTAGACATAGATAGAGTTAGCTCAAATGCAGCAGAAGTTACTTCAGTTGTTCCTCAGGAAAATGTTATCGGACCTCTTCTGTTCCTACGTTACGTTAACGACTTTACATTTAATTAGAGAGGTTAAGCGTAGAACAGATAGATTAAAGAAACCACGAACCACGAACTATAGGGGATCAAAATAAAATTTTATTTATTTTTATTTTATTTATCTATACCCTGAAGGCCACCGCCGGGGTGTGTGGCAGGGGGTGACTACAGACCTGAATAATTTTACCCGAACATGACCCTACCGCGGTCGGACTATATTATTCTGATCCTTTATTACTCGTGGAAAAAATGGCATCTTAGATCTCTCTATTCTACACTTAATCTCTCTAATTTTATTAGCCAGATCTCTCCTACCGTAGTACGATGGGGATTTTGATGTCTCGTATTCCATCTTAAGTGGACCTTAGAGACTGTGTACTCTTTCTAACACTTTTCAAACTTTATATTTCGCAATCCTATGCCAACCTTTCTCTTCTCTCGTCTCCCCTCCCTTCTTTCCTGCTAAATCCACCCCCTCCTCCCGGGATGCAAAAATGACGGCACTTAACTTCATTTTGGTACCTGAAGATGATGTAATACTTCGAAATCCGGTCGTACATTAAACCTTTTTTAATGGAAATTTGCTACTATCCGCACTTTATTATTTACCTTACACATCAGGGTAATGAGTGGAGCAGCTGTGCCGCCTATGGTTTCCTAGAAGGATATGATACGCGAAACATTACACAGCTTTTGTGAGGCTGCGGATTCACAGCGATATCACCCGAAATACAACCCAGGACCTCCGGTCAGTAGCCAAGCGCTCTTACTCCCTCCACTGCCATGTTTCACATTTAACTAAAGGTTCAAAAATTATTTTTTTCCAATGAATGTAATTGTCCTCCCCCTTAGGAGGTTTCCCATTTCCACAACTCGGCCTAACACTATCATTTTAACGAAACGTGAGCCCTGATTCCTGGAAAATGACGGTGCTTAGAAAATCACAAACGACTCGAAAAATGGCCCAAATCGATAGAATTCCCATTTATAATACGCAAGTACTTCGTATCAAATGTTTATTTATTTTTATTTACAAAAATATACGCTGCAAGCCACCGCCAGGGTGTTTGGCAGGGGGTGAATACACACCAGAATAATTTTACCCAAACATGACCCTACCGCGGTCGCACAGTGTCATTATGAAACCCTATCGTTCGAGGAAAAAGCGACATCTTCAATCTATTTGTTCTTCACTTAATCTCTCTATATTTATGGACATGATCTCACCTACCATAGTGCGAGGGGGGTAATAATACATTTTTAGCATCACTGCTCAAGAGACCTCCTTCCAATTTATGCAAGAGCTTCAATCTATAATTTAACTGAAGTAAGATCAGGTGCTTTCCCGGCGTATTTGCTTCATGAAGGATTCTCCGGTCTTCCACTGATCAGGAGTTCCATGTTGGCCGACGTTTTGCCGCACGAGTCGGGCATCGAAACGTCGGCCAATATGGAACCCCTGACCTGGTGGAAGACCCGAGAATCCTTCATTAAACAAATATAATTTAACTTTCGCTCAGTGAGTGATTCGCAACCTAGCTGTTTTAATATTTTGGATACGCTACTAAGTTTATCACAACAACGTTTTACAAATCTAGCTCCTCTACTCTGCACGCGATCCAATTCGGCAATCAATCCATCTTCAGGAGGATCCCATATACTTACTTGCAGCATATTATATATGAGGCCTAACCAGCGACAGAATGTCACAACCATTACATTTTCTTTAACGACGGAAGGAAGCAAACAGTAGTGCGGGGGGGACGCTCTCCAGGGAGACGAGAAGGCAGAGAGAAAGAGTAGGAGAATGAAGGGATCGGCGATGATGAAAGTTAAGGTGGCGTGGAGTGGGGAAGCGGAGGGTGTAGGGGTCACTTTATTATCCTGTGGCTCCCAATTGCGAGAGGGGGTGCGGTCGGGGAATTGATGTCTCCGCTGGAATGCGCGGGGAGGGGGCGGCGCCAAGTGAGCACACGTCGCCCGGGGGAGGGGAGGAAACCTCCCCCCCGCCTCTCCCCAAGTGGAACGCGGGGGGCACGCGTGCCCCTCCCCCGACCACCCTCTCAATCCCCCTGCGGCGACGCCCTTTAATTGCTACGTCCCAGTTTCTACGCCCACGCGGATTTTCTTCGTCTACTCTTAAGCACATCCCCAAATCACCCGCCCGTCTCACTAATTGCACTAATGGTCCAGCAGTAAGCAGACCGCCTGAACTTTAATAACCTCTGCTAATCCCACACTGAGGTGTCACGGGGTCTAGATGCTGTTCCAATTTCACGCATCCATTGCCTCGCTCAGAAGGTCGAGTACACTTGTACACAGCCACGCACGAGTCATACCCTCGGTGAAATACCACAGATGACCTGTTCCGATTCGAAACCATTTGCAGAACAAACGCGACTTAAATGTCCACTGGCACGTATCACAGAATTTATTTCATGGATTCTGTTACCATCAATTAACTTATTTTATACATCATAGCTCCTACCTGATGCGATTCGCCTGGAGCCTTCCACTTTTCCAATATGTATAAAAACACAATATAATAGTTTCAACGCGATTGACTTGAGGTAATATTGGATTTAAACTGAGTAGAGAATAGACTCGGTCGCAATTCCATCGCCCGCATTTTTCATTTGCCTATCCTTTTAACTACGAATCTAACTACGGATTCAAAAGTCCTCTTGAATAAGTCCTAAAAACAGTCTTGAAAACGATATTTTACGAGCGCAGGCACTCATAAAAGGAAAAATAACTACTATACTATTTAAATCACGTGAATTGGCAGATTGCAGATTGTAAGATTGTATGACCTCCATGATATCGTAGACCCTCAACTTTCGATTAAAAACCATAAACATAGCATTCAACCCGAAGGTCGGTTTGGTAGGTGATGGTAGAGTTCACTCAGTACTAAGCCCGACGGCGTGTGAATATTCACACATCAGTGTAGGGGGGCCAGTTGGCCAGTTCCTTTCCCTGCGCCAGTTATGGTTTCCCAGGAAGATCTGGTACCCGAAAAAAACCACATCTTATATTAAAAACTTTCAATGATACCATGGTAAGAAAATATTAGCTGTGTGCTTAATTAATCTATCTACATGCATACTCATATACACATATACACGTGGGTGGTCTGAAAAGTTTGGTACAAGATTTTAGTTAGCAGTCCATGAACGAAATGTTAGTGAATTGGGCTATTAAGAGGTGAGAATCTTGTTTCTAAATAGCTTTCGACTTACGGCAACTTCGACGACCGTTTTTCCGCCATCTTTCATCCTAGGCAAACGAGGACATAATCACGAAATCCCAAATAACTATTCAACGGTAGAGCAGAATAAATCGAGCACAAACGTTTGAGAATGATTTCTGCAAAAGAGAGACATGGTACGACGAAAAAATTTAATTTATTCCGAAAAATATTGAATCTATACAAACTCGTGGAAAAACCCTTACCAATATTGATTCGACCGCAAATCCCATTTCCTTTGCATTGCCATTGCTATTAATCGGAAGAGATGCAGGCTCCCCGCTATAATTTCCCTCCAAACGGGAACGTTAATCAGCCTATCACTCGATCCATCCCTTTTCCAAGAATCCTCCCAGCCATTCGACCGTCGATTATTATGTTTATGGTACTCTATTATTCACCAAAGGGCGCCTCTCCCTCTGCGCCCGGAGCCAATTTGCGGAAAGAGGCAAAGCAAACCACGGGGGGTCGCGCTGGCCTCCCCCCGAAACCAAACCTCTCATGCATCTCACAATCCATTTCCACCTTACGCGGCACTACATTGGGGATCGCTCACACGGCCCGTCCCCAAATGGGAGGGATTACCCCCAACGTCGGATGGAAATGCAATTTGAAGTACTCTAAACTATTCCTGTGAGCCATTTAACACACACTTTTCACGATTAATTGCTTAAATAGCCCTGTGATAAGGACAGCGTTGTTGTCCGAACGATCGGCTCACATTCGCTCTCAAATCCAGACTGTCTCTCTTCTGGATATTCTCAGCTAAACCAAATCTGTGACAAACAATTCAACGATGCTAACCCAGTGTGTGTGTGTGTGTGTATATATATATGTATGTATATATATGTGTATATATATATGTATATATATGTGTATACATATATGTATTTATATGTATCTATATATGTATATATATGTGTATATATATATATATATATATATATATATATATATATATATATATGTGTGTGTGTGTGTGTGTGTGTGTGTGTGTATATATATATATATATATATATGCATATATAATCTTGAAAATGACGCTCTCCGGCGACGCACAAACACACAAACACTAAGATAATAAATATTACACACACAGAAACATAAAAGAAGGACACTTACAGTGGATATTTACGTTTCGACGGCAAAATATATATATATAATAATAAAAATATGTATATTATATATGTGCGTCACGGTAGTCCAGGGGGCAGAGCGTTGGATTACTGACCGGGGGGTCCTGGGTTCGATTCCAGGGCAAGGCACTCTGGACACCTGCAGCTCCACCCAAGCTAAGTGATTTTTCGGGTACCAGATCTTACTGGGAAACCATAACCGGCGCAGGGAAAGGAACTGGCCCCCCCACCCTGATGTGTGAATATTCACACGCCGCTGGGCTTGGTACATGGGTGAGCTTTACCATCACCTACTAAACCGACCTTCGGGTTGATTACTGTGTTTATGGTCAATATGTGTATGTGAATACTGTGTTTATGTCAATGTGTTTATGGTTTACTCTGCCAAACAGTTTGGAAGATATTATTTCGGGATATTGACAGAAAGTAGGAGAGAAAAGCATACTTAATTTTCGAAAAGGAGCTTTTTAGAAGGGGAACAATCTAAGGGGAGAAGTGCTAAGAATCAAGCAAAAATTTTACGCATAGGCATGTAGATAGGATTCGCGTTAGCAAGTGATTAGCCTTCTTGGAAATATAATGCCGAAACTAATATAGGAAAAAGTCATTTGTTTATTGTTGTATTAAAATGTGAGTATATTTTTTCGTGTGACCAAACGGCCCTTCCTTTATGAACATGCCTCGCATGCATGTATTTATTAGGTAATCTACCGGTTAAGGTAGGTTTTTGGATGGACACAACTATCAAATAAATATGTTGTTAATCCAAACAAAACCCAATCTACAGCAACCTAATCTACATCAGATCCCTCTTCATCTCTGTGCACTTCTTTCCTCCCTTCATCCCATCCAACATTCCTATCCTGTTCCTGCCCTTTCCTCGTTTGCCTAACATTCTCCCCTCTATTACCGTCTTTAACATCCCACTGCCACTCAATATACCTTTCATCCATTTTTCCTGTCTCCATAGGATATCTCCCAACATCACCCTCACTATCCCTAGTACTTCCTCAGTTGTTTTCCTTTCGGTCTATTTCACCTTCTCCATTCTTCTCCACACCCACATTTCAAAAGCCTCCAATCTACGTCTATCCTCCTGCTTCAGCGACCACGTTTCCGCGCCGTACATAGCTACGCTCCATATCAAAGTTTTAACGAGTCTCTTCATTACCTCCCTACTCAACGTCCCCGTCATCAACTCCCTCCTCCTTGAGAAAGCCTCCTTGCCTAGCGCAATTCTTCTCCTTACGTCCCTACCACTTTGACCGTATTGGTCCAAAACACTTCCGAGATACGTAAACTGCTCTATTTTTTCCCCTCCTATTTTAATATTTAGCTTAGTCTTTTTCTTTCTGGAAAATCGCATAACCTTTGTTTTTTTAATATTGATTCTCTTTCCATGCCTCAAGAGGCGCGAATGGAGGTGAATTAATTGCACCACGGAGAACGCCGCTCCCGATAGCATTTGCAACTTTCAGGATCGACTAAGCGTTATCACCGCAGGTTGAGAGCTGCAAATGGAATGAAAAGCGGCGTTTCGTCCCGGTGAAGAAGGTACGCGTGTCCATTCGAGGGCGGAGTTTCGGCCACCAAATGCGGGGGAGCTGCGAAACATCCCATTCATTGTTTTTGCGTCACGAAATACTCGCGTCGTCCGAAGGAAACATAATTCTCTCCGTGTTAAGGCTAGAGTGGGTGGCCACGTTGATTGATGCTGTTAGGATGATGAGGGCCTTGATTTGCATTGTGGACTCGTAAGATTTGTATGTTGGCCCGTAGGACTCGGAAAATTGGTTGTTCAGGCAAGAGGATGACCGCAGGCTGGAGATTATGGAGATTTGAATATGGTGAAGAATAGGAAAAATTTAACGGACATAAAGGAAACAGACGAAGAATATTTAGTCACGTAGGGTATGAGAAAGCGTTATTAGCAGAAATTCAAAGAAAAAGTGACAAGTGGATGTGGAAGAAACTCAAATAGGAATGGATGCTAAAAGCGGCAGTAGAGGATATAATTCGGAGGAAATAAGCAAGGTAGAATGAGGATGTGAATACGCACTTCGCATGGAATGAAGGGAGGTGGAGAAAGTATGCAGAGTTAGATAACTAGTTACTCTGGTACACAGCACGAGGTTTGAGGAGAGTTGCGCCATGTTAACAGAGCCCTAGACATGTACAGAATGAAAAAGTGGTAGGGATCATCCATAGTCTTCTCCTGTGTAGTGCGTTCAAATTAAATAATACGGTTATGAGAACTAACTTTACACTCTAGCAGTTGAATTTTTTGTAAAGAGAATTCATTGGAACTTAAAAATATTTTAACTCTACGATTCGGATTTAAAGTAAGCTTCGTGTTTATGGATTCCATGTGGATTATCCACCAAGGTTGTTGAGAATATAAAAAATATGAAATAAATAACAAAATAATTTAGTATCCAAAATAGGAACTATGTAATAAGCCCATCATAGTTTCATTCTTAACAGTATTTTTCCGGGTTAAGGTATTTTCAATAGAAATTAAACATTACTGTACACCTAGGACTCGGCTGGCATGACACAAAATATCTTTAAACCCCATACCCAGTATAATTACAACTCGTTATTTTCAATCTAAGATCAAGTTATAACACGCATACTATAAAAGCGTAGCGGTGGTGACCATTTGATGTTTATAATGAAAACATCATAATTGTGACGTTAATGAGAGTACGATGAAGACGTTTGTCAAAGGATATTGATAAAACGTTCAAAATAGATTGATCGAAATATCACATAGCGGAAATCAAACATTAATGTATGAGGTAAGATTCAAGTCAACTAAGTGATGGAAGTGTAGTTTATGCAATAGTGGGCAGACTCTTTCTAAGTCTTCATCCATGGATTTAGGATCCGAGAAAAAAGTTTTCTGTTTACAAACGGATTGGTTCCATTCTTCCTAAAAGATATCGGTAGGTCCACACCCTCAGTAGGAAGATTAATTACAGTCATTTACAAATTACGTCACGAGGTGGTTTAAGCCTTCTCAACTTAACACCAAGTTAGGAAACGTCAAAACCAGTAAAACCTCCGATTACTTACGTCAACTGAGCACAAGTTCTCGTCTTCAAAGCCATTAAACTAGTCTCCGTAATGGAATGAGGGTTATAAATAGCCAGACCATCAAAGGAGGGTAAGAATTAGTACAGGCTCTTAATAGGGGAGAGGAAAGATATACTTTGATTGTCTAAAAAAATCTTAATAGTTTGTTGTAAGCTGAGAATTCCAATGAGTACAAGGGGTCCGTATCCTATTAGATACGCAATCACACTTCTCGGAGAATTGCTCACAAAAGAACATAACTTCAGTTGGATTATCCTGTTTTGGTAATTTATTAAAAGACACATTTGCCTAACGGAAGGGTTTCGAGATTCCACTTTTTTTTACTTTTGGTTCGGGGGAGGGCATTTTATACAGTCGATTCAGATCGTGGAAAAACAGACGATCTGCTGCGAAGGACACTAATCTCTGTGAAAACGAATTTATCCGTCTTCCACGGATGTTTATCAATAAATATTGGCGTCCTTTCTACTATCTTCGCACTGTCTCGTCCCTCAGCAAATGCCTATTGTCGACTATTCAATTTCATCTCTCACTTCGACTAATGGCGAGCAAATACACATTCGCCTGTCCGATGAAGAGTATTTGCATTCCCGGGTTGATTGTCCACTTGACTTAGTGATTCCGAAAATAAGAACCCACACAAAATATACGCCCTTGGGAAAAGGAAAAGAGCTTAAAAGGGCAAAGCATATGGCGGCGTTCGTAAGAGCGAATTGAATGGCAGAGTTATGTAACGGAAAAGTTGCCTGGCAAAAAAATAACCATTTCTAAAAACCATGGAAGAAATTTTAACCTACTGGATCCCTGAGTGGCACTTCTAACTAATTTGATGATACTGTATAAGGAATTTCGTATAATTAGCTTCGAAACTGATTTGAAGGGCATTTTAAATTTAAAATGCCGCTCCATACACCAAAATACTATAAAAATGCATTTACTACCCGAAGTGCCTATTTCTATGCTAATCAGAACCCAGCAAATTTTGAGGAACTGGAAACAACGGAAGACTAACTATAGCAAAATGGGAGAGTTGACACAACATCGCCTTCCTTATGCTTCCCATATCTCTGCCATCGCCACTTAAGGAGACATTTTTTTCTGAATGAACTCTCAGCTCCACCTTAATGGACTAAATGCCACCCGTCGCATGGGGTGCTAAACTATGGACCCCTCGGTGTCTGTCGTAAAGAGGATAATATTGCATCTCCTCTGATCTACCGACTCCATTCTCCCTCTCCCTTTCTCATTGAATTTTCTCCTTCAGGCCTCACGCAAAAGGACTTCTAGGAAAATTAGTCAACGGATTTAATTTTGACTTAAATTTCACAATCAAGCGTATCTTTTCTCAAAGAAACCGAGAAACTTTTCCCAACTAGGAACACAAATGGAAGAATCCA